>OX424575.1:30615828-31088328 GCA_949152435.1 Gastracanthus pulcherrimus
CTGCTGGTACCTAACTTTTTTGAGAAATTGCGAGTGTTACTGGGGCGCGTTATAATGAAATTGCGTTTGGATGGTTAGCTGTGATCGGACGAAGAATTGTAGATACTAGAATTAAAGGTTTTCACTGGTAGTTAGTTTACACAGTAATAGATATGTTTAAAATTTTTTTTATAAATTTGATATAAATATATGATTCTTTCATTTTGAATGCTTTACAAGCATATAAATAAGGTTTTGTAGTTAAAGCAAGACACGTTTTATTATAATAATAAATCAGGGTTTTATGTTCCTTATATTTATTAGAAAAAGTTCTCGTAGACTTTCGAAATATGATGTATAAAGATAAGTTAACCGAATAGCATCGTTTTTATTGTATGTACTGAAAGTGGCATGGCTGGGTACTTCAGTTTAAATGTTACAATTGAAACAAGTCTACGTAATTTTAGAAAACGTTAGAGTTGATGTTATTGTAGATCTTGCGCAAAAATGAAACGTAAGGGAATTACGTGAAATTGAAATATATTGTGGATAATAACAATAACTTTGACCCTGCAGTTTAGACCGTCCAGATTGAGATTCAGATGATAATCAGGAATTGAAAGTCACCTTCAAATTATAATTTAATGAGGATATGATAAAGATGCTTTGAAACGTTTTAAATTGTTTATTAATCTGAATTTTATGTAACGATTTATATGAGAGTTCAGCGTGTAGTACTCGCACAATATGTAGCTACAAATAAAATTATTTTTTATAGACAATGATGAGTATTGTTATAAAGGTCGTGACTTACGTAAATACATGTAAATGTGTTTACAATACATCAAATAAATCTTGAAAGATCTTATTATTTTTAACGACAATTTTACCATTTTTAAATTATCTTTAATACCTGATCCCACCCACATAGACAACCTCCTCACTCCCCCAAAATTTCCCTTATTCATCAAAAAAAGAAAAGAGAAATCAACCCTCTTGCTAACGAAGTCTACCTTCACTTTCGACGAGATTCCTCATTTTCGCGAGAGTAGTCTATTCCCCCCTTTCAATTGAATCTAGAGCCGAGGAGAGAGAGCAAGAGACGCTGCATAAAAAAGAGGAAAATATGTAAATTCCTCATCTCTCTATTATGCAAAGCTTCCCACCTCTCTTCTCTCTCTCTCCGCCTCAAGTTCATCAAACTCTGCTCCTCGGCTCTCCGGTCTTCCGAAATGAAAAAAGCCTCGGCTGCGGCGGCAGCAGCAGCAGCAGCAGAAAACAGCGCCGCGCGCGGTCTTTAATCTCGGTCGGTTGCACTCCGCAAAATTGAAAGGCGATCCGCTAATCCGCGCTACTGCGGCGCTGTATAGTCAAGGGCTGCGATGGACAGCTCCGGCCCTTCCTGCAAGGGAAATATTTTAAAGGGTGAAGCTCGAGCTCGGCAAGCTTTGCTGGCTTCGAGCACGAGAGCTTTCCAGGAAAATGTATAGCTTTTTGTGGAAGGCATTCGGCAGCTTTCAAGAGATATGTATACTTTGCGGATGTTACAGCAGCGCTTGACTATTGCAAGTTGACGTAATATATTAATTCATCGTAACTATTCGCGTGTAAAAGAGATTTTTTAATCTAGGCATTTTAGTATTTGCACTTATTATCTTGGAAATATGAGGTCTATTCGCGTTTTCACATACAGTCTTTCCATTACCTGGAATTTTCCATTTCCGTATGTATTTTGAAACGTAATTTTCTATTTCAAAAGAAAACTTGTTCTCTACCAAACTTTTACATTTATTAATAAAAGTTCTTGGAATGAAACAACTGAAACAGTACTTTGTAATAAGGACGTATAAACAAGCATTACGTGAATAAAAATTTCATATTTTTATAAAATCCTAGAAAGTTAAAAATGGCGCTTAATATTAGTTTTTCATTTATTTTACAATACATTAAATTATTAAAAATATAATTTAAAACAAATGTATTCATAGTATACAATATATAGAATATTTACAATATTTAAAATCTTTTAAAACGTTTATTCTGAAAATATAGACTTGTACAAAAAGCCTATTTACAATTTTAAACTATATTTTTAAACTAATTTTTCAGCAGAAGTATTACAACAACAAAATTATTAAAGTTTGATAATTTTTTGCAACATCAATGCTTTCTTTTTATTTATAAATTATACGAGGCTTTTTATACGTGGATCGATAGATTTAAGATTTTTCTTTGATTTTCTTTGTCCATTTCGTGACATTCAGTTACAGTAACACGGTTACTGTACTAGCGTAGATATATAGGTATACAATTGAATTTGTAGATTTTTAAAATAAAGATTTGGAATAAGGGCATATCTGGAGAAATGTTATTTTTCCTAAAAGTACCCTTTATTACGCTGTCTCTATATCTGAAACTTAAAATTTACCTTTATTAAGAATGAATCTCAAAATATAAATATTTGTATAATAATTTATTCTCATATTATATATTATATATAATGTTAATAAGAATATAATACGATACTTCAATTAAAGAAAAAAATAATTTTTTTTAACAACATTTCGATATAGCAAAAAAAATATTAATAGCTAGAGAATGATTCAACAAAGCACTAGAATCCTTTTTATTTTTTATCAGATTTTAATTTTATAGGTCTTATTTTGTTCCTTGAAAAATTTCAAAATAGGGATTGTCTAGCTATTATAGAGAATAATTGGACGTAACTTTGAAAGTTTTGATAATTTTTTAATTGTTGTATTGACAAGTCCTCCTGAAATTATTCAAAAAGAAAACGGTATCATCAAAATTAAAATTGTATAAAAAATAATAATGTTTCCAGTATTTTGTTGAATTCTCTCTTTGGTTGGTAATATTTACTTTTGCAATAGCGAAATATCATTAAAAAAATTTGTTTCCGTAAGCTTAGTTGTCCTTCTTTCGCATTACCTACATCGTTTCTCATATTATAATATGAGAACAAATTGTGAAACAAATTTTAATATTTCGAGGTTCACGCTCACGCGTGAAATTCCACGGAAACCAAAAGCAAGACTCCCCCCATCTTCCTCGCAACTAATAAAACCTCGCAAGAATCTCTCCTCGTCTAATTTCCCAACGCCCGCGCCTCCGCTCTACAACAATCTATTCACTTAACCTGTCTTATATCCCGCGCTGATGCCGGCGTGCCCGCTCGTATAAATAGCCCGAGCTTACACACCGGGTCCAGGAGGCTGCAGTCCGTCTCACCGCGGCAATGTAAGAAGCTGCCCCCTTCCCCCTCCCGCTCCTTCCTCGGCCTCTAATTTATGATAATCTTGGCATCTCACCGTCGCCGCCGCCGCAGCGCGGCATCATTTGAATAATTAATGCAAAATACATCCTAAATAAGCCTGCGGGGGCCTCGTTTTCCGCACCTGCAGACAGGAACAGCAGCGAAAGAAGAAGAGGGAAGCAGGAAGGGGGGGGGGAGCTCACTCCCCCGTCTGCTTCGCCACCTTGCTGTACGCGAAATTGCGGCAATTGCCGCGAAATTGCCGCGAGGTGTCCGGAGCACGCGCGCGCTTCTTTTGATAAGTTTATCGAGATTTCGGTAGTCCGGGCGAGAGGAATCGAGAGCCTCCAGAGGATTACGATCGTTAGGGATTGCAAAGGAGCCTGAAGAATTTTAGGGGAGGTGGTGGGTGATATTACAGGCTGGGAGAAAAATCGTTGGGATGAGGAGGACGAGCCTCGTTGGGAGTGTAATAAATGTTGCGCTTGAAATGAATGTGGAGCAACGTAAATGGAATTGCATTTGTTGAGTCTAGTTTTGTGCAATTCCATGCATTTTCGCCTGTTATACAATCTAGGTAGATGTGCTATTTTTTTTTTGGAAATTTATTTCAACGTGTATTTTGAATTTTCTTAATAAGGATCTTAAAAACCAAAGAAGGTTGAACTTATTAGAGAACATTCTTGATTCATCACTGGAAAATATTTAACTTCTATTATGTTACTCATATCAGTGTGTTCATTAATCTAATCATGTGGTTGACGTAAGATTTAAAAGACTTACTGCTTATTATAATGTAATTTAATTAGGTTTAAGAAAAATAATTTAATCAAATAAAACACGCGTAATATATTAAAAATTATATGAATTTTTATTATAATTATGCAGTATGCTTGAAACATACACGATGACTAATTCCTTGTTTATTATAGACGTGGTCAAAGTACCATAATTTAATTTCGTAAAATTTAAAATATTTTCCAACTTGAATAATTAATGCCTAAAAGAAACCGTAATTATAGAAATAAACTACTAATAAAACTAGAAGTTTTTGAAAATTTTGGAAATTATTGAAAATTTTGGAAATGTTGGAAATATTTTGTAAAATTTTGTAAAATTTCTTATTGATTATATGGTTTAAGGTGAGGATAAATTATTAATCACACATCCTTATTATTTATCAAGAATTATCTAAATTTTCAATAATTATCTAAATTTTCAAAAATTATCTAAATTTTCAAAAATTATCTAAATTTTTAAAAATTATCTATTTTCAAAAATTATCTAAATTTTCAAGCATTATCGAAATTTTCAAGCATTATCGAATTTTCAAAAATTATCTCAATTTTCAAACATTATCAAAATTTTAAAAAATTATCTAAATTTTAAAAAAGTATCTAAATTTTAAAAAATTATCTAAATTTTCATAAATTATCTAAATTTTCAAAAATTATCTAAATTTTCAAAAATTATCTAAATTTTCAAAATTATCTAAATTTTCAAAAATGAGTTAGCAGGCTTCTGCAGAGTTAGACATAGGTGGACAGTCTTGCAGAGTTTAGTAGAGTTTCACAGTCTTACACAAAGTTTGACAGACTTCCGCAGAACTTGATAGATTTACGCAGGCTGATACACTTACGCAGAGTTTGACAGACTTTGGCAGAGCTTCACAGATTTATGCAGCATTTGTCAGACTCACGCAAAGTTTGACAGAATTATGCAGAGTTTGACAGACTTACGCATAGTTTAATAGACATACGCAGATTTATGCAGAGAGTATTATGATGGATACTGAATTTGTTTAAATATATGTCTGTAAAATGCTGACTAACTCTACTAAATTGTTAAAAAAAAAATTTGATGTGACAGAAACAAAACTATTTCTACCTAATTCTACTAAACTCGATAGAAGTCTACAATAAACCAGAGATTAGCAGATTTGTTCAGCGTTTAGCAGAGTTAGGCAGGGCTAGGCAGCGAACCAGTTTCCACTAGGGTAAGCATTAATAAAACGTTTAAAAATGAAATAATGTATTAACACAAATTAATTTTCTTTGTAACTATTTAGAGTGTCTTAGTAATGTAAATTAATGAGTTTTCAGCTTAGGAAAATTATTTAAAAATATTTGTGTCTCTTAAATTTCTATTTATTCAGCAGTAATGCTTTCTTTTATTATTTTCCTATGTTAAATATATAAGAAACATGAATTGCATTGCGGCACGTGTTAACATCGTCTATATGACTGCCCGGCGAGCGCACACTTTTTTAACGTATAGAATCGATATTATACCGGAACTCGTGAAATAAAAAATAAAAAGAAATTAAGGTTCACTCTATTGTTTATGTTATGGTTTTTTAAAAAATGAGTGCTATTTAATTTATAACTTTTGGTATTGTTATTTCTTATATTAAATAAATATATGATAAACTACATTTCTTTCAATAATACCATAGCTAGCATCATTTGTACTATATACCTGCATTCATAAAGCTTTCTTATGCAGTATATTTTTATCGGGGTCTGTACGTATCGCCACACTCTTAAATGGGTTATAGGGGAAACTGGGGTAAAGTGAACATACGGGTAAAATGAATCATGCTTATTACTTCTTCAACAAATTATTATTTACGCCTAATTTTAAATTTAGTGAAAGATAATTATGCAAGGATAATAATTAAAAAGTTTCACTGCATAACCATTAATATTTTACGAAAGAAAAATAATTGTATTTTTTAACACACCCAGCCATAAAGTACGTACTTTTCTCCCACCGAGCCGGTAATAAAGCGCTACATTAAATCCCTACTCCCACTCCAGCGCGTGGCGGCAAACGCTAGCGTGAGGTTAGGAAATTAATATGTAGCACTATTTTCCCTCTTCCGCGGTGAACGAGTACAAACTTTTTGGTAGCTACGTTAAAAAATCATATATTGCACGCGTGAATAAAGTGAACCAGCGATTGCCAGCGTGTGTGACGCCCCCACTCCGCTCGGGCGCCAAACCACACGCAGGCATTTAATGGCTCACTTTAGTCCCTAGGTGCATAATATACTATTTCGACCTTAAAATAATGTTGGTTTATCGAGTTCGTTATAACGATTAAAGATGTTTATAATCAATTTTATTGTTAGATTGTTTTTTAATTACATCAAATACGTTTTACTTACTATTATTAAGAATGCAGAGCTTTAAAAGAGGTTTTTCTTTTTTTAAACAAACAATTTAAAGAAAGGACGACTCGGGATAAAGTGAATCGGTGTAAAGAGGTCCGGGAAATAATGCGATAGCACTAATTTATACGCGGGCAGATAGAAAATTGAACTAAATATTAACTGATTCGTATTTTACAGTATTTTAAAGGTTTTAAGATGTCTTTTTAGTTTTATTATTATCTAAATTAACGTTTTTATCTATTCTAGTATAAAAACTAGTAAAATATTTTCAAAATATTTAATTCTATCCCCTAGTTCACTTTACTCCACACTGAAAGGCCCGGAAAAAGTAAAAGGTATTTTTCAAAAATAGGTAAATAATATTAAACTTGATAAATGACAATTTTCTAAGTGTCTAGTATATTTATTGATGAAATAAGTTTCTTGTGAAACTTACAAAGTAATGTTTTAAGTCTGAAAAATACATTTTTTTACTTTTAGAGTTACTATGTTCACTTTACCCTGATTTCCTCTACTACCTCTTTGATATTGCGAGCGACAAAACGGCTCTAAGCGTTGGATGAGCGATACAAATTGTGCTTTTCCTTTTTATCGCGATGGCTGCGTCAGGCCTTCCTCTCCCTCTTAAATATGCGGCTGCGTTATTTCCCCGGGTGATTTTTGTGTTTTGTGAAATCGTCGAGTGCTGCCGCAGCTTCCTCTTTATGATTAGCAAATGAGCCTAAATGGCCGGGGCTGACCGATCATTTTTTTTGAGAAATTGTTTTTCGGGGAGATTTCGGCTGCGGAGACGCGCAGTTTGCCTTTTATGTCGCGAGATTAAATTCAGATTGCGCTCATCGGCGAAGTCGCCATGCTATAATTGAAACTCCAAAATTTTGATACAGTTTTTTGCGGCGGCAATCTCGTATGAGCTCTCGGTTATTAAACGTAAAATTTAACTTGTAAATTCGGAGATGATCGTAAAATTATTCTGTTGTAACTTAAGCGTATTCAAATATTGGTTTAATGTTGGAGATAAAATCATTATAATGATGGTGCCGGTCTTTTATAAATAATATTCCATTGAATTTTAACGGGATGGTTTGAGTTTTGAAAATTAAATTTTTCAATTTAAAAATAACGTGAAATGACGAAAAAATTCATTTTTAGATATTTAAATGTTGTAATTATAAAATATAGCATATTATTGAATTAATTTTAACACCAACAAGTAATATTTAGTAGTATCTATATAAATTGAAAGTTGATTCTTTTGTCTATATTAAATGAGTCGATACAATCGTTAACGAATAATTATTTATTAATTTTATTTATTCAGTAAACACTTAGGTATGTAGCAAATTATTTGTGTCTTTTTCAATTATTAATTGGTCAAAATTAATATGTAAAAATCCAGACATTAGTGATATAACTAAGTATTACGAAGTACATATGAATTGCATTTTCGCGCATAGTAATACGCAAATTGTAAACAAAAATATTGACTTTGAATTTGGAATAAGTTTTAAAGTTTAATGTAATCTTTAAAGAATCTCTCTCAATGTACTCGATGAATTACTCAAAAGTAAGCATAAAATTGACTTTACAGGTAATAAATAAAAATACAACAAGATGAATTTAAGAAATTTATACATAAAAGCTATATATTCAAAGCTGCTACTGAATACTAATAATAAACCAAACTTTCATACAAATTTAAGACTTTACTTACCCTCATGTTAATTTAAAACGTCATACACAAGAAAAGTGTTTCTACAACTGACATTATATTTAATCTTATTTTTTTACCAGTGTACAACCACAAGAAACAGTTCTCATAAAAGAGTGAATTGCCGAAGCCACACATGTGGGCGTCAGAAGTCAGTTCAATGCGCGAGTCCCCCCCCCCCCCCTCCTCCCCTGTCATGAGTAAACTAGCCTTCACTCAGCCCTGTAATTCTCCGCGTTCGCATTGACGTCTCGTCGTAAAAAAGACGAAACACGTGTTTTCGAGAGACCGATCTCCCGACTGTCACGGCCGTCACGTATATATATATACGGATTTACTTTTTTCTCCCGGCATCTGCGGGCGGCTGCTGCACGATGGCTTTCCAATTTTCTCAGGCTTGATTAGTCGGTTTTGTCGCGAGCGCGCGAGCTTCCCGGCTGTTTTTTCGGTAATACGAGATAACTGTTGCGGGAGATATTTTCGGTTGATGCCGTGACGAATATGTTGTTTGAAGCCTCCTGTTTTCTGCTTTCTTGGATTTAAAAGAGTGGTTGTCAATCGAGCATAAGGGTAATATTGAAAACAGTAATATGGGATAATTTATACATGGAAGATCTGAAATAGATGCTGTAATGGCGTTATTTTGATTTTAAATACATTTTAAAAGATAAATTTGTATAATTATCATTCTTTACTCATTTTTGGATATTCATTTTTGATCGAAAAGACTTGGAATTTTAATTTACACATTAATAAATAATTATAAGACAACAAAAGGTATCGATTAAGCATATTTTAGATTGTTAATTTGAATAATAAATATAGTTCTGGCTAAGGAAATTTGAGAAAAAGCTAAGCATACAATCTAACGATCATAACAAACTCAAATTCACTTACAAAATTGTAAGTTATTGAATGTTGAGATAAGTTATTTATCTTTGAACTAGAAAGTTGAGTCAAATCACGAATACAGAAATAAATCTAAAAGTTTTTATGTTGTTTGTTCAGTTCTTACGTTGATTAAGTTTTTATGTTGTTTGCTTATTAAGTTCACCAATGAAATTTTCATAATATTTTTTATACATTTTGCGATCTAAACATGGATTAAAAAAATTATGGGACCGTACAATATTTACCTCGGTGTCATAATTACCTTAATATAAAACGAAACTAAAATTCGTCGTTAAATAAAAATAAAAATTACAACTTAAATTCTTGCCTTATATAATGTAAATGTACCAGCAAGTAAGCGCTGAACCATTTGATCCAAGTGGTTACCAAATTAAAAAATAATAATTTTTTTTATAGTTTTGTTATCTAAAAAATAGTCTGAAAGTATAAATCGACACTTTAAAATCCGAAAAAACTTGAAAATATGAGTTTCAGACGTTTAATAAAAAAGATATAGTTGATGCAATCAAACATATGATTTGGTGATATTCGGCGAATATTGGGCGTTTGTTTATAAGATGAAAAAAATGAATATCAGCTAAATTTGTAAAGTTAAAACTGCAATTTATACATACAATAGTTATTATGGAACTAATATACCACTGATGATGATTCCGAGATATAACAACCTTTTCGTGTATAATAAAAGAAATAAATAGCCTTATCCAAACTTTCAGGTCGGTAAAGTTTGGTAATTGTATGCTCTTTCAAATGTCTTTTTACTGGATCTATGATATTATTTCTAAGCTATTAAAAAACCCGAGAAACTAAAACTCAAAAATTGAAAAACTGCTAAAAAACCAAAATGAATCAAAAATAAAAACCGCTGCCAATTCATTGGCATTTAGCTTCCTTCAACCTTATTAATTGCTTCTATATGTATTTACTTGTTCTATTTACTTCTGCGTTAAAAAGTAAATTCGACAAGTCCTTTTTTATAAAAGACGACATAGATTTAAACTTTTAAATTACCATTTAAACATACGCAAAAGTATAATTTATATTATGAAGAAATATAAACTTAAAAAGTTAATAAGAATCGAGGAATCTGAATTTATTTTTTCTGATTTTGTATGTTTATAAAAAAAAGCAAATAAGAATTGGATTGTTTAATAAGAAATGACCGGAACATTCTCGAGAAATAAGCAATTAAAATTAAAAAAGAAATATAACCTCAAATATTTTAAAAGATAAAAGACCTTATAGTCTGGACTAAGAGCTCAGTCAAGATATAGTAGAAAGCCACCTTATTGAGCTCAGTTTATTTTACAGAGTTTCCATCATATGATTCCGAAATATCACCGTTTAAAAAAAAACGTTTTCGTGTATAACCAAAAAAATAAGATAGCTTATAAAAAATTTCGTGTCAGAGAAGATAGGTAATTGTATGCTCTTTCAAATTTATTTACACTTAAGCGATCATATTCTTTCTAACATACCAAAATAATTTACCTCATTGATTTCAGAATATCGTAAAATAAAAAAATCATTATAAAACGAAAACGAGTCGACGAATCTTGAAATTTCTTTTTAATTCTGAATCTTCATTAAAAAACGAAAAAATGAGCCGTAGTTGGCAAAAAATGAACGCGACGTTCTCGAGATATAGACGATCAAATAGAACTTTTTAAATCGTAACCTCAAATGTCTTAAAAAATGAAAGTCTTCATTATCTGGGCAAAGAACTTTTCCAAGAGATAGTTAAAAGCTACCTTTCTGGATATTTTGAAAGAGACTAATGCCGTTTTACTCAAATTATCGTACGTCATAGAAAATCGATTTTTTCTACAAAATTATTTTATTCGCAAATGCAGAAAAGTATGCAGACTTAAAAATTTTACTTAATATTCTTCTCCATATTATCCTAATCACCTCAATTTTTTTCAATAAATTTTTTGTGTATAACAAAAGAAGGAAATAACTTATAAAAAACTTCGGGTCGGAAAAAATAGCTCATTTAAAGCTTTTGAAAATGCATTTTATTCAAATTGATTATATTAATTTTAACCTTTAAAAAAACCTAAAAAACTAAAACCCTAAAATCGAAAAATTAATAACAAAAATAAATGAGCCCTGAAACATTAATTTTACCGTTGATTACTCGAGATACAGAGGGATACATACATACATACAAACACAAACACACACACACGCATGCACGCACACATACGCACATACACACGCACACGCACATATACACACACACGCCCACACATGCACACGCACATCCATATAGGCATTTTCTAAAAATAGTATATATTGATTTATGAAGTCTCAAAACATGTTTTTAACAAGTATTTAGAAAAAAAAATTTTATTATCACAAAGCTTACTCTCTAAGAAAGCAAAAACGATATCAACAAAGTACTCTCATGTAAACCAAGCGCGCAAAGCGTGAATTAAAATACAAAATCAGCCGGACGAGTGAATATATTCATTGGCTCGATCGCGTCCTCTCCTCCTTCCCATTCGTATCTCCTTGCCAAAGCTAACGCACAGTGCGACGCTCGGATCTCTTATTGCCGCACGTTTTACGGTAATAGCCCATGCCGCGGCGCGCCGTCGCCGGTGAATTAAACGATGCCAGCCGCCGCGACCTCTGATTTCTTCCCCCGTTTGAATTCCTCGCCACGTAGCGTCGCGGCGCGCCCGCACCATTGCCTAGACGGAGTTACGAGTCTACGGAAAATTAAGCAGGTGAAAATGTCGGGACGACGGGGCACGATCGGGGCCATGGAGAAATGCGAGGTACCGTGGAGAAAAATCGATGCTGTCGCGCGTCGTTGAATAAAAGTAGGGGGCGAAATGTCATGTATGTAAAAGGGGGATGGCAGTGTTGTCGGCGATAACAATGATAGATTGTATTGAAAATTGATTTCTTTAACAAGCAATCGTTAACTCAGATGGATTCGATCCAATACTGTAATCGGTTTTTATCTCTTATTGTGGATAATTTTTTAATTTTTTCATTCAATTTTCATTTATAAGGTGATGTTAAACTCCCCTGTTATCAACAAGTACGGGGGGCCACATTTTTCATTTAATTCTGAATTTTAAGAATATATCTCTGTGGAAGGTTGTTGTTTTTTTTAAGTCAACAACGTTTCAGAGAGACATTTGCACCAAAATGAAATTTAAATGAAAATAGTGGGTCCTCATAGTTATATATATATTTATATATATATATATATATATATATATATATATATATATATATATATATATATATATATATATATAGATAATATATATACTGAGTTTATTGAATGATTTCATTCTCGAATTATTGTCTAAAAATCGAATTTCTTCTACAAGAAATTCAATGTAAAGAAATAATTCATTTAAAAATATGCTCTCCTCTTAATAAAGTATGTTCTCTACTTCAATACATTCTAGAATGCAACTATACCTCACAGTTCTACATAGATTGCATAGAGACCTCATAAATGCAATTTTCTTTCATTAATTAAATTTGCCATGTGTCTTCAATGGGAATGAAAGGGTTAATTATTTCATCTTAAACCCTATTCAAAAATAAACAAAATAATATTTTACATTCATGTATTTGAAGTCAATTCATGCAAAGATATAATTCTTATATATGAAATGTCTTATCGTGCTCATCTGTCACTACTGAATACAATTTCAGAATTGTACTTTAATAATTGATATGAAAAATTATGTTTTATTCTCCATATTTAATTTTCAGAACCATTTATAAATCTTTGAATAATTTTCATGTATACTCAGTAATATTTTACGTTTTATAAATTATAAATGAACACTTGAACGTATTCATTTACATATCGAATAAATGATGCAAAAGGTCCTTACAACTGTGAAGTACATTTTTGTAATGCCATCAATGTCGTGAAAGATTTAAAACAAACCTGAATATAATTTAAAGTATTCAAAAGCAATATAAATAAAAAAAAAATATCTGAACGACAAGCATAAATGGAATACTAAGGTAAGTATATAATAGAATGAAAGAGAAAAAACGCCCTACAACATGAAAAAGAAGCCAAAGAATATTTTAAGGCAGCGAGGAAAAGATGTATAAGCAACATAAGACGCATAAAAATATGGTAAAAAGGTGAAATATGACAAAAAGGGTGAAGGGAAGGTGGAGGAGGCGGAGGGGGGCGAGATAGCAAAGAGAAACAGGAAGATAAAAGGGAGAGGGAGAGAGCCGCGCGCGGCGAAAGAGGGAAACGTGATTGAAAAGCTTGACTTGCCGCGCTGTCTGCGCACTGCGAGAGATCGGCGCCCATTGATATTCCACCCCTGATTTTGAACGGCAATCCAGCGGCGCCCCAGCGCTGCTCCTTTTAAAATCCATCTCTCTCTCTATAGTCGGCGCTCGGAGCCTTTATGTGCTGATTTCGAATTTTCGAAGCGAAATACAGTGCAGTGTCTGTTTGATGAAGAGAGAGTTGTTTGAAAAATTTTGCCTTTGAACACCTAGACTGATTTATGCTGCTCGTTTTTGCTCGTCTATCTAAGTGATATGAGAGAACGAGAGTTTAAAATGACTTTGCAGTGAGCTATCGATATTTAAATAAAGAGTTAATCGCAGCTGCTATTAATGTTATTATTCGAGAGGGAAGATTTCTAAGTAATGTGATGCTTAGAAAAATATTTATCAATTTTACTAAAATATCCCTAGAATGCTACTCTTCCATCAAATTGTACAACCTTTCAGAGAGATATTTTCTTAAAATTGAAAATTAAATAAGAAAGTGATTCCTCGTATTTATCGGTATTAGGGGTTAGTATCACCTAATTTTTTCTATAATTCTGATTTTATATCAATTGAACTATATAGTTACTAAAAAATTAACCTTTTATTTGATTGACCCTTTTTAATTCTTTTGTAAAATAAAGTTTAATTGTATATTATGAATCAATTTTTTCGAATAAATAATCATTATTCATTTAAGGGGTTTCTCTACTATTGCATATTTCAAATAACGAGTCGTCTTAGAAGTGATTAACATAAATATGATGAACTATAATAAATAGAATGTTTCATTAGAACTTAATAAAACAACACTTCTGAAGTAAAAAGAATTTCTAATATTTCACCTGATTTGCTTAAAATTATCACAAAATACTCTTTGAGTATTATTCTGTGACAATTTTAAGTAAATCGGTAAATGTAATAAGGTAAATGTAATGTAGTATTTCAACGATTTTTAGGTTTAAGAATATACTTTTATCTCAAAATATTGTCGAATAAAGAGAACCTTGCATTGGAATTTCGTTTTAATTTATTGTTCAATAATCAAGTCTCAAAAATTCAAGTCTCAAATTTTTAATCCATTAATCGTGGCATACCTTTTATACCCCTTCAATTATTAAATCAACCAACTTTTTAAAACATGATTTATATCAGCATGAATGGTACATGTATTTCCATAGCATACGTCTTATTCTACTTGTTCACTGACCAACTAAATCTCAGAAAAAAGAAAATTGAATACCATCTAACAGATTCTCCGAGTGCATGGATAGCAGAAATATTCCAAATACCCAAACCGATCTCTCCTTTATATAGCAGCATTCGGATGCACCACCAGCGAATCGCCAAACGTAAAGTCAGAGACACCCAAATATAGTGCATCAGTATGGAAAGACAAAGCGAGAGGTAGAGAAAGAGATACAGTTTGTCGAAGACTGGCTTACGAAGTTAGGTAGCTCGTTATTTCGTTTCTCTTCTCTCTCTCTCTCTCTCTCTCTCTCTCTCTCTCTCTCTCTCTCTCTCTCTCTCTCTCGCACGTTCGCATCCGGAGCATCACCAAAAGCTCTTTGATACCTTTGTTCCTCGTCTCCCTCTCTGTTTTGCAGATCGCGCATGTGGTACCTGCTCCTATTTCTTTCTCTCTCTCTCTCTTACTCCTTCAAGGTGTAGTATGCCTCTATATATCTCTCTCCCTCTCTCTCCGCGTCTCGCTGGTCGCGACCGCAGTCCTGCGGTTTGCAGCCAGTCTGCAGTTCGCCAAGTTGTGTGCTTTGAATGCGGTTTTGGAAGGGAGGGGGAGGACCGACTGAAAGAGAGGAGAGGGTTTCGCGCGCGATCATGCCTAATGCACACCCTGGCCCTTGCCGCTGTTGCTCTGTATACCACCGCTGCAGCGTGGCTGCTCTGGTCGGCGTGTATAGACAAAACTATTCGCGATGCGACCCTGCAGGTATATAGCCCGCGAAAGCTTGCCGGCGCGCATGATTAATTCTACCGAAAAATAATGCGAGAGAGAGAGAGTGAGCGAGAGAGAGAGAGAGAGTCCGGTTCTCTATCTGCCTTTGCGAGTACGATATAAACTAAGAGGGTGGTTCTAGATACCGCGGGCGAATGCAAGGAATTCGAGGTCGGTCTACGTCTATCTCTGGGTTGATAGGAGCTTTACCAGCTTTTATGAGGCTGTCTGGCTCGTGGATTGTGTACGGTGAAGATGATCGATTATAAAACTTTTTGTTATGTGAAGATATACAAGACCGCTGCCAATGCATTGTAACTTAATTTTCGCTAAATATTTAAATTATTTTATAATAATATTTACATGTTTGAAAATAACTTTATGATAATATGGTATGGATTTTGCATAATTAAATCAACGAATCAACAATAGTATTTTAAATCTCGATCAAAATGCTGAAAAAATAAGTCATATTAAAAAAGATTTACTTGACTCTTCTTTATATAAACTTTTTCAAATGGTGACATTTTCATGAGTAATATAATAATGATCATAATCAATCCGAAAGTTCTTTTACTTTATTAACTTTACTGGCTACATTGGCCTCTAGCAGCGATTGTGCAATTTATACTATCACACGCTTTACTTATATAACGCAATACAATAATTACCAACACCATTATTATCTAACAGACCTCACAACTAAAAGAATAGAAATGGTTAGGAAACGTCTCTTAGGGACCATGCCTGACTAAATCTTTTCGATGATATTTTCTCTGCTATTTTCCAGCTCGATGATTCCCGATTCGATGTTTTTTAGATCGTGGGACTGAAAGTGCTAAGCACTTTGTTTCTCTTTGAGTGTATTCTTTTCCGCCGTTGTCAGCTTTCTACTGACATAGACTTTAAAGTATTCTCCGTCCTCGAAATATTGAGTAAGAACTGCCCCGATGGAAAAATTACTGGTATCACATTGGATTGTAACTGTTTTAAGAAATCTTAGTGGGCTAACACTTGTACTTTAGTCAGGGCTATCTTTAGACTTTAGAATACTTCTTGTTGTTCTTTGCCTCATCACTAACTCTGCTTATTCGGAAGTCATTTCAACAGTGGGAGTTTCATCTTACAGTCCTTATCGATTAATCTTGAGTACAATTCCACCATTCCAATGAACCTTCTCAATAGCTTTTTATTTTTTAGAGATGTTCTCGGTCGAAAAGATATCCTAGATATCGCGCCCTCGAGCAACCGAATTCGTACTTAATCTGATAAACTGTGAGATAAGCACCTCACAGTATTTTCAATACTACCTCTAGCTATTTAAAACGTTTTTCAAGGGTGTCTGTATATGGTTCCAACGTAAATCTGAAAAGTGCATCGATTAATCTGTGGAAGGTTATTGCAGCATTCGTGAGCCCAAGTGACATTCTAGTAAGTTATAAGAGACTCGAAACTTACACCCCAAACGCTGTATATTTCCAGCTCAATTGTTTATTGTTTATTGTTTATCCGAGGTCGAAGTTCAAGTAAACTTCGCAGAGCTATTGGTAAATGTTCCATGGATATTTAGATATATGCATGCTTTAGATCGATGTTTGATTTGTAGTTTGAATTTCTTAGTTTGCCTAGAATTGAGTCTATGCTAGAAATCAGACATGCCTCCTTCCAGATTGCCTAGACTTGATATTGTTAAGAAACTTAACGAAACCTAAAATAGAAACTTAAAAAAATCTTCTGATCTGCTTATAAATCCGCTCGACGATATTGATGTATGGAGGGATTATTAAAGTAAAGATTTACTCTATTCTTTCAGGCTGTTAGGCGTTTGATCGCTGCAAATTAAGTGCAATGAATTGACAGTGGCTTATGCGGCTTTTCATATTCAACAATGTAATCTGAGAATACAAAATGTAACGCGGTTCGAATTTAGTGAAGATATCGAGGACTGCGAGAAAGTTTTTGATCCCTCCCTTACTGTGGGGTAGTAGACCATAAAGATCTGTGGAGTGTAATTGCTTGGGATGTTTATGTATATTACGTATAAAGCGAAATCTGTGTTACAATGGAATAGCTAAGCTTACGATATTTTCAAACTGGAAATTCGTCACCATCTCGCACCATAAAGTGAATTTCTGTACGGAAGTTGGAAATCGAATGCGTTCGCATTAGGTGATTGAGATCTGAATACGCTTTCATCCTTGAGTTATGCAGGTCTTGCGCGAGTTCGCGCAATGTTGCTCCCTCTCAGCGCATCCCGCACTGTTGCGGAGAGCGTGGAGTTTCTGTGCTTTCAAGGCCATGCGCGGTAGAGAAGAGTCTTTACTCGGTAATTCGACGTGTACAATGTATATAGTTTCTCAACACCTTCAAGTGACGAAATGGATTCCCGGAGAAAGTTTCTCGGGGCGTCAGGCTTTGCAAGCTATCTGTATGTATGGGCTGTGCTCCTTGAATGCACAGTGCATTAATATTTAATCACTTGATGAAACTTGCTTGAACGAGACTGGAGACATTTTGTGTTGCTGTGACAGAGTCTTTACAAACGCTCCTAGACATTTGAAGCTTTTGTTCTTGAAAAAATATACATAATTATAGGAGTTAATAAAAAGTTAGGAAAAAATACTAGGGAGAGGTTGTATATTATTTATTAGGGTAGGAAGAACGTAATATAACAAAAGAATTTAGGGTTAAGAAATAATATATATGTACACGTAAATATATACATAAGATATTTTGGATTAATTCATGTAATATTTGCATAACATTCTGAAATTTTAATCAAGATATTTTAATTGTAAACGAAATTACCGAAAATATGAATTCATGTTCAGTTTTGTTTTATCATATCATTGTAGATGTAACAAGCCATAATGAGATTTTAAAACTTTTTTTGTCACACACCCACGATTTACGCGTTTTTCTTACCCATAAAGCGGACCTAAAGTGACTATTTTGCGCCCATTGATTGAGAAAGCGGATGCATAAGACTTTTCTTGCCCGCAAATGTCTAATAAGCGAGCACAAAAAGTCTTCTAATCCCGACTCAAATGCGGGGAAAAAAGTAAATTTCTTTTTCTTGCAAATGCATTTTATTTCTATTTTTCACAAATGCTTTCTCTCGTTTTTTTCAATGTTGAGCTATTTCTTTCTCTTTAATTTTCTAATCTAACAGGCTCACGTTTGCGCCGTGTCGAGAAACGGCGCACTTTAGTACCGCTCTAATTCATATATCTTTTATTTCCTCATAATTAATCTAATCATTCAAGTATACAAGTCCAGTGACAATTTATTATCATTAGCTCATTCCATCACTATTTTAAAATCACGTTTAGTCTGAGAAATCGTAGATCCTGCAACTCACAAACAATCCCTACTTACATACATCCATACGAGAGTGTACAAATCAGGGTCTCCGCGCAAGCTCGCTCGCTCACTGCTGAGCAAAACTGCCGAACTTGAAAATGCCTCGCTCGGCAAAGCGCGCAACCGTTCCCCGAGAAGAGAAGATCACTCGCGTTCTACCAGCAGCGGTAGGGCGTGAACTTCGATTTCCGTCTTATACGCCTCCGCCCTGCTCCGCTCCGTTCGCGAGCAAAGTTCGAATTACTTGAACGCGAGTCTCTCTCCGTCTCCCCTCTCCACGTCTTACCCCTTTAATGGTCGTTATAACTTATCAATGGACGAATAGACGCAATCGCGTCTAACTGTGACTCGTTAGGGCTTTCAGCCATTTGTTTGAGTTTAGAAGTTGGCCGAGCGCTAATTCGACGTTGCGCTCTGCTCTGCTCTGCTCTGCTCTGCTCTGCGCATCCATTCAGGCGCGCGGATGTGTGTAATTCAAGACGAGGAGTTAGCTGGCTCTCTTGAATCAGCCGTTGCCTACGTGCGTCGTTGAGAGTAATTTTTGCGCCACCATAGTCTTATTTGTGCCCTGGTTATGGATGTATAATGGCCGTGGCGCGTTGCGCGCCAATTCCGCAATTTTCCGAAGTTCTGATTGGGATTCCCGGTGAATTGCCGAACCGGGCGATCTTTTTAAGCTGCTCGGGGTAAGTTATTGGGGTCATTAGATGCGAATTAGGAGTGGGATTGAATTTAAAAGCGTAAATTCTGATTTGAAAAGTTTTGTTTAAGATTTATATGGAATTTTTTGTTCGTTAGTAAGGTAAATGTCCCGATTTCTGCTCGTGTAAGCATTTTACGTCAAACAAAAAGGCTTAAAAAGTTATTCTAACGTTAATTTATAAAGCAGATATGATTATTATCTTAATTATGAATCGAACAATACAATGTAAATGCGTAAAAACCATTTTAAAGACTTAAATATTAATAATAGTCAATTAAAAAGCGTACGCAAAATGCACCTATTTCTGCTCACAGCAAAAAGCGGTGATCACGATGTGTATCTATTTCTAATCACCGTTGATTTTATAGACTTCATTCATATAATTTGTATCTTTTTATTTTATTACTATATTAATACGCGTAAATACTTCACGATGCAAAAGTAGAAGACAGTGTACATATTATATAAATACAACTAAAACGTTATTTTTTCGTGATTAGAAAAAGGGACATACAGAATGCATATGCGTCTAACCTCAAACTATCACTATTATCAAGTTTTTTAATCAGAATTTACAATGTTTCTAATTCAGCACTACAGTTTTTAGTTGTAATAATAAAAAGGTACAGATAGGTTGGATATAATATATATTAAAACAACCTTCATATCTATAATAACAGAAAAACTTCGAGTGATTAGAAATAGAGACGTGAGCAGAAATTGGGACATTTACCTTAGAGTGTAAACTTATGAGGTCGTGATTATTCGATGTTTCGTTATTATTTGTGTTGTTGTTTTAAACTGTTTTATAGATACGTCACAACAATTTCAATAAGATGATGTTATAAATCAGTTTATTATGCAATACTAAATTGTGCTTTATATTACTTGTAGAACTATTTATCTGTTCTGTCTTTATTATTTTCTGTAGTGAGTTGACATTGATTTTATTGCTTCTTATTATCTTATTTCTACAAGAATAAATTTTTGAAGTACATAACGAGTTTTAATAATGCAAGAATATACTATATAATAAAGTTTGAACAATGGGTGTCTCATTCTGGAGAAATTTTATGTTGATTTTATTGTTTCTATAATACAGCTATCGGAATGAAATATTATTCTTATTTCGTATATTTTAAAACTAAGTTAAATATCTTGTCGTTTTAGTTGGTTATTCAAGTAAAACTTAATGTTTCATTGTTTTATTTGCATCACCTGTATTTCTTCTGAAGAAATTTAAAATTAGTAAATTATAGTTATTTTTTACCACTTCTTCTATCTATAATTATAAAACAACTCTACAAGTTCTACAAAATTTATAGAAAACAATTCTTAGACTTCAAAGTCGAGATGATAGGAAGTCATGGAGATACTTACATTTTTTACAATTGAAGACTTTCATATAAAATATAAAAATACGTAAGACCGTTTTTTTTTTCAAATTACTTAATTACCTATTATATAATTTATATGCCTGGTATTTTAAGTTTGTTTAACTGTTTAAGAAGAATGTATTTGTGTAAAAGTAAAAATGTATCCTTACACGTATATTTGATGTCTTAACTTTTACTCTCTTATTTATTTTCGTAAATTCAAATGACCATTTGCAATTATTTCTCCACTCTGTCGTCGATGATGTATACTAAATATTCTGATACCATTAAATCTTTTACTTTAAACTACACACAACCCAGACGCATTCTAAAAAAAACACATATTCAACAAAATCGACCGTTTACACAACCGCAGCCTCTCCGAATTCACCGTGTAACCGCGCGATTCTGGAACGTAACGAAGGCTCGCGCGCGGGCGGTGGACGCGCGCATTTCGTTCCCGTTTTCTTTTTCTCCCGGCTTTGTCGGCACTTTCGCCTAACGATCACCGCGCGAGCTCCATCTCGCATTCTTTCTCGCTTGGGGCCTGCACAAGCGCGATTTCGCGCATTTCGCGCACGGCAATTTTGGTCCCGGATTCGTTAGCGCGTCGACGCGACGGGTGCATTCGTTGCTCTCTCCTCCCCCTGAATTTGTCGCGCGTCTCCTTTGTTCGCGGGCCTTTAAGTTTCGGGGGAACCCGTTTTAACGGGCAATTTATGCAGGTGTCGCTTGCGCCTTTTTTTGGTTTGGTTTTCGATGGGTACATAAGGCTAACGTGAGAAAAAATAATGCTTCGATTTTCTCGTGGTGTTTCACGTTTAATCAATATTATTTACAACTGTTTAATGTATTTCTTATTACAAATCGACTTACATTTTTTGGATAATAAAACAAAGGACCTCGACATTGTAACGTAGTATTGGGCAGAAAAAAAGTTTTGCACAAATAAAAGTAAAGAAACAGGAATAATGCATTTGCGATAATGTGTCACAAGCAAAGGTACATATGGAAAAACAGTAACGTACACATAACGTTATAATTATTAAAGATATATTAAACTTAAAAGAAAAGTTTGATGACTTATCTAACCAGGAATAATTTATTGCAATTTTTAGAAATAAATTGGAAAAAATGTTTAGTATGAAAAATAAAATTTTATTTTGGATACAAATTTCAATCTTGGTTGAAATAAAGTTCAGGTGGCATTAGGCTGTTTGGGCAGAAAGTGGGTATTCCGCCCGCTTCATAATATATGCACATAAAATCAATCTGTCAGTACAAGGTTTAGCAAAAAAGAAATAGTGTGCCCTTGATGCCTGATCAGTATACCTCGACATCCCTCGGTTCGCCTTTGAATTGATCGGGTTGTTTCGGTTCTGCCTGGAAATTTCACCAAGCAGGGGAGGTAATATAAAGACGATTGTTGTTCAATATTATAAATTTATTAATTTTGTTGTAAATTTATATTTGATTTCTTTCAATTAAAGTTATATTTCAAAGTTATTTGCAGTCAATTTCTTTGTGCGCGAAAAAAAAAAAAAAAAAAACTACAAATCAGTAATTACAATGATAATTTTATCAGTGGCTATAACAGTATACACTCAATCTTTTATATTGGAGAAGATTCTTTATAGTTTTTACTTTTCCAAGCGTATTTGTAATGTTATTATTGTGACCGGTTAATATATGCTTTCTAGTGATTCTATTTAGATACAAATTCTATAGGTCTTACAATTTAAGTTTTATGTAACAAATATGTATTAATAATAATTATTTTAAGGTAAACTTTAATTTGTATTGTATTTAATAACGAAAATATTAAATAATATTATTCAACGATGAAAGTAAAAGTAAGATTCTGTTAAAGTGCAAATACACAATATATATTGATAAAAAACGCAGTTTAGTTATTAATAGTATATTATGCACCTAGGGACTAAAGTGAGCCATTAAATGCCTGCGTGTGGTTTGGCGCCCGAGCGACGCGAGGGTATCACACACGCCGGCAATCGTTGGCTCACTTTATTTACGCGTGCAATGTACGATTTTTTAACGCACCTACTAAAAAGTTCGTACTCGTTCACCACCGAAGAGGGAAATTAATGCTACATATTAATTTCCTAACCTTATGCTAGTTCCCGCCGCCTCGCGCTGTTTGTGCCTGAGCCGAAGACGAGGCTAGAGTGAGAGTAGGCATTTAATGTAGCCGAACTTATCCCACCGAGCCGGGAAAAAGTACGTACTTTATGTCTGGGTATGTTAAAAAATATATTTACTTAAAAATGTTTAATTAAATGTTTCGTACTAAGGTATATAGAACTTATAATATGCGCACTTATAAATTATTCATTAAACTTAAATTTCACATCATTAACACGTATTTTAAAAATTCCCTTTATAATGTATTATAAGCTTATTTGAAAAAATTCGCAATAGTCTACTACGTCAACTCATTAAGGTTTTTAAGAAAACATAAAGTAGCGAATTAACTAGTTAAGCGAGTTAAGACGTTCATGAAAGTCGCTAATTGAAGTACAGTAATTAAAAAGCGTTTTTAATTAAGGATGAAAAACACCGCTTCATTCAACATTTAAAAATTACCATATTTTTTCAAGTGTTGCTTCGTTTAGGCGAAATTAAATTATAAGTTTCCTAGTATATTCTGTGAGCTGCTGTCGAGCACGGAGCTTGAATTCAGAATCCTTTTTCTGTAATTAAAAAAAAATGCAAGCCGCGATCCTTGAGCAAGCTGGTTTGCCCACATTTTAAACACGTCATTCTTTTCTGTGGGCACGTGACATTGTGTATCGCACGTGACTTGGTGTGGACAAAAGATCAAAGTTGTCACCGAGCGCGCATTTAACGAGAATATCTGCTGAATTTATGAAGTATCATTAAAATTTTTTCACGTCTCTTTATTTCTCATGTTCCTTGCATACACATGAAAGAAATTTTATGCAATACACAGTATATTTATCTCCTTCATTAACGCAATTCTTTTATCAACCAGATCATAATAATATATAGTCTTTTATTCCACCAGAATTCTCTATCCAAAATAAATGAGTATTCGCTTGGGAATCGCATCGCAAACAACTAAATGCAAAAAGTAGTCAACTGCAGAGCAAGAGAAGTGCACAGACATTTACGCTTCTACTGGGAAACAAAATTTAAAAAGGGGTACGAAATGGCTACGAGTGCCGGGAATTATCTCGCTATCGCGCGCCTAATGAAGAAGGTAATGGAGCGCGCGCAGCGCGTATTCGGAAACACAGCTCGGCGCAGTAACTAGAAAACGCGTGCAGCACTTTGCATTTAAATGTATTTCGCTGTTACTTAGCTCGAACCAGCACTACTCCGGTGAAATCTACGTTAACGAAAGACGCTGCTGAAGGGGCACTTGCGCGTGAAAAAAGTCGCTTTTAGCTCTTTCCAAAAGAGGAAATGTTTGATTTTTTTTGTACGCTTTGATGCTTTGCGTACGATCGTTGGTGTATACGTATCAGAAGATCAGGAAAGTGAAGCTAGTTGGCTATCCAGACAGAATCATATAATAGTAATAAAGCAATTTTTCACACTTTCTTTAGTGTCAAAAAAATGCTGATTTTGCTACACTGCAATTTTATACGTTCCCAATATAATAAACTTTTATAAACCGGCGCACTCATTTTTATGTTTTCCTAAATTTATATTGCAGTACAGAAAAATAGTATAATGTGCATGTATCACATTGTTTAGTGTATGATTAAAAAGTGTTTATTATGTTATGACTATCATATAGTGCAGATTATATATTGTAACTTTTATAATGCGATGCACTTATTTTTCTATTTCTTTAAATTCTGTATTCCTTAGACAGTACTAAAATATCTTGTACATTTTCTTTATATTGCGCATTATATAGCGTGCACTATATATTTGTGCGTGTGATATAATGTGTATTAGGAGAGAGTACCTCAGTATGACCACCCATAGCTATGTTAGCTGCAACTTTTGTGTGCCAAGGTGAAAATGAAAATTTCAAATAGAATTAGTTGCATGAATGGACCTTTTTGACGCAGTAAATTAGTTTTGGCCAAATTTAATAGTCTGAGTAAAGTATTAATTAATAACGAAAAATGGTGCATGTATTTAACCCTCGGGAATTAACTTTGTCATGGAAATTAATGGCTTTTTCGTTATTCTCACGAGAATCTTCGGATTTGCAGTTCAAAACCATGAACCTCCGATAATTTTTAATATAACTATAACATGCATCTAATCTAGCATATAAAGTACTGCCATCTAGCGGTATGAGCCCAATATCCATGGGTGGTCATACTGGAAGGGGGTCATACTGGAGCACTCCGCTATGTAGTGCATGTTATATAGTGAACATTATTCTGTGCCTATTATATAGTGTACCACATAGATCGGCAACTATTCCACCGTAAAATATTTGATAATGCGAAGCACATATTTTTCTATTTTTTCAAATTCGCTATTGCTTAGTCAGTATTAAAATATCTTGTACAGAAAAATACTAATACGAACTTTTTCTGTTTTAGACAAAACATATTTTGAAACTGAAGTATGATAATTTTTAGATATTTTACGATATATACAGTTCATACATGCAGTTAAAAAAAGTATTCGTCGGATACTTCAGTTGGATACTCGAGTATCAGAAAAAAGTATTCGTCCGATACTTTGATTGGATACTCGAGTACCTGAAAAAGTATCCGACAGATACTTCGATCGGATACTAAAGTATCTGAAAAACTATTCAGCGGATACTGCGGTCGGGCACTTAAGTATACGAAAGAGTATCCGGCGAATACTTTTCAATTTTTGTAAAAAAGAAACGGAAAGATAAATGCACCCGTATGATACCACATATTTTTTTTTTAGGGGGGGGGGTGAATATACTTAAGATCTTTTTTAAGCATTTAGGTTTCGTGTATTGGATTATGTCGATCATAGAATGTATTTCATTACCTGTATTCGTCGAATAGATCATAATAGTATATTGTGTACGAAGGGCGAAAAGTGGATCTTTTTGACCAAGTGTGAAGTTTGCAGTACGAGTCGTAAGCAAGCGAGCACGAGCCGAGGGCAAGTGTGTATCGCGAGCCGTAGAATACCGAATACCGAAGTATCCGACGGGTACATTTTCGGATACTTTTCCATCTGCACGCATGAGCTATATGTCACATAGGATATCTAAAAAATAATTACTTTTTAATTTTATGACATGTTTTGCCCAAATAGAAATAAGTAGTATCTGAAAATATTTTGCGGTCTAATAATTGCCGATCTATGGTGTTCACTATATAGTGCGTGTTAAATAGTGTCCATTTTATAGTGCATGGTATAATGCTCGTCATAAAATCTTTTCGTAACTGATATTCATAAATACAAATTAAATTTTTAATTTCTACTCCAAAGTGCGAATTTTACTCTCGTACGTCCATCCAACGACCGTCCTCGTATATCCTTAAAATTTAAGAAAAGCCGAGACGCACACTGACTTGCCACCGAGCACACTCGCAAAAAGATCCCCGCGCAAAAAGGGTAAACACGCCGAGATAAAGGAGCCGCTGCCGCTGCCGTGCAAGATATATAGAGGAGCGCGCGCGCGCGCGCGCGGCAGTAAAGAATAAAATGAAAGAGGAAAGGAGGTCGACGAGCTCGCGAGAGAAGGCAAGCGCTCGCGCGGCAAGATAGGTATAAGCAGTGGGGCAAATGAGGGAAGCCAGAGGGGGTGGGTGGCGCAAGAAGCTTAATGAGAGAGAGAGAGAGAGAGAGAGAGATGGAGAAGCCGAACAGAGAAACTAGACCACGCGAAATAGAGGGAGCGAAGTGGAATGGAACCGCGCTTGCGGCCGTTTATTAGTTGGCCAGTAAGGCGAGAGAGCAGCGGCGGTGGCGCCCCGTTAAAGCACCAGCAGCTGCACACGCTCCGCCGGGGATGGGTTATGTGTGTAAGGTAAAGGTCGAGAGTGTGTGAGAGAGAGAGAGAGAGAGAGAGAGAGAGAGAACTTTCCAAGAAAGCGGATGAGCCACGGAAGCGGAAGAGATGGCTCCGGCCAAAAGGCGGACGAAGTGTAGAGCGTGTGTAGCGCGCGCGTGTGTGTGGGTGGCGTTTAACGTCTACTTCGAACGATAATTTAAATGTTGGAGAAGTTTGCAAACCACGGGATTTCGTGGAGAGTTGCACCGAGAGTGGAACAAAGGGGTTGAAAGTCAGTGCGCCGGAGAAAATCGAGATAATCTTTTTTTCCCTCGTTGTGTGCACGAATTTTCACTCGACTTTCGCATAAACTTCAGAATTTTGAAAAGTATGAGGCTTTGCGGTTTTAGTACATAGGACTAAATAGGTGGAAAAAAAGTTTATACGGAGTATAAGTAAAATTTTTTATGTAATTATTCGAAATCCTTTGAATATTTATCCATGTAAGGTATAGTATGCGTTGAATGAAAATTTATTTAGGTCATGGTAGACCATTTATAGCTTTAGAAATTCATTTCTTCAATAATATGAACTAAAATTGATGGTACTCGTATATATACCACGTGAATTTTTAAGTTATTTGCAAATCTAAGATTAAGTATCAAATTTTATATACTTGATCCCTGAAAAGAAAACTGTCTGGTGATAATGGTGATTGATGCACCGATGTAGATTTCTGTTTTTATAATTAATTTTTAATTAATAACATTTATGTTGTACATTTTGTTCATTTCTTATTTATTTGTTCATGATAACTTACATTATTTATACAGGTTTAGTCGGGTTCTATTACTTAATCTTTATCTTATAAAAAAATGTTAGTTTTTAAAGTATACGATAAGTACATTGAAAATTCATGAAAAAATAAAAATTAATAAATAATTAATGATATTACTGCGATAATAATTTTAATACTGTATATTCAATTTTTGAATATCATAATTAACTAGTTATTACATCATACATTATCTCGTCACGACTGATACCACTAATATATTAATTCAGGTTAATTATTATTAATTGCAATCCATCTCATTAAGAGCCAGTAATCCACCATTAATAACCATAAATGGAGAAGCCAGTAATAGCTGATAACTGGCTATGTAAGATTTTTACCAGTGACTTTAGTCTTTTATCATACGCCTGTAACTAACCGTTAATACTGAATTATTATTGGAAATTTCAACAAACCGTTATATTTCTAGATAATATTAGAAATGTATAGACTGGCAGTGAAGAGGTCATGTACCTTATATTCTATAAATACATTTCGTACAGCGCATCTCCATATAAACAAACTCCTCACCCTCCCACTTCAACTAAACCATAAAGAGTAGAAATTCCAAGTATCTCTCCCATCTAGTCCATCAAAAACAAACAATCCAACCCTTCCACTATAATTCCACTCTAAACAAGTCTGACAGCGCCATTACGCATCACCCAAAACCTCACGGCACAACTCACGAATGCTGCCACAGGACTCGAAACACCCATCACATTCCCCCCCTCAATAAAGAAATTTCCCTCGCGATTAATTAAGCTTGCGCGCGAGCGCCGACGACGTCGCACAATGCATTCGTAAATAATGAGGGGGAAATCTCGTTGGATTTAATTTCCCAATTAACTCGGAGATTAGACTTAGCGCTCGCTCGCACAGGGGGGAGAGGAAAGAGATTCGCTATACCACCGCCTGGCTGTAAACCCTCCGACAGCCGAGAAGAGAGAATAGAATTTCTACGTGGAATTTGCGGGGCGCCGGAAGCTGGCCCCTCTTCTCGTATACGTGTAATGCACGTTACTATCACGTCGGAGAGGAGCTGGGCAAAGTTCGTGTTCCGCGCCGAGTCCGGGTTGCGGGCTTACGTCTTCCCGTTCTCTGTGTATACTTCTGGACGCCACCGACGCGTTGCTGGAACACTTAATTAAGCGAATAACGTATATATTTCGGGCACGCCCAGCGCGCGCCGCCCACACCTGACTTCTTGGCGATTGCGAGAGGTTTTCGGGATGCACAGGAGGGTTTGCAGCTTCAGGTGCCGGAGCTGGGGCTCCTTTCGAACGGCTTAGTGCGCCGGGATTTGATATTCAGCTGGGTGAGAGGGACGATGTATGAGCGGAGAGGCTCGAGGGGTGTTTGCTTGTATATAGGTTTCTTTTTCATTAGAGCGTGATTCATCATGGAGATGCATGTAGTGTATAGAGGTGTCTATGTAGGCGTTGCTGATGAGTTGCGTTATGAATTTGCCTTCTTTAGGATTGAAGTGGACATGTTTTTTGGATGGGGTTGTTGAGTGGTGTTGTAGTTATCGTAGAAAATGGGTTGTTTGTGGATTTCTTTGTGTAATATGGACCAGTCTTCGGAGGTTTTAGATGAGATTAATATTTTTATGCGAGTTTAAGGGGGCCTAACCACCTTAAAATTACAAATAAATTGGTTATATGTTTTTAGGTGAGGATAAATCATTCATCGTACATTAACTATTATTTTACGGTAATTTTGAACATTTTATCAAAATATGATAGAAAAAATTAAAAAAAAAATTTGATGGTCGTTAGTCTCTTTGTTTTGCTATTGAAGTTCATGAGGTTTTATAGTGTCCAAAATACATATAATTAGGATATGAGTGTGGGAATTTAGAAAACAAAATTATTAGCCAGAGTTATAGCCTGTTGAAGCCTGAATTATTTAATTTTTCTTAAATCTTATCATAACTAATGGCTAAAATAGGCTATAACTTTAGTCAATATTTTTTTTTTAAATTCCCACACTCACATCCTAATTATATGTATTCTGAACACTATAAGACCTAAAAAATTTCAATCCGATCAGTTTGACTACCAAAATCTCGCGGCAGAACAAGAAATATACTAGGTTGTATATTTGTATTATAGTCAAACTAAGAGACCTGACGATCATAAAAATAAATAAAAAAAATAAATTTTCATTATATCTTGATAAAATGTTCAAATTTACTGTAGAAAACAGTTAATATATCATGAATAATTAATAATAATAAAGTACGTTGATACATTAGGGTAAATGTACTTTTTTGAACAAAAACAGCTTTTTCTGCAGTTTTGGTTTTTGTTTATTCAAAACATTCCAGGTGCATTAGTTCTTGTCGAATCTTTTTGAAATTAATTTGACATATTCATTTATTTAAATAAAATGATCTCATTTTTCATTATGGTTACTTGGTATTCAATTTTGATGAGAATGCACAAATAGTTTTAAAATGGTATAAAAAGTAAGCAGGAATTTTTCTGTACTGTATAAAAAATTCTGTGCGCACCAGGAAGGGTGGGGAGAATTATGCCGAAAGATAATTTTGTAGTCGGATAATAATGCCGAATTTATTTTACCGAAGGGTAAATTTGCAGAAAGGTGAAATGTTCCAATGGGTAAGTTAATCGATTAACAAAAGTGACGAAAAAAAAAGTTCCGACAGCAAAAATGAATACATTATTATAATACAGGCACATATTCTAATAAAAGCATTTTTTTGTCCAAATTTTCGTTTTCGACATTTTTAACTTTCGGCATTTTCATTTTCGGAATTCTTGTTTTCGGCATTTTTAACTTTCGGTATATTTATCCATAGGTATTGATTTTTTTGGCAATTTCAACCATTCTATAAATTTATCCTTCTGCAAATTTATCTTTCGGTATATTTATCCCCACCCCCCTTAAGTAATTAAATTTTAACTCTGAATCTAAATTTATGAACTTTTATAAGAGAAGAATAAATACTATTCGCATTACAGAAACGTAGTTAGATGTTTGCACAGAAAATAATATTTGTTTGATTTTATCCAAAATTTTGCGGCAAGTCGATTTCTTTATACGGAAAATAACAATTTAAACCCTTTACTGAATATTGTGCTACGCTAGATTTCATAGTACACGGAAAGAAATAAAAAGTTGAACTACTGGAACGCACGGTGATTGTAGTAAAAACAAAAGTCAATCTTATGTAGTCATCTGTCAAGTTACAGCTTTCAAATGTAGTAGCTACTTCATTTTTTAACGTTGAAGTCCCTGATTTCCAGGTTAAGTTAATTGTCCTACAAGAAAGGAATTTTCAATTATTCTCCCTAACTTTGACTTCTATCTATTACAATAAGTTTATAAGTATTCAGAAATATACGAATTGCAATGATACTATTTACAGAAGAGATGATATATTCTTATTTTGTAACTGCTATGAAGATACTTTTTCGTGTATGTCTTAGTTTAAGTATGTTTAATGCAATGTAACTCAGGAAGGAAATATGAGTAGCTAATAGTATAAAATTAAGACAAGTTAATGTTTTGCATATATTTATGCAATTGCATGGATTCGAGAATATTCAGAATCATTCGAATCATATAAGGCTTGATTAGTTAATAATAAAGCAACTAATAATCATTTTTACTTATAGTCTGTACTAATAAGATCTACTAGATTGAGGATCAATTATTAATATATTAATTACACGTCAAGATTACATATGAATAATAGGTGTCTCAATTATACGAGATCAAATATTATGATTATAAATAACATTAATTTGTAGTAATATCAAATTTAATAATTAACGAAATGTCAATATGCAAATTGATGTTATTTCACTTAGTTTCCTTGTTGGAAATTAATAATACGTTACTCGAGAGAAATAACTAAATTATTTGCTTAAGTATATGTTATGGTCTTATAGATTATCCGAAATAATTTAAAAAATTTATTACTTTTTCGATAAACGTTAAATTTAGAAGAATCCAACTATTTTTAAGATTGGAATAAATTAATATTTTATGAAGCAAACCTAAATTTTAGACTTTGTCTCCGATTTTTATTTGCTTTTTGGGAAATCATTCTAACGTAAAAAGTTGTAGTGTTATAATAAAAATTACAGAGATACCATTTTGCGCTTAATTTTTTAAATAGCATCAAACGCGTTCCCCAAAGCCTCATCAAAATTCATTTCCCGACGTATAACGTCACTCTGCTCGCAAGTTTACTTAAAATGTAATACTAAAAATATAAATAAACCAAATTGCATCCGCCTGAAAATTATACACTTTACGTTGATCTTCCAGCTTCAATACCCATTGAAAATAAAATCACCATCTCCATCGTTCGCTAACAAACCATACACCGACTAAAAATCCCATCCGCCCTTCATCATCCGCGGCGACCAGCAATTTCCTCGAATTCTCCGCGCATACACCACGGCGATAACCAAATTTTCCGGGGGTTCAATTTTATTACACCTGCGCTAGTATCTGCGCTGGCTCTTCGCGCTCGCCGCAATCTCCCTCGTCGTCAAGGTGGCGCCTTGATAATATGCAATCGCCTCGTCCCCCGACGCCACCGCGCACACGCACCGAAAATTCGGTTCCCGGAAAATGGAAAATCCCTTATGCAAAAGAGGAGGTTCGCGCGGTGCGTCGCATGTTTGCTACTCTCGCGTCTGCACTCTCCGTCTCTCTCTCTCTCTCTCTCTCTCTCTCTCTCTATATATATATATGTTCATTTCGTCTAGTCTCGCGCTAAAGCGTCGGCAAATTGGATGAGGGAATCCCACGAGCTGGTCGTTCCTTGCGTTTTGACATACCGCGGCGCGATCTCTCTAGGGCTTCGCAGATTGCGACGTGAAGAGAGGAGAGAGAGAGAGAGAGAGAGAGAGAGAGAGAGAGAGAGAGAGATATGTGGGGGTGGAGTAAGTGAGCCGCGGCCGATGAATGGGCGTTAATCATACGTCTAGTCAGGTTGCGGGGGACTCCCTGTATTACGCTCGCTTCGGTCTCTATTAAGTTCTTTTTTGTGTATTTATCTTTTTACGCATCTCGTACGCCCCGTGAGGGTTTTATCAGTTATACTGTGTGTGAGTAAGCGAATTTTTTGGTTGGTTCTCTTATTCTATTCATTTTAAACCAGTGTTTAAATCTTCGTTTACTCGTATAGATGTTGATAATAATGATTTTTTGAGAAGTTCCTATTTTTCAATAAATTCTTTAATATGTATTATATAATAGTGTTATTAATAGCAAATCTGTTTCCCATTTTTATTCGAGAGAATAATTTTTTTTCCTATTTATAAATTATACATATGCATATTATTGTTATTTTACAGGAAAAATAAGCAAACTTGGTCGACAAGTCGATCTTCTAAATATTTTTTTTCTTCACAGACATACATATTACATAGGGTAAAATATCTATAGAGATGGATTCACAAAATCTCGATCTAATTATTTTCATCATCTCCATTACACGTTGAACCTGATTTTGTTGTGCGAACCAAAATGACACCGAGCGCCTTCCAAAGTTCGAGGTACTGCCCGGGTTATCATTGGTATAAGGACTGCACTCAAAGAATGCAACCAACGAACCAGGAAAACTGGATAGGGTCGGACGCAGTTACGCATGCCCCCGTTATCCAAGAACGCGCACAAAAGAGGGAGTAGTGGTGTCGACAGCCGACACTACAGGATATCTCGTCGCCGCTCTCAAAATCACCATCCGAGGCAAGCAGGTTGCAGCCCTCATTGACTTGGCCGCGAGTGATAACTTTATCCTGCCGGATCTCGTTGAAGACGACGTCGCCGTCGCCCGAGCACCATTTTTGACAGCTTGTTTAGCTCGGCGAGGTCTCGAAATGCAAATTCTCGCAAAATGTTCTATCACATTCCAGACACACGACCTTGATAGCACCACCAACTTCCTGATCGGCTACCAGCTACGCATAGAGGTCATCCTGGGCAGACGTTGGCTAAAGGAAAACATGACGCTGCGATCATTATCTCAACTACATTTACATCGAGACAAGCAGCAAGGGCGCATTTTTTTGGGAGGGACAGAAGAGCACGCCGAAGACTTCAAGGAGCTCATCGTTCGACACCACGATATTTTCGATTACTGCAGGCCGCTCGTCAAGACCACCTTCATCGAGCATAACATCGAGCTGATCGACCACGAGCCATTCCGCGTGCGCCCGTATCGTTACTCCGTGGAAAAGAAGAAATCGATACAGAAGCAAGTACGTGAGAGTCTCGCAGAGGGGAGCGTATGCACCAACGGCTAGGGGAAATAAGTACATAGCCGTGATCACTGACCTTCATTCGAGATGGGTCTAGGATTTCGCAGTCGCCAATTCAACACTGCTTGCTCCACTCTGGGAGCGCGAAATCTGTATGAGATACGGATGTACGCGCTTCATTCTCATAGATAACGCAGCTATATTTAGGAACCCGAAATGGAAGGAATGGTATACAAAATAGGAAGCTGACCATTGGACAACGCCAACTTACCATCCCCAGCTAATTCACAGGAGAGGAGAAACCAGAACATCAAGAAAGGTCTCCGCCTAAGGCTTTCCACAAAAGCTACCCAGGTTAAGTGAGACCTGCACCTACCCGAGATCCTTTTCAACCTCCGTCGCCACAGAAACGCCACAACGGAAATGTCGCCGAGCGAACTGCTTCTCGGCCACAATATCTCGCGGCCGGGAGAGAAACCAGACAAGTACAAGCCTGATGCGCAGCTGCACATCGATCAGGCTAGACAACAACAAGCCGAATATGCACCAAGACCGCAAACCAACGACGAATCTCTCGTTGAAGAGGGATAGCTGGTGCATATAAAACTCATCTTCTCTCGAAAGCAACAGAGAACTTCACTGCAGGACTAGCTTCGAGATGGGAGGGACTATATGAGGTCATTCATCAACACAGCCCACATATGTTCACCGTCAATCGACCTGGGACAGGGCCGGCGAAATTATATGTTTCATAGGTTATAAAACTGGAAGAGAGACTCCTGCACAAGAGGGTCCAATCGCACGCACACGTGCGCACCTCGGCGCCCCGGCGCCGGACCACGAGCTTCACGATTCGGACGAATAGAACCAGGAAGCCGGTCTGCGTCTCAATCGGAAGGAAGCCGAGACGACCGTCATCCACCTTCCTATTTCTCGTCGCGGGCCGGCGAGGACTCACTTTCCGCACAGACGGCTACTTATCTCGCGCCTTCGGACGAGGCGCACAACAGAGATGATCGACGTCTCATACCCGCACCTTCGCGTGTGCACCAGTGCAACGGCGACGGGTATGACAATATACGTCTTCGCCACGCCTTCAATAGCGTCATGCCATGCAGCGCATGACCTCGCCACACCGGATGCAACGACGTGTCACCCAGCGCACGCTCGCGCCGTCGCTTTTACCAGAGGAAGCCGAGCTCGGCCTCGCCGGACTTCGATACCGTCTTCTCGCAGCCGCGAGGAGCATACACCAGAACGCTCCAGAAATCGGACGATCTCCGGGACGGGCCAACGTACGCATCATCGCTTCCTTGGACGAGGAAACGAGGTAGGCCCAACAACGTTGAAGCCGAGAAACGTGCTGCTCTGCGACGAGTAACGCGGCCACCTTCACAAAGGAGGTACGATCTATGACCGCGCAACTAATTAGCTCAAATTAGTCTGTAACATCTAGTATCAGTTGTAGAAGAATGGAGTGCTGAAAATAATGCATTCGCGTCCTTTTTCGTCAATAATGAGCAGTATTAATAGTTAGGTCTCGTTAGAATTAAGGTAGATTTGTACTACTAACATACTAAAATTGTTAATCTTCGAAGTTCTGAAATATGAATTTGCGTTTATTTTCGAACAGAATAGAATAAATCTCTTATACATATTTGTTCTTCTAAGTTCATTAATCTTCTTAGTCCTGAAACATGGATTCGCGATCATATTTAAACAAAGTAGAATAATTCAATGTATAATATTTTATTTTTTTTAAAATATAAGATAATTTTAAAAGAATAGAAAATATAATTAGAAAAACATGAACGCGCAAACGAGCCCATGTAATTTTGATTAGTCAATAATTTCCGGAAATGTCGGAATAGTAATTCTAAGTAATTTTTAATGAAAAAATAATTAATTTGTAAACATTGCTTGTAGAACATATCCCTCTTGTATAGAGAATTTTCGAAGTGCTGAAAATGCATTCGCGATTATTTCAATAAAAGAGTGATGGCTAAATGAGCATTGTGTATAACAAAGGATATAAAACACCTTATTTGAAATTTCGGATGGTAAAAGATAGATAAGTTTATGCTCGTTCAAATGGATTTTTACTGGAACGATAATATTATTTGAAACGTACAAAAAAATCGAAAAACTTAAAGCCAAAAATCAAAAAACTGCCAAGAAATAAAAAAAGTCCGAAAAACTATAAAAATTATTATTGTGTCCCCTTCGTTAAAAAAAACAAACAAAATGAGCTCTGAAGCATTAAATGTTACCGTGGATTACTCAAAATAAGGGTGCGTACATACATATACACACACACACACGAACGCACGCACGCACGCATGCACACACGCACATATACACACACATACATACACGCACATTCATATGGACATTTACTAAAAATAGTGTATTCTGATTCTTTATATCTCAAAACATGTTTCTAACATGTTTTTAGAAAATCTTTTTGTTTACTATCATAAAGCTTTCTCTTTGAGGAAGCAAAAGCAAATTAAGCAAAAATGTGTATATAGCGATTTTTAATAGCTTGATTCTGAATCCGATATCAAAATTTAGAAAATACATTTCAGAACCACAATGGCAACCATATCAAAAGAAAGTTATTAACTATTCATCCATTTTATCTCAAATTATTTATAAATTGAAGTGACTCATCTGTGATACACCCGTTCTTTACTAAGAGTTTACAGTAATTTGTGTAAATAAATTGATTAAACAAGTTTATTTTGCAAATCTGATCCCTTGAAACCATTTAAAATGTATTAATTTTATAAGTACGATTTCACAGTTTTTTCCATATACACTTTCTCTTAATACGGTTGCCATTTTTTTTAACTTTTGACTTTGGATTCGGAATCTATGCCATTAAAAACCTCTATATGCACCTTTATTCTTTCTTTGCTTTATAATTGTAACAGATAAGCTTGGGGTAAAAAACAACTCCACGCTGCTGTCCGCGTCGTAATTCTAATTGTGACCGTTCGAAGTCAATTCAAAACTATTAACCAACCAAAAACCAAACCAAAAAATAACCACTCTCCATTAAAGCTAAAACTAATCCGTTTATCCCAGCCTTGATTACTCGCTTCCCTTTCGCAAAAATCATCACGGCAAAAAACCCCTTGAATAAAACATACAAAAAAAAGGAGCACGGCATAGAATATAATATATACCCTCGCTAGCCGCTGCGCTACGTCGCGTTTGTTCGTACGCTGGCTGCAGAGCCGCAGCGCGGGGGCTTTAGCGCGTAATCCGCCTCAAGTTTTACGAGAAGATGAAAGAGAGATTGCCGGCCGCGCGCGACGTATTAAAAAGGGGGGGGGGCATCGCGGAGCAGCGCAACCCTTTTCCGCGCCTCGCGTTAACGAGTTTTTACTAATCGTAAATGCGCAATGGCGAGTCGCGCGCGCGAGCCAAGCATCGATCCCGCGCACCGCAGCGCAGCGCGCCACCTCGTTATTTTTAATTTTCGCGACGTTACTTTTTTACGATTTGCAGAGTGCCGGTACAGAGGGACATTTTACCGGGTGTTTCGGTCGCTCGCTTTTTTCTGATAAGGGAGCAGACTGACGAGCTGGAGTATCGCCTTTGAATGTTCGGACTCTTCTGAGATAACGCTCGCTCGAGGCCGAATTTTCTTTGCTTCTTTGCGTTTCATGCAGCGGCTGCAGACAAATTTTTGTTAAAAGAATTTTAAAAGGTGTGCAAGAATATTCTTTATGAGTTTTTTTATACAATTTAATGTACTTTTTTTAATTTTTAAATGGTGACTGCTTTTTTAAACAAATCGTTTTTTTACGCAACCCGTTAATTAAAGACGAATCTCGAAAAATTAAATATTCTTAAAAAATTGTTTCATTTTATTACTTACTTTTCGAGTTTAGTATTCTATAAGTTGTCGAAATATTATCGCCCAAAAATGAAGCATATTATTTAATGGGTTAGGGCCAAGCTTTACCCATTTTTTTATAAACATGGATGAATACATCTACAATTTTACTAGAAAATTCATTATCACAATTTGAAGAAAGTTGCGTATTTTTTTAAAAGTATTTAAATTAAATACAAATTTCATGTTTTGATTTTCGGGCTACTTACTTGACGCGAAATGCCTCATATACGTAACAGTCCGCTAAACAGGCCAATAGTTATACCCCAAAAGAAGCAAAACCCAATTAACGTCCAGCTCTCAATGCTCACCGCCCGTGCCTCACTTTCACGCGACAAATTGATTGTTTATCCCTTTGTACCCTCTATATATAGCCCCGTCTCCCCTCGAACTATATCGGCCGAGCCTAGCTGGCCAGCAGCAGCCGACCGCGCCGTCGCTCGCACATACCTCAATCGACGTTTTAATGAATCCTCGAGGGGGCGAGTTGGAGATTCTCGACGGCTGCATCCCTCAACTCTCCCAACATTCCCCGGCGCATATAGCCGCGCGCGCGCGCCCGGTACAACCGTTTTATTGAAAATGCAAATAGGCCGAGGCCCCGAGCTAGCCTTAATCGCCTCGAAAACAAGCGCGTCCGCGAGGAATTATTTCTTTCGGCCTATGATTAATTGCAGTGCCGTCTCGAGTGGACGCGCGACGCCATCGCTGCCGGCCATGTGGCCGACGGCACGTTTTCTCGATTAATATTCCTTAGAAGGTGGAGAGGCGAAGGCTTCTTCTCCCCCCTAATAGCCGAGTGGAAGCCGGCTTCTACCCCCCGACGAGGCGGCGACGCGCGGAAAAGCCAAGGCCGAGAGGGAAAAATTAGAAGCACGAGGACGGAGCCAGCTAGCCCGAGGGTCGCTCATTTTTTATGGTAATTAAGCGAGGAGAATTCAGGTCCTCGGCTTTGGAAAGTCCGCAGCACTTTTTGTTACCGTGCTGAGTGCACGGCACTGCGTGGATGCGGATAATAGGCGCTGGACCGAGTGCGCGGCGCTGTTGAGACTTATGTGGAGCGCTCGGTGCAGGATTGATGATTGTTTTGACGATTGTGGGAAAATGTATGTAGCCAACGGGGCTGGGGACTTGGCCTACTGGGGTGGTTCTATTTTTGAGCGCGGGAAGCTGGAATGTGGGTGTTTCTTGTTCTTGGGAATTCTAGAAAACGATGTTTGACAGACATTTTTATAATTTTAAGATGGGTGTTATTAAAAGTTGGCCATGTTGAATTGCTTATCGAGAATTCAACATTCATTTGAGCAACTTCACAAAATTAAAGTTCTTTAAACATATAAATTTTGGTAATATATATGAACCTATTGTACTCGAATACTTGTAAAGTCACACACTTGTCTTTTGTACGAGTTCTATTTTATACCGACGTTTAACAGTATCCACGAAAAATATGAATCAAGCTAAATGCGCGCTCTTTTATTTTTATCAATATTTAAATCTATCGCATTAATTGCTTTTAAAAGGACACATTTGTACTTGGCTAAAATTCTATTCGGGGTACCAATATCACACGATACTTGCGAACACTAGTTGCGCACACATGTCACAACTCCAAAACGCCGACGGTTGCGGACTTTTAATTTAATCATTTGGGGAACTATAATTTTACTCGGATATTTACTATCACTCTATAAAAGAATGATTGTGAGATCCCTTAAGTTGCGCACGGATCCTCTGAGCTGCGCGCGCATGCCTAGGTTTTTGCGCGTAACGCTATAGCATCAGTAACGGGTGATGAGAGAGAGAATTACTCGAATTATCGTTGTACAAACAAAAATCAACTTTTTGTGATTTTTTTCTTCTTTTGTTAAAGAAGCTGATAATATTATTACTTTAATTTTACTTTATGATATACAACAATACAGTTGTATATGTAAATAATGTTAAGTGAAAATATGATTGAATTATAGCATATAATTTTCGAGTTATAGAACTATATACAAAACAAATAAACAAATGAAAACCATTAAAAAAAATGTGTTATCTGAAATAAAGAATCAGAGAAAAACAAGTAATTAGGTAATCATGTTTAGACATTAAAAATCATAGGATTCCGAATTAAAATTATTTGTTACTTTCGTAGATTTGGGGTATGCTATATTAATATTGTAATAATCTGGCAATACGAATATGACACACTTCGTTTATATATATGATTTTAAGTATGTAAACGAATACTACGTTAATTTATTAAAAATACATCGGGTAAGAAATCAAGTGAGAAAATGTTTTAAATTTTTAGTCTTTTTACGCCTCATTTAGTAGTTAAAGGCACCTGAATTTTTCTGTAGTGACCCTTTCATTTACGTATCCGATTATCCTCATATTGTCATACATCGTCTAATTATTTGTATGTAAGCATATGATTTAATACTTTAGTTAAAATTTTATGATATCGTTAACAATCATGTTTTTCATATTATAAATAATGCATACACACGTATTAAAATGATATTAATATCCACTTTATGCGATTGCTATTGACAGTGTTGATGTTTGGAAGTGTGGCGCACATAGCGCACTTGAGGTGAGTATTATGAGTTGTTAACATAATTACTTTTAGAGAATCCTCTTTTATAAACAATTTATTATTAATAAAGTATAGTTTAAAGAATATAACAGAATTTTTTAGAATATTTAAAATTCATGGACAAGGTTTACAAGCAATATATAAGTTTGAACCCCAGTAATCACGGTATGAGGATTTGCTTATATACGTGTTTAACAAGTGCGTATTTTTCGCAGAGTGTTCTCGTAAGTTTCTAACTGCCACTCGTATTTAAATACACAGTCCATCCATAGTTTAATCATACATTTAATCTCATGCTCTTTTCTATTCTAAATATAGAAGAATTTAGTCATCATTCATACATCTATACTTTAGATATACGTACGTACATAAATACATCACGATTTTGCACACGCCTCTTCGTTTTATAACAGTTATTTAAAAATGTAGAAATTCTTGCTAGTAACTTTTAAAATGTACTGCACAAAATAACGTCCAATATGACATGAACGTAATTTAGTAATAACGCATTCAAATATGTGGTATAATTATATATACCTATGTATATATATATATATATATATATATATATATATATATATATATATATATATATATATATATATATATATATATATATATATATATATATATATATATATATATATATATATATATATATATATATATATATATATATATATATATATATTATATGATCTATAAGAACGAGAAAAAAATGGCTGCAGAGGCGTGCCTCAATTTCTTTTTTATTATTTTTGAACCGCCTAAATGCAGATTTCTTGTGGAATTCCTCATATATATATATATATATATATATATATATATATATAAATATATATATATAAAAAGAAAGCTTTAATTTGAGACGTGCCGCGTTTAAATAGATTAACAATCTCAAAAGTTATGATTGATCAAAGGTAGTGAATGAACACCAAAAATAGCGAAAAAAATGGTCAAAAATGAAAAATCATGAAATATAGCGATTTTTTCGTGTTTATTTAATATCTTGAATCGTTTATATCTTTGAATATTATTAATCTTTTTAAACCCGACACATCTCAAATTAAAGCTTTTTTCTTTACGTTATATTCAATTGGGTTAAAAATTGTTTGCACCTTCAAAATTCAAGTAATTATTATATCACTGATAATCGTTTTTAGTCCATAATTCCTATGTTAAATTCCCATAAGAGAAATTGATATACGTTTTAAAAAAATGACATGGTCTGTTTTGCATGTTGGACATTTTTTACATATATTATATGATCTATAAGAACGAGAAAAGAATGGTTGCAGAGGCGTGCCTCAATTTCATTTTTTTTATTATTTTTGAACCGCCTAAATGCAGATTTCTTGTAGAATTCCTCATATATATGCGATTAATCACCGTTATATTGTTCACGTGGCCCCATATTTTCACGATAGGTTAGAACACATATAAAAATTGTTTACACCTTAAAAATTCAAGTAATTATTATATCACTGATAATCGTTTTTAGTCCATAATTCCTATGTTAAATTCCTATAAGAGAAATTGATATACGTTTTAAAATAATGACATGGTATTTTTTGCATGTTGGACATTTTTTATATAATTGTATCGATGGCCTTTACAAAGACTAGCACGTTTGCGGCGTTTGCCACGAAGAGTAGCACATTTGGAAATCTCTCACGAAGACTAGCACATTTCGCCATTCCCCCACGATGACAAGCACATTTAGCAATTCTGCCACGAAGACTAGCACAAATCGCAATTCTGCCACGAAGACTAGCACATTTCGCTATTTTGCTACGAAGACTAGCACATTTGGTGATTTTCTGCCGCCTAATTTTTTCAGGCTACTTTTATTTAATCGGATAGCCTGATTTTCTCGGGTAAACAGATAATTTTTCAGTACCAAAATGATCTAGTACCCGGCCCGAACCCGATAAAAAAAGAATGAACCCGATTCACCGATAGTTTATCAGTACAATTTAAATTTATATGTTCTATACGAAAAGGGCTAATCTTCGTAGCAGAATAGCGAAATGTGCTAGTATTCGTGGCAGAATTGCGAATGATGCTAGTCTTCGTGGCAGAATTGCTAAATGTGCTTGTGTTCGTGGGAGAAGGGCGAAAGGTGCTAGTCTTCCTGGCAGATTTCCAAATGTGCTACTCTTCGTGGCAAGTACTGAAATGTGCTACTCTTCATGGCAGTTTGAAATATGCTAGGCTTCGTAAGGGCCGTCAATGTAATCTATAGAATGAGAAAAAATGGTTGCAGAGGTATGCCTCAAATTTTCTTTTTATTATTTTTTGAACCGCCTAAGTGCAGATTTCTTGTGGAATTCTTCATATATATGCGATTAATCACCGTTATATTGTTCACGTGGCCCCATATTTTCACTATAGGTTAGAACACATTTAAAAAATCCTTGCTCATTAAATATTGTAGTAAAAATTCTAGTGTTTTCACTTATGTGTATAATTTTTGTGTAATATAACATTTGTGTATAATTTTTATGTAATGTAACTTTTGTGTATAATTTTTGTGTAATATAACTATTGTGTATAATTTTTGTGTAATATAACTTTTATGTATACTTTTTGTGTAATATAACTTTTGTATATAATAAATTGTGTATAACCCCTAATTTTGTTTTAAAAAATTTTTGAAAATTCATGTCTGTTCTGTATTGTTATCATTTTTAAAAGTGCATTTATTAATTTCTGCAACTTCTCACTAGGTCAATCCCAGTGCTATCACTCATTTTAAAACGTATGCAGTATTAAAATTATATTATTATATTATTAATACTCTGGCCAGCCATTAATGGTTAGCGGTGATAATGTTTAAAAGACCGCAGTACCTACATTCCCTGTGATCATGTTCGCATTATCACCGTAGCTACCATTCATGGTTGATGGGACTTATAATTTTAATATTTAAGTAATTGTTCATAGTTTTGCAAGATGAAAAATAAGTTCGCTATAGTTATACTAAAAAATTGGGAAATTAAAATTGCAGTTACAGCTGCGCTTAAAATACATTTAAAAATAAAGTTAATACCACCTGAAACTACGGGAATCTCCCATTTTAGTTGCATGGAACAATCCTAACAGATTTAAAATGTCATTTAAATACTTAAAACAGAGTTTTTAAAAAGCTCAAACGGATTTTATTTTATATAGTACAAATACGAATTTTAATATAGGTATTCTATTTTTTATATTTTTCCATGTTAATTTTATTTTTCTAATTGATTTATATATATATATATATATATATATATATATATATATTATGAATTCACTTTCTCTTTGAAACTATAAAAAATACAATCTAATCACTTTTACTTTTTTATAGTTTGTACCCCGACTGGTTGCGTCCTACGATGCAGTTCAATACATTCCCCTCCAAGGAGAGGAGAATGCAGAGGATCATTTGTCTGCGTATGCGTGTAATAAAAGCAATACTTACAGACAGAAATAAGTTAATATTGTAATATCTCAAAAATTTTGGCAAAAACTAAAAATATTTGTAATATTCAATAAAATCGATAATGTTTTCAAATTCTACTATTTTATTTATTTGTTTCATTTATTTATTTTATTTATTCTAGCACATTTCAGGTTTCTCGAAAAATACTAGTTTTTGTCAGGAATCTGACGAAAATTAACATTTATCCGAAACTCAGACAAAAACTAAATTTTCTCAGAGGATTATTAAATATGTTAGTATTAATCAGAAAATCTAAAAACAAAGATAGGTCTTTATAAGAGGCCTCTGAAAAGAACAAGCTTGTTATGAGAAAGAGGTCATTCATAAATTACGTGACACTGTTTTTGAGAATTGGCCTCCCCTCCGTAATGCATTAACACTGTTTAATTTATGAATGACCCGAAAAATGTAATATGCTAGTCTTCGTAATGGACGTCGATATTGAGTAAAACTCAGTTCAACCATGCCAGTGATTTCAAACTATTATGCAAACAGAGTTCAGTTTTCTTTGAAAATACAAAATTAAAAATTTAAGCCAGATTATAATTTAAAATTATACACTATCAAGTGTCTTAAAACCTTCCTATTCAGCTGAACCATTCTCCAAAGCAGCTTTTGTTGATAAAACACCGTAATTACAACTCTCTAAAACGAAAACAAACTTGGCTGATGCAAACTAATGCATCCTCCACGCAGAACCGAAAGATTCCAAGCACTTCCTTTCACAAACACAGGGGCAAACTAAACAGACCACCTCTTCCTCTGTTTCTTTCATCCGTACTTTGGGTGTATGATATCTCCGAAAAGCAAGGAAGCACGCATCCTCGACCTACAATAGTAATTCTTTCATCGGGACGACTACGACTACTACCTCCATTCGGATGTTTTTGAGGAAAATAACATCTCCGATTCTCTCTCGTCTACGTTCTTATAATATACATACGGAGGAACGGCCCGGGTGGACCGACCCCATATATATTCTTACAATCCCAGTCAAAAGTATTTTACAGCGTATAAAGTTCCGAAATTTCCAAAATAAATTAAAATTCTTTTTATAACGCAGTATATTTATCCAGTATCTATTATACTTGATTTTTACAAAATTATCATTGTTTAATTTGACATGCAGCTTGAAAATAAAATATTTTGTAATTATTTATTTTAAACAGTAATATTTACACGAAAAAGTAATTTAATACTTTGTATGCTGTAAAAGTTTTAAAATATTCGCTTCTTGAAAATTTTTGTAAAATGTATTCACAAAGCTATAAATTTTAAACAATATAATTTTTCAAGAATTCGCATTATTTTTTTTTATTTTATCAAAAGTACTGTTTTCCTTAAGAACAGATTTACTTAATTTACTAGTCTAGTAGATACAGCTTCACTATGCCAGCAATATTTTTTCCGAATTATTTTGTAATAAACTATCTCACAAAAAAGCTGTCAATTGCTTTGGCACGAGACAACGCTTTCTCAAAGTGATATCAATTATACTGTAATAAACAGTAACTTTACTTAATCTTAATATATTTATTGTAGTTTATTTACTGTATATTCACACGTATTTATATGCGAAAAGTATAAAAAAATGTTTGGGTCTATAAATAATAATTAATGGTGATTATCCATGTTATCACATAAAGCACTCGCTAAAAAATTTCCTCATGACTTACACGATTATAGTTATTCTGATGGTGATATAAACTGATATAAAAGGATTACTAATCAGTAAGAAATAAACTATAATCAAATTAAGTTTAATTAAACACTTTAAATTATCATAGTTAATATTTTTTCAACTGAGCTATTATATACCAATTGATTTCGATGGATTTTTGTTGAAAAAGAGATAAGGTTCAGTAACAATCAGTGCTTAAATTTTAATTTTATTAACAGTATTCTGTGGACTAAATATAGATTTAAAGCAAACAAATTAGTAGGAACTAATTTAAGCTTTAGAAAGAGTAAATTTTCAGCAATTTATTTACAGAAAAACCCATTTATAAAAATTTCTCTAAATAAGTATTTAATCTACCTAAAATGTTAAATAATAAACATTAATTATATTTGAATTTATATATAAAATATTGCTACATTCGTATTTAAAGTTTTCAAAACGTACACTCACATATTAATTATTATATACTTACACATATATACGCATACACGCATGCACAATTTTGATAAAGAAACGAAATGATTCACCGCCATTGACAGTATACTTTTTATAAAAAAAATATTTTATCCTTTCACTTCTATACGTACCAAAAAAGGCACATAAATTAATACAGATTTTCTTACATTTCATACCTTTGCCAAAAGAACATTATTTAAAAATAATTTTTTCAATCAATTCTCACATTATCTATGATCTTATTGAAATGGTATAGACGTACGAAAAATTCTCTAAAACTTGTCTATTTTCGTAATTTCTTGAAAATTGTAAATATTGGCTTATACACTAGCCTCAGCGAAAGTATCAACATCAAGTATTGATAAATGCAATAAAAAAAAAGTAAAAAAAAGCGCCACATATCGATAAATTTTATTGATTCACCAAAAATACATGATCAACTTATCGCACCGCACCATCCAAACTTAGAACATCAACCTATAAAATCTTCGTTGTAAAAATACTTTTGGCCAGCAGTGTATATGCATATAAGGAAGAAACTCGATTCCCCCAAGGTATTCCAAATGGTCTTCCCTCCCCTCTGACCCTGAACTTGCCTTGCAGCCCCGCGCGCCGTACAGTACGAAGGTATACACACCACGACGAGCATAGAGAGAGAGAGCATCAGAATGCGAGCGCAGCTCACGAAGAAGAAGACTTATGATGCGGCGCGCGCGCGCGTGCCCTGTTTGGTATTTTGGTCTCTTCCGGGTCTTGGTGTCAAAACGCGGGTCGAGGCGAGGGCGAAACTTGACGCCACCGCCGCCCGATATGTGCACCCTCTCTCCCTCTGTGTTTGGGTTAATATGTATGTAGGTATGTATACGTATATCTATATCCGACTGCAGGATTCGGTGAAAAGAGAGTATAAAAGAGGGCGAGCGAGATGAGAGAGTGAGAGGGGAAGGGGAGGATGGAAATAAAGAGGCGGGAAAGAGAGATGGAGTGAATGCTTGAAGAGGAGATGCAGAAAGATAATTGTGGATGGTATCCGTGGGTGTCCTTTGTGTGGCCTGCGATGCTTATCGACTGTTATGACACGTTCTTTAATGGACAATTTTACCCTTTGTGCTGGATCTAAATATCTTCTCGCTGGCATCTGGAAAAATGTCCTATTGTGCGATGGAGCGAGGGATTTTTCGCATTGTTGCACTGGGGAAATCTTATCGAAACGATGACGAGCAGAATTGATACGCATGTAGCAGATTGAAAGTGTTACAATAAATTGTTCAGATTGTCTAGCGTTAAAATTTTAATATTTTGATAATTATCGCACTGAAATAGCTATTAACTAGCGAGGGCTATTAATACCGTCGCGACGTGGAATTAAGTGCCAACTTAGGTCACAAGTATCGTATACTATTTTATAGCATCTGCCTGCCCTGAGTCCGCCATGTCACGCCTATTCGCGATATAAGCAGTCCTTTACTGCACCGTGAGGTTAGCGCCCGAGCACAGCGAGGGCGATAAAGCACGGTGCATTAAAGGACTACTTAGGTTACGGCTAAGCGTGACATTAGTGCGGACTTAGGTCATGCAGTGCTATAAAATATATAAAAGAATAATTTAAGTAGTTGTTATTTTCGAAATAAGTGCCCATGAGTGTAAACTATGGAGGTTTTTCCTCATATTTTTGTCAGAAAACATCTTCCAGGGTTTCATAAAAATTCGTGAACCGAAGAAGACATCTCTGTATTGTATATACTTACAATTTTATGAGCAAGCTATATATTTTTCAAAAAAATTGTTATATAGCATTCTTATTGGATACATATATCAAATGCAAAAGAAATAAAAGAAAATTATTGTTATAGTAGTTTTTTATTGCGCTTGAATAATTGGGTCTAACAAGGTTTTCATTTGATTGTGCAATTCTTTCTGCGCGTCCAGAGAGAAACAAATCAAAGCATTGAATTATGTATAGCGCCAAAGAGAAGGATAAAGCCAGATAACAAGAAGCAAAGGAAAAGAAAAATCATCTGCGCACATTTTTCCATAATAAACAGCTCGTTTCCCGACGTGTATACACGAGGGAAACACTAATTCTCTGTCTCTCTCCGCTGCGGTCCTGCTTCATCTTAGGTTTTCCGTTCCCTCTCTCTCTCCTGGGAGGCTTCAGAAGCGGTCGCGTGGGGCAGATCATTCTTCCGATTTCGTTTGCGGCATGTATCTGGTCTACACATCGCTTTTCGCGGCATTTCCAGATGGCGCATGCACGAATAAGGAAACACTTAGTTTGGGAATAAAACTCTGTAAATGAATGTTTGAAACAGATAGATGAGTGATATTTTGCTTCAGCTTCTCATGTTTACTTTTGTAAAACTGCAGAAAGAAAGAGGAAAATCATTAAAACGAATAAAAAAGCGTTTCTATTCTCCTGTTCAATTATAGCGCACGACTTTAGTTGAGTCATTATCATGATACTAAACAAGTCACAACATTATTTTTCCTGATTCGTGTAACTGTGAAGCGTTCTAATATTAGTCTGCGCCAACGTACATGTAAACTATATAGTTAATAAAAGATCATGTTACACTTGATTTAGGGGAAAGTGGGACACGATAGGTAGGTGAACACAATGGATAATCTTAATTATTTTCCGAATAGAATAACTAAAGCAATGAAAACTGTAACAAAATTTCAGCCGGATATATGCCAAATTGACCGAGTAAGAAAAAAATAATTCGTTTGTACAATTAAAGAAAATTCTTTTATGGCTGAGTACTTTATTTTCGTATATGAAAAAAAGAATAACATTTTATGAGTGCATTACTGTTTTGAAATAATAGTTTTAATACTTTTTTGAAATCTAAATAAGAAAAATATTTTTTTCAATAACATTATTATTGATAAATCATGGTACTACCCATTTTGTACCACTACCCATTCTGTACAGTAATGTGTGACATAATGAATACATATTAAAATATACCAATCAAACAATTTTACGGAGTTTATTCACATGATATCATGTATAGACAATTATTAACTATGTTTTAGCATGTTTACCGAATTTATTTAAACAAATCTTCAATATTAGTAAACCTTTGAAAATATCCTACCCATTGTGTACCACTCTCCCCTACTACTAAGGGGTATTTTAGTACTCAGAATGAAAAATTATTTATAAAGCCTTTGAGGAATAAAAATAAAATATAACAATGTAGATCTTTTATTTTTTTACGTAAACTGGCATTACTGCTATTAAATAGGTAGCGGGTTGCGGCCCGATCTCCGTCACCAAAAAATCCGTAAAAACATTTTCTTAAAATGCGTCCAATAGATTCGGACTGACAGGGATTCGAACCCGAGCCCTTTAAGTGGCTGTTGTCTTAAGAGTTACGCGTTTACCACTTGAGCCTTTGTCTGCCCCTATTAATATGTTTATCTATCCGCAATCTATACACAACATTTTTTTCTATTTTGGCTTTCTCAAAGAAAAGCTTCGCAACGATGAAAATATTGGTATGTAAGATTTTGATGAATTTCTATATTCTCGAGGTTCCTGAATCAGAAAAAATAGTTTTATGCCCATCTGAACGAAAATGGCCATTTTTTTCCCTGAAAAGCGAGACCAAAATTACACTTTTTGCCCGCAAAAATGATTAGCGGGAAAAAAGTGACTTCACTAGAAACTAGTCCAAATTCCTTTATTTCATCAAGTTCTACCAATAATCCTGAATTTCGATCGTCTTTTAACAATATTGTCCTTTAACAGTCCATTAGTCCCACTTTCCAAGTCAAAAAGTAGCCACAGTTGAGATGGGCATAAGGTACTATATGTATAACTCGAGAAAAGAGTCGATTTTTTTCTCGGGTGATACTGCCCTCGCTTCGCTTCGATCGTTCGGGCGGTAAACTACCCACGGGAAAAATATTCGACTTTTTACCCTTGATACATAATGTACTATTTAAAAATGTTTTTAAGGTAAACGTACCAATGATCGGACACGTCCCTATCATCGGACAATATTGAAAATAAGTGTTAATAGATACATGAAATAATTCGTAATCACCCCAAATCTATAGACTAATGATCGATTGAATGAATGTTATAGTTAACGTTACGAATATTTTTTATTTAAAAATATGCAGAGCTATGAACAACTGTCCGATTATTGGGCTTAGGCATTCGAGCATTGGTATGTTTACCTTATTATGCATCTGTGTTATAAATTGATAAATTAATTTTTAAGAAGATAATTATAGTTGGAATTTGTACTTGATTTGTATAGTCTAATCTTGCAAAAATAAGATAATGTATTTACCTTCTCTCTCATTTTACCAGAAATAAATGCTATAAATACATGTTGTTTATTATTCTTTAAGGTATACGAATGAATTAAAGCAATGACTGATAAGCATAATTTACAACACACTATTGTTTGTTAATACAACTAAGCATACTTAAGTAGAATTTGTGTATATGTGCAATATAAAAGTACGTGTGGTAAATTCAACATTAGATATTCTTACTTTTCCTGATAGAAATTTTATCGTGGCCCTCCTATAAGCTATAAAGGTCTATATAGGTAAACTAGATAGTACTAGACTACACAAAACTCGATAAATCTATACCGATCTACGTACGTTCCTCGATAATAATGGATACACATAAAATCTGTAAGGTTATGTTGTTTAGCGTATAGAACTCTCAATGTAATTAATATTAAAAAATGCTGGTTCTTATTTATAATGACAAAAATTACAGTCTTATTTATACCAGCTACATATAAGAGAAGTCAGGAAAAGCATTTTTAACCTAAAACGTGAGAATTTGGAAACAACTTTATTCGCATAAGAATAACAAACAATGACCAAGTAATATGTGATTATGATTGATTAATTTGTTTCTTAAAGAGCGACTTACATGAAATTTATAACATTAATAATACATGTAAAATTATTCTATTGAATTTTATAAAAAAATGTATAAACTATTATTTTACTCGAGATTCTACTGTACCTGATAATAAATACATAGCCTGCATTATGATTTTAGTAAGACAATTATTGTCTGCTTTATTCCAACAATTCTTTATAAATTATTTAAATATATATACATTATGATTTTAATAATAATAATAGTTTTGCTTATACAAACCGACGTTTCAAACAGCTTTTAAATCCAAGTCTGTATTTAGGATATAATAAATAAAATAGATAGATACTAATTTGATATAAACAAAATAAATGGTATGCACTAAAACTTCATGTAGTTATTTAGATACGGACATTATTTACTACTTTCAATTTTTAAACAGTTTAACATATACTTGAATCGTATTACTTGTATCATATAAATCAGAAATTTCAGTGCATCTAAATTTGATAACCTTTCTTTTTGGACGTTATTAACATCGATTTAAATTGATAAAATTGTGAACAAAAACCATGTAAATATTTATAAATCAAATTATTACTTAATAAATTATACTTCAGTTTCTTAAAAAATAACCGTTAAGTGGTTGTTTCTATTCATATTTCCCTTATCTAGTATTATCCGAAAAAATAAGTAACACGGGACTATTCTAGATAGATAATGGGAGCGCGATAAATTTCTACCAGGGTTACGAAAAAGAATAATTTGGAAAACAAATTACACCAAATCATCATGAAGACTGTAGAATTTGTTTCCGTACTTATTGTTGCAATGGTATGTTTCTTTACCAGTCCGATTTTGTATGACAGTAAGTACTTTCTAATAGTTTTTCAACTTTACAATGTTATTATGATTATGTTTATGATTATGATTATGATTATCGTCGTTGCCATCGTCGTATTTTATCACTGTAGTAATATTTGGTTTTCCATGTAGTTCGTATAATTCCTGATTGTATTAAATTCTGCACTCTCCAGTTATAGCATCTATTTCACCCTCGAATATATTTTTCCTCTTCCCATTTAGTTAGTGCACACTTTTTGCATCCGTATAGGGCTACTGTTACTATAATTTTTATATATATCTCTAGTTTTGTCTTCCGTAATATATATGTATATGTACCCATAGTTTGAAAATATACTAAATAAAATAATAATTATTTACTAGCATGAAAAATGTATTACCGTAATTTTTTAACAATATTTTATTATCCAATCTTTTTTTTTAATATTTAATAACTGAGATGATTATATTGCACACGTACGTATGTACGGACGTACGTTAGAGGACCCGCTATTATTATGTGTAAATGGATGGATGGATGGATGGATGGATGCATGGGTGGGTGGGTGGGTGGATAGATAGATAGATGACAGGCAACCATTCATGCTTATAAATACACTCATACTTTTTTTTTTTTTTAAATGGCATTTCGAACTCGAAAGTTCATCGCCTCATCTACGCAAGCCTTCCACGTTTCCCTATTTTGTGCCAACCCCATCCATTTCGCGCCTTCCCGACCAATTTCAGTTACGTCTGATTTTACGTTATCCTCCCATCTGCGTCTAGGTCTACCAAGAGGTCGCGTTGCTTTCGGTTTTCCTTTCATTATGCGCGCTGCTGTACGATCATCGCCCATTCTTGCCACGTGCCCTGCCCATCTTAGTCTCCGAATACACTCATACTTATACAGATTAAAATTAAGATTAAAATTAAGTCAGCAACAGTAAATTAAATAAATTAAATAGATTAGGACAGATACAATACATAATAAATTAGAACAGATACATGACAAAAACACAAGTGATCCGGTACTTAAATTAATTGACCACCGCTCTGTTGTTTGAGATATCTATTTAGAACTGTTTGAAATTTATATAACGAAGGTAGATACTCGTATCTCACACTGCAGGGGAGGGAGTTCCAAAATCGCGAACCTTGGGCTCTAAACGAATAGAGACCCGTATATTTGCGCAATTCCGGAACCAATAGCTCTTTCACACCACTCCTATCTGAAGTCCTAGCTGTGTTTTTGTCACCGAGAGCCGCAAGATAAGGAGGTTGTACTATATATAGTAGATAAATGCAGATGAAATATTTTACGGAAGGTAACAAAAGAAATATTTACAGAAATTATAACATAAAAAGATAATTATAACAGAATTATTTATACACCAGTTGTATTACGTTAATATAATATAGATAAATGTAGAAGATATGTGAGAGGATTATCTCATACACGTGCACGTACACATACTATAAAGAATCTTCGAAAGTAGTAAAACATATCAATAATAAAGAAAAACCATACGCAGCATCCGGTACATCTGGACCGCACCCGTGGTGATCATCTCGCACAAGTGCACGTAGATTCATAATGAAGAATGTTCGATAGCAGTGAATAATATCGATAATAAAAAAAGTCATACGCAGCAACCTTGATATCTGGACAACATCCGAGATGATCATCTCGCATACGTGCATGTGCACACACTATAAATAATCCTCGATAACAATCAATAATAACGATAATAAAGGAAAACAATACGCAGCATCCGATATATCTGGACCAAACCCGAGATGATCATCTCGCATACGTGCACATATATCCACTATAACGAATCTTCGATAGTATTAAAAAATTGATTTACAGTATCCGGGATATCTGGACCATACCTGAGATGATCATCTTGCATACATATACGTACTCCGCTTTAAAAAATAGCTATCATTTGAAAAATCATTTGCAGCATCCAGTATATCTGAGTCACGTCTTGCATGATATAAAAAGCCTAGAAAGCATCCGTACGTACGGACACATGTTAGAGGATCCTCCGCTAATATTATGATTAGTAGATAGTACATAGATGCCGATGAAATATTTTAAGAGAGGGAGGGTGGAAGATGAATGTATTGAGAAAGGCCGGAAGGTTTAAAATTTCTTTTTTCAGAAATTATAACATAGAAAAATTAGTTTAACATAAAATATGTTTTTGTTGTATATTAATGTCTATCATTTATTATAAGAAAAAGTTATTGATAAAAAGCTATTTCCCGAAACACGCGTTTAAATATTTATAGCATTCATAGGCCTCTGAATTCACAAATTTCTCGAATATGGTTGTCTAACTATTTTTACAGTATTTTTGCACAACCAAATACTCTCTTATACAATGCAATAAATCTTTTTGATTGTATAACTTTTTAGAAATCGGATTACCAACATACTCCTTTAAGGAGGTTCAGGGGTTACAAAATGACCAATTTTTTTTCATTTTTCTTTCTACTTTGTTAAAACTTGTTAGTGTCAATAATTGTATATCTAGTAGACCTCATGTAAATAAAATTTTTTATTTTATTTTTCCGGAAAACTAACAACGTCTTTTCACACATTATTTATCATAAATGCTCATCATTATTACGAACAAAGGCAACACGCGCGAAGCATCTCTGCGAGAAAGTGAAACAAACACGCGAGAAACATGTGCACAATCAACGCAACGAACGCCTGTTAATTTTTTTCCGATGAAAATCCGGCGGTGCTGAGGGTCTCTTATTTCTCAGTACAATCCCTCCAGTGTACGGAGTGCAGAAACATCAGGCACAAAAATTTAGACTCGTGACTTTTCCGATGAAGACGCGAAACGATAGAATACTTTGTGCAGTGCGTGTATGTGCAGATAGTGTGCAGACATGAAATCGCAAGGCCGCGAGTTACCCATGATCTATGCATAGAATCCACAGCCGTAAAACTTGAGTACCCATTATGCCGCTTTTCTTTAATAAACATGCGAGGCCACGTATCGCGAGTTATCCAAGGTCTATGCGCAGAATCCACAGCCGTAAAAATTAAGTACCCCTTTATTACCGCTTTTCTATAATAAATATTACTCGGTAGATCAAAAAATGAGACCAATCCACTAAATTGGAGGATAACTTACTATACCACATCACCATTACCCTTCTCGAAATCCGACCTGATGAATCTAGATCTGATTTGCCACATAATGCAACGCGGCGAATAATCAACGCACGTGAGCCATAAATTATTTTCTGGAATAATATACCCGGACATAAAGATGTCCGCCATTCGGATGTCCCGGAGTGGACTATCGATGAAGAAACATGCAAAAGAACCATAACGAAGTTAAGGGTGGGTCCAACGTGCGTAGCTTAGCTCAGGATCGACTGGCAATTAGAGGTACTAACAAGGGAGGAAGATAAGTATAAATTAGATATAGTAGCTTTGCAGAAGGTCAGGCGATCAGGAGGCCGGAAGGAAAAGCATATAATTTTGAACTCATTAATGATTGCATACGGTTCGTAACCCTCAACAGTCGACGGTACAGATACGTTTTTATTAATGTTCACTGCCGAATGGAGGATACGGATGATACAATCAAAGACTCCTTCTACACAAACATAGAGCAGGTACCGTCACGGACCCAGTTCCTGATCAGCTAAGAGCAATTCCTGATCAACTCTGATTTCCATAAAAGCCAATTACAATTAAACTTTTTAGACATTGAACAAGAAAATCTAAATAGTAGATGGTTATATTTGCAATCTTCAAGAAAGCTTTTGCAGCAACAAGTTTAAAGTAATATTTTATGTACGAAAATGATCAAGAATTGGGTCCTGATCAGGAACTAGGTATTGATAGATTTTCAATCCATGGCGTAAAAATATTGCTAGGAGATTTTAACGCGAAAATTGTAAAGGAGGAAATTTTTAAACCAACCATAGGAAAAGAAAGTTTTTATCATTCATGCTAAGAAAATGACATATTGCGTGTGGGTAAGACAAGTTGCTATGACGGTGTTTGGTCAGCGGAAAAAGAACAAACAAATAATATTCGGGAAATGTATACAGGTATAAACTTAATAATGAAAGGATCCGAAAGTAAAACTAACTTTCTAAGATACGAACATCCTGGGAACCTGATAAGAGATACAGATAGCCTATCACAGCCATTTAACATTCACAACGGAGTAGAACAGGGAGATGTACTATCAACCTATCAATGAGGGAATTGTAATAAATGGCTACCTGACGCAATTGTTAGCATACGTAGAGACATAAACATTATAGGAAAAAGCAGAGAAACTGTAATAAAAAATGTAGAAATACTAATAAAAACAGCTAAAGAAATAGGCCTAGAAATAAGCGAAGAGAAAACCCAATACATGGTAACTAGCAGAGCAGGGCCTGAGATTGCTAAGACCGACTTGAAAGTCTCGGGCTAAACTTTAAAAAAAGTAGACGTATTTAAATACTTTGGCACGATAATACACTACAAAAATGAGACTTACAAAGAAATCAAGAAGAGACTGCATTCGGGAATGCATGCCTCTATTCGGTAAATAACTTACTAAAATCACGATTACTATTGTGAAAGACTAAATTAGAAATATATAGAAAAATCATAATGCCAGTACTTCTATACGGATGCGAAACGTGGGCGTTAACCAAACGGGAAGAAAATAGACTTAGAGTATTTGAGAATAGAGTCGTTAGAAAGATATTTGGGAACAAAATGAGATTACTGGAGAATGGAGAATTTTACACAACCACGAATCACACGAGATATACAGGAAGTCAAATATTACTAGAGCGACTCGCAACTCGCAACTCGCAAACAATATAGAAATATGGCGTGACTGTGTGAACAAAGCTGTGGACACAGCTACGGAAAGCTAGTCCCAATTGGTTATGTTAGCTATGATGATGATGCGAGCACAACTACAGCGGACATAAAGACTATGTAATACCTGTAGCCCTGCAGGCACTGTTGCTGCTTATCATTACTACTTAGCCATTATAATAATAATAATAATAATTCGACATGGGCTCAAACATAGGACTTTTGACTTGCCATACTGTTACGTTAACCACTAACCTAACATGGTTTTATTGTGAAATATCTGAACAATTGTGTATGTCATACCGTTAGTCAAGTATATGTAATTGTATATAATTATAGATAATGACATATAACTATATATAATTATATATAATTATAGATAATGATATATAACTATATATAATCATATATAATTGTAGATAATGATACATAACGATATATAACTATATAGGATTATATAATCATAGATAATGATATACATCTATGTATGATTATATATAATTATATATGATTTTATATATAATTATATAAGTCTTTTATTCGGGTAAAAAAACAAGAAAGCAACAAAAGACAAAAATAGTATATTTATAACGAGTACTGCGAGTACCGAGACCGTGCGATAGGGGTTGGTGACTGAGAGCTCCTATACGCTGAACAGAAGTGAGTCGAATCCGGTACGAGTCCTACTCCTTTGCATCGTTTGGATGTAATGACTGACATGAGGAGTCGATGCTTGCTCGCTTTCGGTCCACTCGTGAATATTGCAATTATTAGAATATAAACATTTGAAATAAATACGATTTAATTATTTTTCATTTTTTATAACTTGTCCTTTATTTGTTAATAAGGAATCAAAAACTTATTAGCTAAAATATTTTACACGTTTCTATGACGTATTCAAAGTATACTACATTTTATTGATTTTAATTAAAAAATACTTATAGCAGAGATTGAATAAATATATAATCAACTTTTTATGAGTTAATAAAAAAATTATGGATTTTACAAGCAAAGCATTAGTTAGAAATGTATGATCAGTATCTACTTTATAGTATTTAAAATTAATCTATAATGTGAAATTCCCATAAGTTCCAAATTAATATTTAAATGTTACTTTGAAAATATTACCGATTTATTTCTGTAAAAATGTTGTGTACAGAATTTTTATGAACTCCTTTTCTTGGATTTTTATTCATTACTGTTAAAAGTTAATAATAGAAAATAAAAATTGTATCTGGGCATGACTTATAAATTCCTATAAAAATTAATTTTTAATTAGTTTTAATTAAATAATCCCGGTAACATATACACATAATAATAGTAGTTAGAGTGAAATAACAACGCAAACGAATTGTATTTTATTTATCGCAAATTTGTACCTTATTAATTAAAATTAATTTCGAAAGACACGCGAATAAATAGTTGGTACATATGGTGGTAACAGTCGCATTGTTCACGTCAATCCCGCGCATTCGCACGTGTTCTGTGATGTAAGTTGTGAGTCGGCAAAAAAATGGATGAATAATCTTCAATCTTTTGAATAGAGAGTACCAATCTTAATGGTAGCAACCTAACCTCTAAATTTCATAAAAAAACTTTTCTTGCAATTTTCGTAGTTACAATATAAATTTTTTGTATTTTCTATGTTATAATGATTGTTTTTCTATTATAGAATATGATACTAGTTAAGTGCTCATTGTAATAGTGTCAACCTAACCTCAATATTTTGTCAAACAAAGTCTTTTTTGCAAATTTTGCGGTCAAAATATGTATTTTTGGTATTTTCTGTATTATAAATATTGTTTCTGCATCAAAGAATGTTACTACATGAGAACCAACTGTAATAGTATGAACCTAACTTCAATATATCGCAAAAGCACTGTATTTTGTTTAAAAATTCGTGATCAAAATATGATTTTTTGGTATTTTTCCTCTTGTAACCTAACCTCAAAATATCGCAATATAATTATTCTTCAAAATTTTTGTGTCTGTAATGTGCGTGTACGTGTAGATGTTCGCGCGTGTGTGTATATGTTCGAGTTTGTTTGTGCGTATGTGTGTGCGTATGCATATACGTCTGTGTAGGTGAATAGCGATAAACAGCTAAAAAATCAATAATTAAAACACATAAAAAACAAAAAAGTTATATTGTTACTGCGAAATTAGTAACAAAAATCATGTTACCATACTATTACCATTCGAACTCATCTAGTAACATTCATTAATGTTAAAACAATAGTTACAACCCGAAAAATATCAAAAAAATAATATTTTGATCATGAAATTTGAAACAAAAATAAGTGTTTAAGCGATATTTTGAGGTTAGATTCACACTATTACAGTTGGTTCTCATCTAGTAATATTCTTTGATGTGGAAACGTGAATTATAAACCCAGAATATACCAAAAATGCCTACATATTATGACTACGTAATTTTCAAAGAAAATATGGTTTTCAATATTTTGAGGTTAGGTTTAGTATTTATTTAGTAACATGTAAATACAAAAATTGTAACACATAAAATACCAAAAAATCATATTTTACCTCTAAATTTCTAAAGATATGTTTAGCAATATTTTTAGGTAGGTTGATACTGTTACAATAAACAGTTATCTAGTAATACTGTATAATGTAAAAACCATCATCAACTTAAAGAAAAAATTAAAAAAATAATGCTCTGAAAGTTTGTTTTAATTGTATTATTTAATTAGAAGATACTGTAAGTTTCTATTATTATAGCTTAGAATTCTTTGAAAGTTCCTGTTGGAACGTAAATACACTTTAAAATATTTATATAATGAAACATGCAGAAGAATTAGTTTTATTTATATAAACTACTCCGACTTTACTTTGTGTATTTTGATAAACCTATAATTACCGAAAAAGTGTATCTAATATCACGCTTGCAATATTATAAACTCCAAAAGTAAATAATAGGTAGTTTTTCGTCGACGTCCATCGGGAAACTATTCACTCTAGAATAAGTGAGATAACACTCTACTTAAGAGTGAAACTTTCTACTCTATTTTTACAGTGAAAAATCCACTCTAATTAGAGTGATTTATTTCACTCAATCTTCGAGCGTAATTTCATTCCGATTGAGTGAAATTTCAGTCTAGCGGGTTTAGCGTGTACGGTGGTCTGACTACAGCGGCATTATACGTATACGTGTTTAGACCCAATCCAGTATGAGTTCTAAATCATATCCATAAGAAAGATACTATAAGTTGGTTTGATTTCGACGACGACTTCGAAAAGGTTTTTATCGATTATTCATACCTTTTATCGATTATTTCATACTTTTTGGAGCGTTTTTTACAAAGTCGGTTTTTAAAGAAATTTTTTTTAATTTTACTTTTTATTTGTACCGACCAAATTTCATTTTATTTAACCAAATCCAAAAGTTTATCCAAATCGGTTCAGTAGTTTCGGAAAAATCGGCGGACGCACGTAACAAAACGTCAGTACTGACCTAGTACTGTCTAGATACTGGCTCAGTAATGTAATGGGACCAACCATGGGTCCCATCAAGAAAAAAAGAGTTTATCTAAATCGGTTTAGTAGTTTTCAAATAATCGGCAGAAAGAGTCGGCAAAGGCCGAAACGTACGGAAAAAATATCTAGCAAACAACTAAATTATTGGTCAGATACTGGATCAATCCTTACAAAATTGGAATGGGACCATCACGGGGTCATCCTTATCATTAAGAAAAAGAAAGAAAAAGAAAGATACAGGTCGAATAGAGAACTTCCTCTTTTTTCGAAGTTGATTACAAATAATAGACACTCTCTTTCAGTTTTTTTGCGCTCAATCAAATATTCCTTCGAACACTAAACGTGAATCAGCAAATTCAATTTCCACCATTCGACGAAACTTCCCGACTACTCTATCCTCCCACTTACGATCGATGCAAAAACGTCGAGTCACCTGCGTGGGAATGCCGACGATTAAAAATTCGTCAGATGCACAACGCACCCTCTCTCTCTCTCTCTCGCAATTACACTGTCTCGAGCTCGACAAGCCAGCGCAACATCGATGTATAGCCGCTACACTGCACGACGCCCGTCCACAGTCGTCGTAGAGTTGGCCGTGAGTTTCCGCTCTTCTTTTTTTTCAAACGCTCCTCAAAATCCATTCCCCAATTTGAATTCCTCGAGGCGAGAGCGCTGCACCGAGCGCGCGCTGCGATGTTGAGTGACGGGCGCGCTTCGGGCCAGCGGAACTTGAAACGGAGAAAAGACCCGCGAGAGACAGTGGAGGGAGTTGAAGAGGCGGCGGCATGTGGGGCGAGATAACGCACGCACGAAACTCCGAACGACCGGGCCTCGGACTTGAGCCGAAATTAATTCAAATTATTTTGATTGAGCATTTCCGCGGACGCGCGATGCCTGTCATATTAACGAACGCGCGCGCAGTCCGCGCTTCGCTCCGTACCTGTATCTCTCGAGTTTTCGAGGATGGTGCATATGCGTTATCTAGAGAAACTGGAGGCGAAGTCGGGATTTGACGGGCGGCGCTGAAGAATACGTATTGCTTTGTATTGTTGATGTTAATAACGATAAAAATGACGAGATGATATATTTTATATTGTGTGAATAAGAGATGAGTGCGATCATGAGTGTAAAGAGTAACAAGACAATGGATCAAAGTAAATCATTAAACGTGTAAAATGAATCTACTGTAAAAAGATTACTTCTATTGAATAAAGAACATTTTTCTACATTTATTCATATCAAATACATTTTGTTTAAACCGTTTGGATAAATGTTATTGGTTTTTTGAGACTATGACAATTCTCTGGTGTAGAAAGGGCAATACCCAGCTGAAATTGAGTAGACAGGTATGTTTAATGATTTATCCTCTCTTCCAATATTAATTTTATAATTTTTTACATTGAAAACGATTAATAATTTATGCCGTTTTTACACCTAGTGATACAGCGAGAGCCTGTTTAAGTGAGCTGTAGTGTAGCTGGGTAAAATATAATAAAGTTCGACGTGAAGTCAGCCGCTATTGTAAAAGGCGATTTATTATTAAATATTTTTTATGAAATAAATTGTATAAAAACATAGATTACGTTGTATTAATTTTAATCAAAGATATTTCAGTATTCTGCAATTAACAAATAATATGTATCTTGTAAATACATAAATAACATAGTCAATCGACACGCGCTTCATCTTTTTAAAACATCGAAGCTCAGTTTATTCGTCTCTTGCTTTATCACTAGATGTAGAAACGGCGGCATTAGTTTCTTCTATATTTTATTATATAAATGAAAAGAAGACTTTTAATTAATTGTTTTTATTACTTGCATTTATTATTATTTTTTTTACTATTTTTTTATTATTATTATTTTCTTTTTATTTTAACAATATTCAAACAGAATTGCACTTATTTTGTTTTATGTTTCTTCTTATATAAGTTATGAATCGGGAAGAATACCGATTCTTGGTTCACAGTATATTCTTGTAGATCATAGTATAGATTCATTGTAAAGTTTTGGAATTTTAGGATATATTAAAAATTGAGGAAGACATAGATAAAACTTTTAAAACGTTGTGGCGACACTACGGCCGGCATCTTTTGATATTATAACTTTCGCAAATGGAGTAATTATTTAAAAATTCAAAAAGCAATATACGTCGGCTTAGTTTATTTACCATTTGCAGAAGTGCCAATCAAGAAGCGAATGTTGTATTTTTCCCCATAATAAAGTTATTTAAAAAGCAACGTTTTCTTGTTCTTAGCTTTAAAAGTATGTTAATCTAACTACATGTCAATGTGACATGTACATATATGGATGATATTATATTCAGAGATAAAAATAATAATAAAGGAAACTCGATTTAAATATATTATAAATATACTGGAAAAAAAAGCTTCAAAACTGGTATGCATTTTCATATTAATATGATGATTAATGTACCATACAAGTCCTGTTTACTAAAATTGAAAGTATAGATTTTAGAAATATTGCCAGGAAGCCATCTTAATAACAAATAAAATGTATTATTAGTTACATATAAATAGCAAACAATTTCATCTGTTTATTTCTCAACCTACTTTTATAACTTATATCAATCAAATTTGTCGATCGCTTGCCATAGGATCGAGCCTCTCAGATAACAACAGATAAAACCCCTTTGTACTCTGGCGTTAATCGTTATGTGGGCTGACTTTTGAAGGACAACCGCCGCCTGCATTCGGATCACGTCGGTTTTACATTTTTTGTCGACCATAAGGGGTGTCGGATGTGTTTTAAACTCCGTAATTTTCCGCTCGAGGCCTAAACACACGGCTGCGGTCCTGCAGTTTGATTGACGTATTAAGACGATTTTGTGGATGCTCACGAGGGTTAGCTCTCCGCCGTATATTTTAGATCGGTCGCATCGATTTTTAACGGATCGTGGCTCTTGAGAGCCGGATACAAGGATATATGAATTGGGATGCATTGGCGTATGTTCGATCGACAAGTGGGAAGTTGAATTTGATGATTTTGAAGTGAGACGTATCTTTTGAATGAGGATTATGATGATTCGAGGAAATTTAACGGTTTTTTGCTTTCTCACATAGATGAAGCTTCATATTAGTTCAAAAATGTTTGTTAAAAATGTTATAGAAATATATTTTAGGGTGGTAAGAATGTACACCAAGATAAAAAGGTATTATCTGTCAGTCACAAGGTTAGGGTTGAGCCCTGTACATGATGGGTAAATCGAAAACGATAAGAATGTCTTAGAGTGAGTACTACTCTATCCTATAATAATGGATAATTATTACAAACTACATACCCTTAATTGTAGTTTAAGGGTTTCTTATTACTTTAAACTTTTATTATTATAAAAGTTTAAAGTAATAATAAATGTGTATATATAAATTTCAATGAGAGTTAATATTTCCATGGATTGAGATATAATATTGAGTTTTACTCTCTTTTAGAGTAAAATTATTATTTGAATATAATAACACGCTTTTTATAATGCAAATGGTTATAATTATTATTTAACATTTTTTTAAATATAGAAATATTTTGTAGAATAATTGATTTTCGATAATTAAAAAAAAATTATATTACTGGGTGGGTGTGTATGTGCGTGCGTATCTGTGTGTGTGCGTGCGTGTATGTGTGTGTGCGCGTGTGTGTGCGTGTATATGTGTGTGTGTGTGTATGTGTCGCCCTGGTGTTTCTCCATGATTTTGATAACTTTTCGATTAATTTGCTTTTCATTAACAGTAAAACCCCCGATTACTGCCACCTTATCATCACTATCACCCAAGTTTATTCTGTTAAGAGCGATAAATAAACATTTTTAAATGATACACAAAGGAACCTAATGCTACTATTATCCCGATACAAAAATAAGTACAATGATACTTATTTTCATTTATTTGTATTAGATGATTTAATATTTTGAGGTTAGAATAAACACAATACTGCAAAGAAAAAATACATGCTATCGCACATTTAATATTTGAGCTATGTACATAATAAACCATAGCTGACTAAATACTATAGATATAATAGATTATAATAACATTCCTACTTAGATGAATATACAACATTTACTGTATATCTTCAGCTAATTTGATGACCGGGTGGCAGTAATAGGTTTGAACAGATTTTCTTATTTTATTATATTTTGAATTGGAAATACTAGTATTTTAAATACTATAGATTCGTTATATTAGAGTTAAGGTATTAAACAATGATATAAACAAGAAACTCCATCATTTAAGATCAAGAAAACAATAAATTTGTATAATATTGTCAAGGAGAATTTTTCAAGTGACAATAATCGGTGATTTTCCTTTTATTTACTTTTTCATCTGTTTAACATTGAAAACAATTTAATTTATTCGATACTATGATTATATGTATAAAAAGAAGATTTTGTAAATTAAAAGTTTTTATTCCCGACTCAACTGTCATGACCACTTTAATGACCTGAAACGCGGGACAAACGAAGCATATGATTCCCGCAAATCTACTTTTTTACTCCCCCAACTGCGGGAAGAAAGTAAAAAAATCGATGCTAATTCATTGACACTTAGCTTCTTCAGACTAAATTAATTGTTTCAATGTGAAATTTTTTGTTCTAATAAATTAATTTTATCATATCGCTTTCTAAACAATAGCTAAAAACGGTGTGCTTTTTTATCATTCATGGTTCGACAAAAGATAATTTTTTACTAAAATTACAGAAAGATAGGTAATAATCCGTATCACATCAATTTTTTTTCAGTACGTCATTTATTAAAATTATTTAAATATTTAAATGTAATGTAATCAGATGTTAGTACCTAGATTCATTGAATTCCTAATCATCTAAAATTTTGTAACGATTTTCCATCATAGATTTATGAGATATAACCATTTAAGGGGCAATAATTTTCAATAATTTTTTTTTCTTCGAAAAATTTATTTAAAATATTCAAACTTTTTACACAGAAGAGGTTTCACACTTATAAAATATATTTTTTATTTTTGTTTTGTATGTAAAATCTGACTGGTCCGGCTGAAGTTGACCCTACTACAATCTGGTTGACGTGATATCTCCACTTTGAAGAGAGAATTATTAAAATAAAGAATTATCGAAAATTATTGCTGAGATCGTAGTGACCCCTTAAACTAAATATGACTTTTTTCAAGTATGACAAAAGAAGGGAAAGAGCCTATCCAAAATACGCAGTTGTAAAAGATAGGTTGCTTTATGTGAATCATTCATCAATTAATTAAACGGAAACAAAATCAGAGTAACTGTAAGTTCTTACAATTATTTGTTTAATTTCTTATTATACAGATATTCTAAGTAATTTTATAACATTAATTATGAATACAAAACTTTAATGACTTTTTGAACTTAGAGTATCAGTCCTGAACTGGTGAACACAGAAATTCCGCTGGATCCTGCCTGTATTAAGGACAAGACTGCCTTGAACGCAGAAGACGTTGTCGATTCCATTATACACGTTATATCAGCATCTCAACATGTTCAAATAACTGAGCTCACTATTAAACTTTTTGGACAAGTTCAATAAAAAAGTGGCTGTTATTTTCAATTATAGGTTAAATTAGTTAAAAATTATGAGCATTCTGATTCTGTATTAAAGTCTTGCAAGTGGCGTTTACATTGTTAAACTGGATTAGATCAGGTATTAGAAAGTAATTTCTAGTATTCAAAAATGAATCTTAGCAGTTGTTACTAAGAATTAACAGACCGCACTCTTTCAAGTATGCAGTATTATTGCGAAAACAGCACCTGTACTTCTGATTTTAACTCAAAAAAATTGATGTTAGAGAAGTGATTTAAAAATATAAATAATAGTAGACGGAATGATCTTATATTTTTAAATCACTTCTCTAACATAAATTTTTTTGAGCTAAAATCAGAAGTAAAGGTGCTTTTTTATAAAAATAATAGTAGACGGAATGATCTTTTAATTAATTTAGGAGAAAGCGGGGTACGTGCACCCACTTGATTGATCTGATGTAAATTCATGTATTTTTCACAATATATTCTATAACAACATGTTATAAATAACGTATTTTTAAATCAGTTTTGAGATTGTATTACAATAACGAGTTATTGTAAAAATAATATAAATATTAGTTTTAACATTTTTTATAAAATTTTGAATATACCATATTACGAGAAATCACTAAATAATCGATCATTGATCGTGACTCTAACTAATCCTTCACATGTGTTCCACAATTTTTTCATTGAAACCAACTAATAATAAATTTTCTAAAAAAATCTAAGCTCTGCAGTGTAAGTTACGCCGCACACCCCCGAAAGCGAAGGGTTGCAACGAGACACCCAATCCCAAGAACTTAAAAAAAGAAAAACAGGACCCCGCACTTGATACAGAGCTGCTACAAGCATTAGCCCTATAACAAAGATTCCTCTGTCCCCTGGCACAAAGAAAAGAATGAAAAAAAGAAGAAGAAGAAGAGAGCTATGGGGATCTTCTCCGCGTCGAGATCAAATGCAACGAAAACTCGTACAAACACGTACGAGCCCTACGAGCACGAATGTACACGTGTAATATCTATCCGGGACCAGAGAGAGAGAGAGAGAGAGAGAGAGAGAGAAAACCCCTTGCTGCTGCAGCTAAGCGGGAGCTTCAAAAATGCGCCGACAAAAACAAAGAAGAGACCACCGAAAAAAAGGTGGAGGGTAACTAATACTATCCTACTGCATATACGTGATGTACTCGTGCGCGCACGCGTGAAAATATTTTCCGACTCTCTCCTTCTTACTTGCTCTCCTCGAAATGCCCGGCGACGCGCGTTCCTCGAATAAACAGAACCCGTCACGTTTTCTGATCCTTCGCACACGTATCGTATATACTATATTCGTGAGTGAGTGGGTTCTGTACCCTCGAAATCCTCATCTACGCCCGATTGGTTTTTCGTTTGCTCGATAAACCCGACGAGTGTGCCGAAACTCTTGCTTTATTTCCTTGTATTTTTTATCATTCTGCTCATCTATCTACTATCTGAAATTTATTGTATTGACTCAATTAAAGGAAAACTACCACTGTGCGTTGATAAAAATATATTATTTTTTTCAATTTTGGCCAAATATGTGCTTACTTATATTTGTACAAAATATTATTAAATTTATGCTATGGCAAGTGATAGAATATATCATTTTAAAAACATGATTTTTATATTAAAAAATATTTTTATTGATATTCATAATGTAAAATGAGATTTCTATATCTCTCATAGTTTTGGAATCGAGCTGTAGCGATACGCACTCTGGCGGTGGAGTTGCCAAGCTTTGTCGTGGAAACCATCTCAGTAGAATCGAAACTGTGTATATATACATAAGAGAAATATTTCGAGCGCTGCATTACATCGGTAGAATTACTAACGTTTCATGACTGTAATTTACTGATATCCCCAGCAATATCGATTATTTATAATAAACTCAGTTAAACCAAAAATAAAATTTGAATTCTTTTCTATATTCTAATATACCTATAGCGGAATAATAATTGAACTGTTAGCCGAATCGAAATTCAAATTACATGATTATGGTTGTTTTCGATTCTGATGACAATTTGAGCGTTTCGTTATATATTTTCTGTAAATATAAAGCGATCCTGAATTAGTAATTGGATACATACTGATGCATATTTTTCTCGATAATCGAAACGAAGTGATTTTCCTAATTTTCAATTCTGATAACGGTTCAATAAATATTATACTGTAATTTCCATAAATATAAAGCGATCTTTAATAGAAAATTTGTAATCATGTATCGTCAATACAGTAGATCTGATTGCATCCGCTAAAGTATTAAGGTTTTCATTAGGGGCCAGGCTTCACTAGAATAATAATCGACATTACAGATAATATTGATAATCTTGTTCTAATAGATATTATCTTTATTTACAATAACAACATGTTATCATGGTTTGCTTAATTTGATAATTATTTTCACATTCGGTCCTTCTCTCACCCACAAAACCAACAAAGTTACATATTTGTTTTGGTTATTCTCTCTTTACAATTTTCAGAAGAATAGCAAACCCAAACCTGCCCTCTCTTTCTTCCACTCTCACTTTTGCTTTTCAAATTGTCGCATACGAATACCCTCGGCTTGATCCTCGATCGATCAGGTAAAAATATTTCTTTGCTCTCGCTGCGTGGCTTCGTATTTTCACGACATAACGTCGTCGGCGCATTGACGCGCAGCGCGCGCGCGCACATTTACAGCCACAACTGTCGCGCAGGTTGCGCGGATTTTAAAACGGTCGACAAAAGAGCAAACTTTTTCTATGGGCCGAATGACAGAGGAGAAAGGTACGAGATGGCCGTAGGTTGAAAAAGAGCAAAAAGAGAAAAGAGGCTTAAGCATATACGTATACCTATGCGTACCTATACGAGAGCTATACGTCGAGGATATGCCAGCCGGTACAGTTGGGATAAAAAATATCGAATAGATTAAGACTACTGCAGGCTATAAAAATGTAATATATTTTTGTAATTGTTTATTATATGTGTTTATTTAAAAGTATAATGTATTCAATTTTGATTATTTTAGTAGAAATGCAACTTTTTCTTAATTTTTTATTCATAGAAATTAAAAAACTTTCGCAAAATCAAAACCAATATTATTGTATTAAATAAAGATATATTATAAATTATGTTGATAACATAATGTTATTAACATCGCAATCAATATTTTTGATAATCTATTTTTTCGTATCATATTGGCAAATGCTGTATTATTCACCGACCTCGGATTATTGCACTTTTTTTTATAAAAATGTATATAAATATTTGAAATGATATCAAGAATGTGTACGCCAATGTAGATTTAAAAAAGTGATTTAACTTGAGTCGATAAAGCTACGATTTCACTAATTTCACTAGCGTTAGAAATTGTTAAATTTTTTTCCATTTATAAAGATTATGTTTTCATTTGTGCGTACTCAAAAATTAGGAATAAATAAATCAAAGTTTATTAGTCCTTGAAATATTCACAAAATGCTTACTTATATTGGATATTCAATACTTTAAAGAATTTCCGTGAGTCGAATTATGGCCAGGGCGTACATCATAATCAATATAAAATAAAGAAGCTTTACTTAAAATTTCTGTACTGAAAATAAATTTCTTTCGCAGGGACATTAAATAACGTAACGCAGCTTAATAATATTAAATAATATTTTTATACAATGTTGTAATACGTTTTTTTTACAATAAACCCGTCATTACTTCGTATCGAGCGTAACTTTCTATTTTAGTGCGAATTACCACCCGGACAACCTGCCTCCGCTAACTAACTGACATTTAAATCCTTAACAGACATGTTCGATCGAATCATGCATCATTACGCAACAAAATCCAAAGTACATTCCAATAAATACCGTAAAATCCTTACACAAACTTCATTAAGATGTAACATTCCACCACGAATCACACAATTCAAACTCACGCTTCATCAACGTCTTCTCACACACCAAGCATACAACCCCTCACTTTTGACCGAGACTGTGCGTCATCATCCAGCAGCACATCCTCAAGAGGAACTTAACCCAGCTCTCGCAGGTATGAGGACCCACCAAGCACATGCGCACACATACCTCCACACATACAGACATCTGTATATACCGTATTCCTCGGAAGGTCTCATTGTCGAAGCGATCTCGAGCCGGTATACGCTATACGTCGCATATAGAGAGGCATTGGACCGGGGCACCACAATGGGGGACGGACAGCTGAAGCGAGAGAGGGCAAAACATTGAGACGTATAAGGCCGTTGTTGTCGTCGTCGTCGTCGTCCTCGCTGTCACCCTCCTCCCCATTTGGACGTTATTACGAAAACATTCGAAACTAGTATAACACCGAGAGATCTCGCGTCGGTCAGGACGTTATATTATTGTTATTATACGGCCGGCCGCCATTATTACCAGTTACCCTGGTGTACATAATACGAGGATGCTGCAGCGTCTGTCTGCCGTGGCATTGTGTGTGTGTGTGCACTGTGTACACTCACGGCGCGCGCGAGAACGAACACCCAAGTGAGTTTCCTTCTCCTCTGCGCGGGGGTGGAAGATGAGGACGAAGATGGAGCGCGCTCGAGTTTTCCCGCGGCGCCGCTGGAGATTTTCCGTATAATTCGGTGGTTCTCTCTCCGGTTTCGGGGATATTGTGTGCGCCGGTGGGGAGAGATATTTGGAAGCTTGAAGACAATCGGCCAGCAGCAGCCGTTGTCGCGCGCCTGGCTTTTTACTATATGGGAGAGACTGGGGTGAAATTGAAGGCTTTTAGTTCCTTGCATTTTAATTTTTACACCAACAAAAGGTATATTTCGGGAGATGGTTGGTTGTTGAGGACAGAACTTTCGAGGTGAACACATTGGACATGTTTGTACGTGAAAAAAGGTTAAAATAAAATACCTATAGATGTAGTATGTAATATAAGAAAGGATGCCCATGCACATGTAGTAAGTAGGGTACCCACGGGAGCGTACAAAACTAACTTTATTATTATGATTTTGTAAAAATACGAAAATTAAAAATAAATTTAATATAAAATATAATATTAAATAACGGATCAAAATTGTATATTATAAGTGAAAAAATCAAGGTTTTATCAGCCATTTCATGGTTAAAATTAAACAAATTCACTTTATTCATGTTTTCAACTTCATACAGAATGAATTTTGTGTTTTGTTGCTCAAGATTTTATAGATTCTTTATGCTCATATTAGTTTTATAGGTCCCATATTAACGTTTTACTTGGGGCTACAAAAAATATCCTAAAAATTCTAACTCGTTAAATTTCTTATTTTAATAAGTGATCAGGATCTCCAATGGTTCGTAATTATAAATACTCTATAAATGAAAAAATAGCATTTCTTAAGCTTATTTCTATTTCTATAATAATTAATTTAATTACAATTCCATCCGTAATCTTTCGTAACATTTTTATGAATATTTTTATGCTCATATCCTAACTTTCTCAAAACCACAACTTCTGGTTGCACTATTATTGAACAATATTGACATTTTTCGAATTTGCTTCGCGTTCAGTTTCACTCCGGTCCCCTCTATACGTTGCGTTTTATACACAGAATCTTATTCAACGACGAATATACGTGGGCTTCTGTTGAAATACAAGGCGAGTCTTCGCTTCTCGGCTGCAGCTTTTCTCGAGCCGAGGATCCCAGGAACATGGTGCGTCGTGTGTACGGCGATGGAGTTACGAGTTTGATAGTTAATAGTCTTTCGCCGGCTTTGCAGAATTTTGGAAAATGAGTCGCGAGTCGCGCGCTGTGACGGAGGAAATGCTGTTTACGGCAGGCGCGCATAAGGTAGGTACTTTGCACATTGTTTTCGCTGGTGCGTCGGAGCGATTGTTTCATGAGAAGCGAAGTTTGCACACGGAATTAACGTCGGATTTTATATTCTACTCGTGTTAGATTCAAAGCTGCTAAGTTTTAGGTATATACTGTTTTGTAACGCGAAAGAAACGTATAAAACATGGAGATCATAATAAATGCAATTAATTAAATATTAAGAATATTGAAAGAATGGTGTATTTTAATTATTTTGGTGAAACTGTTAACAATTTAAGTTTCATTCGAGTCAAGGTACTTACTTTGAAGTGTACAAGTTACTCAAACTGTAAAGTAAATTGAATATTTGCATCCATATTTCATAGTGTTGACTTATTAAAGTTATCACGTTATCAAAGATCACAAGCAATGTAAACTGCTCACAAATTTATGATAACAACGTGCCGTCTTAATGCACTCGTACTTCAAAGTTTTTCTTGGTAGGTACACCCGAATCTTTTCCTGTTTCCAGACAACCCAGTGATTAATGACACTACAAAAGTCACAGAAGGCACGCATTTATGTAACTCATGCACGCAGCGGCTAGCACATGACCTCTGAAGAGTCGTCTGCGGCATATGTTACTATCATTATGATTCTTTGGCTTTATGTAAGTACCATATGTTTACAAAAGAATTATTAAAATATTACTAAAATACATTTTCAAATTTCCTAAAAATTGTTTGCGATTTTTCTAGAGTTAGCGTTTGTTCATTCGCATTCATTATATATACAACTATCATAGTGTGTAATTATGTAATCACCTGACTGCTACTTGTCAAAATTTTGTCAAAAATATTAACATTTTTGACCTCAAATTTTGTTTTAAACTAATAATCTAATGAAAATTATTTCTATAAAAGAAATTATTGGTAAGCTTGAGTGATGATATTAATGGCTCTAATTGAGGCACTTTTACATATTTTGCTAAACTTGTTATTTACTTCTTATACTTTTCTACATTTTTCATCACTTTTTGTGCATCTTCACGATTATTTATTTACACTTTTCTTACACAGTTTCACACTTTTTTTAAATTACAATTTATTTTATAATTATAATTTTCTTCCGACACTATCTTTTTTTTCAAAGCGAATTCAAATTACTCTTAAAATCATGTTCATCTTATGAAATAAAAGTTGTACATGGTTTTATTATCACCAGTTCAATCTCGCGTGATAGACATATGGTATGAAAATTTTCTACAAAAGTTAAAATAAATTTAATTCAGTCTAAAAACTCCAATAAATCTTGCTAAACAAATTCCGGAACTTGATAAATAATTCACCGGCAAGAACTTTCGAGCGCCAACTTCTCCGCACTCGAGTCTCACATCTCTCGCCAACGCCTTCAAATCACGTCCTGACCCTACCCGCCGTATACGACCCCGACTATACGACTGTTCGCGCTCTATACCCTCCGCAGGAATAGAGAGAGAATCGATGTTATCTGCGTGCAGAGGCGTGAACGCGCCACTCGCATTACACATGGAGGACGCGTTGTAAACGACCATTTCCTTCTCTCTCGTGCCACGCAGCTAGAGCTTCGAGTACATAGTAAGAGTCAAGTGTGTGTGCGTGTGCGTGTGCGAGGCGAGAAAGTGAATGTGTGTTGACGGCTGCGGGACCGCAATCAGAGGAGGAAGACGGTGTTGGGTTTCGCGTTTTCACTCCCTGCGGAAGAGTAGTGTAGTACGGTGGCAGTCGGCTTCGATCATGCCGGAGTGGCAGGTCGATGCTGCTCGTCTGCTGACCAACACACCACTGTCTATTATGGGAAGATTTAAGAGAAGGGGTCTCTGCGTTGTGCTTTTTAGTCCGAGTGGATTAACGAGTTTAATCGAATTTGTTTTGAGTGGGGAGGGTGTTTCAATTGCTCTTGCACTTTCTTCCCATGAGGTTTGGTTGATTGGATGAAGTTATTTGTAGTAAAGTACTCAATTGGTATAAGTAACAATTATTTTCATAATTTTTTATCATCTTTGTTTATTTTTAATCATTTAAATATGTTATAATTATATAGGGCAGTATTTTTTCATAAAATTTCACAACATATTTCTTAATATAGGTGAAACGGGGGTAAAGTGAATCATGCTTATTATTTCGTCAATAAATTATTATTTATGCCTAATTTTAATTTTAGTCAAAGATAATTATGCAAGGATGATAGTAAAAAAGTTTCACTACATAACCATTAATATTCTACGAAAGACAAATAATTGTATTTTTCGATCTTAAAGGAAAGTTGGTTTGTCGAATTTAATATAACGATTATAAATATTTATATAAATATTTATATATATAGTCATGAATGCAGAGCTTTAAATGATGTTTTACTGTTTTAAACAAGCATTTTTAAGAATCGACGTCGCGGGATAAAGTGAATCGGAGTAAAGTGGTCCGGAAAAAATGCCATTGCACTAATTTATACGCGGCCATATGGAAAATTTAACAAAATATTGATCAAGGTGCGTGTTAGTATAGTATACAAAACCTTTGTTGCAACACATTTTGTATTTAAGCCAAAATGGGCCGACATAACCTCCATATTTAATTTTTTCGTATTTTGAAGCATTTTAAAGGTTTTAAAACGTCATTTAAGATTTATTATTATCTAAATTAATTTTTTATCTATTCCTGTATATCCTCTAGTTCACTTTACCCCGCACTGGAAGACCCGGGTAAAGTGAACCGGCATTTTTCAAAAATAGCTAAATAATATTAAACTTAATAAATTATTTTTTTAAGTTGCTATTATGTTTATTAATCTAAGATGTTTTTTGTGCAACTTACAATGTAATGTTTTATGCCTGAAAAATACATTATTTTCGACTTTTACAGTAAACAATACAAAAAGATGTATATGAGCAAATCCTCAGAATCGGCGTTCCTCAAACATATGACTTTTGGTAATGTTTTAACCTATAGTACTCAATTACTTGTCAAGGCACACACTTGTCCTTTACAGGAGGTCTATTCTACACCATTATCTAACAGTATCCACAAAAAATATCAGACAAAGTGGTTGCCCGCACTTTTTACAGATGCAGAAGCAAAGCATTATTATTAAAAAATCGTTGTTTTTTTATTTCTTATCAATATTCAAATATATCGTACTCAACTACCTTAAAAGACATACGATTATTCTTTGGAGGAGTTGTATACAGTACCAAGATCACACAAAGCTATACTAAATTAGAGACAATCTGGTTGCGGACACTTGTTATAATTTCAAGCGATCGTGAACTTTTTGTTTTATAATTCAGGGAACGATAATGTCAGTCGGTTGTATACTGCATTATAAGATGTAAATATAATTACTTTCGAAGAAACCTCTTCTAACAAATTTATTTTAATAAAGTACAATTTAAAGTATATAACTGAATTTTTAAACTTCATAGGCAATGTGTTTGAGCAATGTAAGTGTTCGAATCGCAGTAATCACGATTTGACGATTTGCCCATACATAGGGTTAATATAATGAATTGTTATTGTTATGAGAAAATTATTAACATTTATTAAAAATTCTTCTTATTTAATAAAGGGTTAATATAAAAGTATATAGAACTCAATAAATGCCATTGTACTGCTGTTTTCTATAGATTTTATCTAAGTATATCAACAATCGCAAGAACGAACACTTATAAATCAAAAAGTCCCGATGCACAATACCCACCTCTCACAATAATCTCAAATAAAGCGCAATAATACAAGCAGCTCCGAATCAAGTCATAAAACCCCTTGTAATCCAGAAAAAAATACTGTGAGAATCACATTCAATGAAAACACACATCGAGGCTCTTAAATACGAATTTCGAGGTTGTTGTTGTCGCGCGCGCTCTTCGGAGCGACTTGTTTCATCAGCCACCCAAAGCTGCACACAAAGCAGTGGCACCGAAAAAAAGCGCTCTCACAAACGCCAGGCATTCCCGCACACAGCGCCGTGTATTAAAAATTCTGCCGGGAAATTGGGCACGAAAGGGCCGAGGGATGAGAAATGACACACACGTACATGCACACAACGGTCGCGCGCTCGCGCGGTCATAAAAGCCGTCAAATACGCGATGGCGCGCACAGCGTGGCTCAATGTCCCAGTGATTTCTTGGGGTTTGGGAACAGTTTAAGGGTGTGTGTATGTGTATACAATGCTGCGGGAATCGACTTTTTTGGGACCCCACCCGCGGCTATTCGCACCGTAGGAGGTCCCAAAGCGCTGCGAGCGAGTGGAGTTTTCTTTTATAGCTGTGTTCCTCTCTCTGACTCGCGTTTCCTTTTCTACTTTTCTCTTAAACATTCTACTTTTTCTATTAAAGAGTGAATTTACTATAAATATTAATATATTTTTTACAAGGAGTGGGATAGTGATGCTGATATACTTTTGAAAGTGATTACAATTATTTTAAGATACAAGTATTTTAAATTTTCTTTTTATAAACTTTTCTCGCTTCTATAATTATTTTCTAATTGAATAATATTGCTTACCTATTTTATATTTTAAAACTTTTTTTAATGAAAAGGAACAAAACATATAAATTTGTATGACAGAAAAGCGAAGCAATCCATTATTTAAATAATTACAATATGTCCAGAAACTGTCAAATAGCAAAGTTTGTGATTTATAGTATTTTTCGTCATTTTTGGAACACAACAATAACAAATGCAACAAAGTTTCATGAATATTTTGTAAATTACATGATGAATTGAAATTCATAACAAAACTTTTCGTAAACAAAACATGAGAATATATTTCGCCAAAAATACTATTATTTCAAATATACCATATTCATTTCAATTCATTTACACAGTATTCAAATATCATTCTCTATTTACCCAAACATTTTTTTCAAAGCTGACACTATACCCTTAATGTGTCCATCCGCTTCTTTCTCTCGCTCTTCCTCTGCCATTTCCTACCCACATTCTCCCTCTCTCTATACTTATACCACCTCCCTGTGCGAGATCCATCAATGAACTTCTTCCTCGCTGCGTCTGTCCCCGGCGCGCGGTGGCACACGCTGACACGTCTGAATAGTCATTTCTTTCCGAAAAAAAAACGTATTTTCCCTCCCGGTGTACGTGTGTATATACTTATACACGCGCATAATATGCATGCGCGGAGCGAGCCTTCCGTCGATTCCCGGAGTGCGTATATTCGGGGAGCAGACTTCCTGCGCGCGGGTCGGGGGCTCCCACTTCCCGTCGCCCATTCTTCATAATTGATGAGGCGCGGCGCGCGAGAAAAGTTAGCGTTGCTCGGGCGATTTACCTCGAGGGAGATGCCGCTTCTTTTTTTCGGGGATTCCTTTGGTGTAGAGGTGGAACGCAGTGCACACATGGGTTGGTGTTTAATAGGAGAGAGGGAATGTTTTTGAGGAGGCTTTCGTCGCATAATCGCCTGCGTTTACGCGGCGCTTGTGTCTTTTGACAGGAGCGTGCAGGGAGTTAAAGAGATGGATGCGTGCTGGAAATCACTGGCTATTATCATTTTTTACTCGATGCATTGGATATTGATTATGTTTCATCGTTTTTAAGAGTACTTCGAGATTGATTGGGTTTGTAATCCGAACAGATGATGTCATTTTTTATTAAATTTATTGTTTTCTGGTTAGACTTTTATTCTGAAGGTCTCATTTTGTTCCTTGAACAATTTTGGAGGGACTTACCGATATCAAAATGAAATAACAATCAAAACTTGAAAAGTTGCGTCCAATTGTCTATACTTCCACATGCACATCTTTATAAACAGATGAATGTACAAGATTTCAAGTTTTGATTATTTTCCAGTTTTTATTTTGGTAAGTCAAACTAAAATTGTTTAAGGAACAAAATGAGACCTTCACAATAAAAATCGAATGTAAAATATAAAATTCTCCACTGTTTTATAAACTCTGTCTCTATGTTTACAATATCTATTTTGATAGTAGTGGAATATAAAAAAAATGTTTAGTCACACGAAGAACCCTTATTTTATAATATGAAAACCGCTGCCAATTAATTGGCACTTAGCTTCCTCAAACTAAATTAATTGTTCAAATAAATTAAATTGCTATATATTTTTCTAAATAATATCCCAAACCGGGTGTGCTTTGTCATCATTTGACATAATGTGTTTTGTGAATGATTTGATATCATATATTTCCGAGATATAACTGTTTAAACTAAATATGACTTTTTTCGAGTATAATAACTGTTAGACATCACTGTGCGAGCTGAGTATTGGCATTTTCATCAGATCAGACATTTATATTTAAAATTTTATTTCTAGCCGGTTCTTATCATACTAGTATAAAAACAGTGCCGGGCAATAGAGGCAGAGAATTAATTATCTAACAGTAAAGAGCCAACACTGGCCCGTAATGTCAGTAATGGTAATTTTTACATGGGTAGAACCTCCTGGCTGAATTTTGAGTTTAGATAAAAACAATAACATCATGTATATGAAGACAATAATCTATAATAATGAAAAAAAAACATATAAAATAAACAGATCAATTTTCACAAAAGTAGAATTTGGTTGTGTCGTGATTTTATTAATACTCGTATCGTATGCTGATAGATTATATAGCATTTATAAACTTAGATAGATTATATAGCATTTATAAACTTTTCGAATCTTTGCAATACAACCAAAATTAATGAACATACAGCGCTTCAAAAATTCTTGTGACGTCATGGTTCATACGCAACGCATTTGAAATCTCATGAATCATGACGTCATACAGAAACTTTCGATAGCTATAACTCTTGTAAATTTCGTTCATTTGGCAAAATTCAAACAGATTAGTGAATCGGTTTTAGTTCTCTATCGAAATCATCGATACTGCCGAAGAAAATAAAAATATGATACAACCCAATTATTTGATTTTGTTTGCCCCTCCTCAATTAATGTTAATTTAATAATTATTACAAGTTATTATTTTTATATTTATCATATTTAAGATATATAAAACAATAATACAATAATTTTTAACACCAATAAGGTGGTAAAGAAAACGATTATACATTATTAATATGATGCTATCTTCAAGCGATTGCTAGTGAGCGATATTAATAGTTATACTTAATAATGAAAACAATTTATATTTATATATCCTTTATATTTTCAATATTATAATTCCCTTAAAGACCTTACACATTCAACAAAATAAATCTTACTCACTAATAACAATAGAGCAAAACCTTTAATTGTTATTTATAGCAAACGTTCCTACCACAAACTTCCGAAATTCTCGAAAAAAACAGTCGAACACGCAACCAGTCGAATGCCTTCTTATTTCTCCTCGAGCGCAGTCCCACGGTAAATCCAATTTTTGCGAGCGATCTATTTCCTTTTTCCTCGGGCTGCCACCCCAAACACGTCCTCTCTCCACCTCCTAAGTTCCTCACCTAATCAAGCCGCTGCACAGTAGCTTTCGAAATTCTCACCGGTGCACAGTAGCAAGAGAATATCGATGCAGCCTTTAAAGCGAGCGAGTCGCCGCAGCATTCACCTTTGGGGCATAAATTTACGCCTGACATCAAAGTCCACCCAATTCGTGGCATTGTTTTTTCTCCGGGCCAGGTACAGTAGGTGGGTTTGACCGAAAAAGGGAGTCCCAGCACGAATAGGTAAAATAACTTTGAGATTTTTAGGCGGTCGCGAGTCGCTATACTGGCTTATGTATTTTCATTTGTTTGCTTTGTGCTGGTTTATCGAGTTTTACAGTCGCGGAAATTGGGTTTTTGCATTGGCTGCGGGATAGGACTTTCGTTATTGACGCGGCAGAGCTTCAGCGAGAATTTTTTCAGGCTTGTGCGTTCATGATCAATAGTCCAGTCGGCAGAGAGTTTGAAGTAGAAAACTCGTATACTAAGTCTACTTTTTGTTCATTCCTATGTAAAATGTCCTGTAGAATATGAATTTATTATAGTAAAAATCCTCTAAATTTGTGGAAAAAAAAGTTATACGCAAATTAAAATTAAAAAATGACGTTTTTTTCAGGTTTCTTAACTTGGCCGGATGAAGACGCCGAGAAAAATATATAATACAAAAGTTGTTCCGTATTAAATCTCTAAAAATAATTTAACCGCAAATCGACTTTTATATACTACAAAAAGTACCACTGACCCGATTATCGTCGGTACAATATTTAAGAAATTATGCAACTTTTAGACACCTATCTTTTCGCTATGGCTCAGACCAGAGGGTTGGATGCAAAATAACTGCGAAGTTATTAAAATAGTTTAAGTGTCTTATTATTTATTATATGCAACAATAAAAAATCGATTTATTTCAACAAAATTTTCTCCTTCAAATTTGCAAAAAATGGCTCTATTTTGGGAATTTTTAAACTTTTTGAAATCTTAATTTCCATCTTAACACATCGAAAGTTCTTGAAAAACTCTTTAATTTAAGCTCTGGTAGACTTTTGTATGATTAACAGTTCCTGAGATAATATGCTTCAAAGTTGACAGCTATTTACGGTAAAAGTATTTGCTCTATCGGCTCGATACAAAAACATACGTTAAGTTGATTTATATGTTATTAGGCATAATTTTTTAGCAAACATGATAACGCTTTAAGATAAATCTGGAAAATGTAAAGAGCGCGCAGAGCTACCACCCGAGCGCGCAGGAAAAGGCAGCGACACAGCACAGTGGCGGCTCGGCGCCGGCACGGCGACGCACGCTGATTTTATTGACTCGGCAACTCTAAAATCGCTCTCTGACTTTACAACTTTGAAGTTTATTATCTCAGGAACTATTAATTGTACAAAAGGCTTTCAGGGCTTAAATTAAAGGTTCTTTTATGAACTTTCGATACGATCTAATTAAGATTTCGAAAAGTCTAAAAATTCCCAAAATAGAGCCTTTTTTTGCAAATTTAAAGGTGACAAATTTTTTAAACATGCCAAAACATGGTTAAATTCGAAATAAAATCGAATTTTTCTTGTTGCATATAATAATAAAACACTTAAACTATATGTAAAAACTTTGCAGTTATTTTGCACCCAACCATCTGGTCTGGGCCATAACGACACGATAGGTGCCTAAAACTTGCTTAATTATTAAATAATGTACCGACGATAATTGGATCACGGGTACTTGTTCTAGTATATAATAGTATGTAGTTGGGTTTTTTAGTGTTGTATTGTAAAAATGGCTTTGAAAGATCAAACAAATTGAAGTAAAAAATGTTAATAATGAAATGTATTTTTCCAGTCATGTTGCATTTGTGCACTTACACAGGTTTAGCAATATCAACTGCAAATTTTACTATGAATAACATCTTAAAATTTGTATTTAATTGAATGATATGTACTAAATTGTTTATATTCACTTTTTGCTGTTAAACAACAATTAAAAGCATTTGAATTTTTTATTTTATGTCAACACAATGAACTATTACATACACTGAAAATAAAACTTGGCTAAGATAGTGAGAAATATTGCTGAAATAGCAAAGTTAGTCCGCAGGCCGACCAAGGCCGATGTAAGTTGGGGCAGCGAATAAAAAGAGATATATACACACTTTATTACACCAAAATACCGTATACAATTTTTTTTTCATATGTAACTTTTATTTTATTTTTTAACGAAGGATAATGCGCGGAAATCTTCAGCAACCCAGCCGTCAGCATAACGCATACATCACCGCATATTTATATGCAGTGTTGGATACGCGAGGGATGCAGCCGTGGCCGACTGGTGTATGGATGTGTTTCCACGAGGAGACACCTTGGAGGGTCCGCACTTCCACGGAGTGTGAGATTCTTACTTACTAAAACCGCTGAACCTTTTCCGTGGCGTTTATTTCCACCCCGGTACGGTCGATAGAAATTATTTCATAGATAGATTAGTAGATAGATAGAACTTGAACGTTGAATTTAGCGATTTCGTTCTAACGAAAGATGATTTTTCTACTTTGTTAGGTTACAAAACCAGAGAAGAATACTTAAATGATAATGTAATTAATGCGTTTTTCAGTTTGCTTGTAGTAAAAGTTGTAGCAAAAGAGAAAGAATTTGACATGTTTAACTTCAATACGTATTTTTTGGAAAAAATTAGAGAAACCGACATTTACCAGATTGGTTAATTCAAATTCAGCATGGAATCGTGGATTAGGTTGACACCTATATATCATAGCGATATATACTAGACGATGCTGGCGGTACTATTTAATAAAGAAATCATACACTTACATTCGTTAAATGGCTCAGCTGATAAAAACGTGATTTCAATTTCATGCAGTCTGGAATTAATTCAGAAATAGATTGGACCGAGTGGACATTGTATGAACCGAAAGATAACCCGTTGCAGATATTGGGACATAAAATTAGTGGAAATTGTGGTGTACACATGTCTGTATGGGCTTACATAATTACTTTAGATTGCTATTATCGATTTTCAGAAAATGATATGAACGTGGTTAGAATAGGTATAACCCATTTTCTTTTAAATATGAAAATGAGCCGAACATTAGAACAGAAATCCATCAAATCACTAGATAAATTAAACAAATGGATATGTTCTAAAAGATGAAAGTACGAATTTAAAGAAATAGCCAATTAACTCCGTATCGCACAGTAAAATGGATTACTTGTTATAAGAAGAAAATTTTCTTAAACTAACATGCAACAAATTTAAGAACACTTTCTTTTTTATTTTAAGACATGCTGAAAAGTTTCTTAATTTAAGAAATATTTTTAATCTTGATTTGAGTAACTTTCTTTTCTTAAAATAAGAAAATGTGTTGCTTATTTCAAGATCTATTTTCAATCTTTTTCAGTTTGCTTATTATACAAAGTGAGGTTATGATTAGAATAATTAGACAGTGAGGATTTTAAGCAAATCGTTCTTTTTAATAACGTATTATTTTGTACATTCAAAATGTGAGGTTAGGATTTCACTTAACTTACTCTTAAAAAACTAAGAGATTATATAACTATAACTTATATGTGTGTAATATATACCGATCCAGGAGATTTAGTGTAAATGTATAAAAATGAATCACCAATTGATTAGGTATTTGCTTAATGTGTAGAAGTAAATTGTTTTAATAGAATTGCATAGACATATACCATGGGAACCCAGTGGAATTGCTGAATTTTCAGATATATAATATATAGACATTTTTTATGACAATTTATAATTTATTAATATATTATAACATTTATTATGATTCTGTAAAATAATACAACATACATTTATATCATAATTTAAATTCAAGATCAATTTCTTCTAATACTTTGGTGATGCTCCTCTTATTTTTAAATAAAGATAGATACGTTTCTCGAAAAAGAATAGTTGCAATGAATGTATATGTCATGTTTAATTCTGTAGAAAATACGGTTTAAAATATCTAGTACACGGCGTATAAAAAAAGTAAAGCATCCAAAGCATTTCCTTTGTACATAAGTAATTGATCGACATAGATGGTAAATTTTAAATTAGCCTTTTTATATCTCCTATACCAATCAAGCATGGAACTTCTTCTGCATTCGGAATCACTAGTGATATGGCTGTAGCTTCCTAAAATCATATTTTGAATAGTATTTATCATACAATATCTTATAGATATCCGGGTACCAATTGTAATGTATTTATTTGTTGACTCAACTTACGTTGTGCACCTCAATTATGCTTTTCAACTTATCCTTTCCGTTTACATAGTGCTTTTTAATAGCTAATAATATATGTATAGTTAAAGTATCTGGGTCATCGTATACTGCATCCGTACATAAGAAACGTTCTTTCAGCTTAAGCAAATTATCTAGCCATCTTTCTTTTAATGCTACTTGCAAACTAAAAATCTCTTCGAATTCCCATAATAACTGTAAAGTAACAATTGGGTTGTAAAAAAATTGATGGCTTTGTTTCGGAGTAGCCTACATAAAATTCTGATAATTTTTCATTCAAAAGTTTCAGTGACATAACTTTATTTTTTCTAGTAAGAAAATGAATTAGAAGTAAATGCAACGTTTTTAATATACTTCCTTCAATTATGACATGAAAAATGTCTGGCGACATACTGTAAATAGTATGAAAGTATTGCAATCTATATAATGGACATGCATAATTTAAGGTAGCATCTGCTCAAATTTTCATATTCTTTTTCTTGTTTACACTGATTTAAATTCCTAATTTGTTCGTTATATTCATCAATAGTTCTTACAAGAGCCGGATTTCTTTAATCATAACGTGAATTTCATCTAACGTAGCCATACATGTCCTGCAAGGATGAGTTGCATTAAAACCTTCTTTAAAGCCTCCAATTTTATGTGATGCTAAATTGTCACCTAAGAAAACTGCTAGAGTGCCATATATGTCACTTCCATCAGAGAGTTTGACACCTTTTTCTAACTTTTCTAAATCTTTTATTATTGGTTCTAAAATAAGATAGAGCGGGTAATTTTTAAATACTTTAATTTCTATAGGTAAAGTTAGAAAAATAATCTTTTGTGATGATCTATGACGAACCTGTATCTTACCTATGGTCAAATAAAACATTGCCATTTTCGTTGGTCTGGGAGACGACGTATCTGTTAAGTTAATATCGCATAGAAAAGCATAATCAGTACACTATTAGCTGCTTTTTGAAATAATATATTGTCTTTTGCAAGGCTATCATCAAGAAGTGATTTATGGATCTTAGAATCAGAAGAATCATTCGGCTGCAACAGTTTTGTACATTCAGAATTTCCATAAAACTGATTACTATATCTAGTATTGAAATATACGTGAGTCAATCTCAATCTTTGTAGCCCCATTTTCTTCAAAATTTGGTTGACTGCCTTTTCTTTGTTCTGGTGTCAAATATATTTTTCGTGGATGGATAAAAGACTTATTTTTTCTTTTAAAATTGCTTTAACTTCGATATTATTGAGCACTTTTGCACTGCTTTTGGTGTGTCAATATAATCTTCGAGGATGATTCTATTTTCTTGTAAAGCATTTCATTTTGCTTGGCAAAATTCTTATACGCAGGTATGCACAATTTCTTTTGCTTTTTCAGTAATTTCATTAATTATTGACTCAGAAATATTTTCTGCCCGCAATCCTGGAGAGGAAATTAATTTCAGTGTTTTTTCTTTCATCCTCATAGGAGTATCTAAGATCAATAATTGGTTCTGAATCGTAGTCTAAATCTGATTCTATTAACTGCGCATTTGAGACCTGAAAATCCATGTCTAGTGATTCAGCATCAATGATCTCCATCTTCTCATATAAATTACCAATTCCTATATTATTCAGGTGAATTATCCATTTCTTGTGCTTTAACGTTATACACATGATTTCTGAATATATGAGATCTCCAAGAAGATAGTGTATTAAACTTTTTAGGACAACCTTTTTCTCCTCAAGGTATATCTAGATATTTTTCTTGAGAATGGAATTTTTTCGAATATTGTATGTGTGACTTTTCATTCTTTAACTTTTCAGCGCAAAATTTACAGTTAAACGTCTAATAAAAATAATTATATCTAATTAATCTGATTAAGTTTGACATATAGTCTTAAAAACAATTTATATTTTATATAGTTTAATAAGACTTTGATATACATAGTTTAATAAGTAGTCTTGAAAAGTTTAAGTTAATAAAGTTGTAAAAGTAATTGTATACATTGTTGCTAAATGTTAAGAAAATTGTTTTTTTTTAATATTTTTTTCTGTTAAAAAACAATAAATACTTATTTCTTATTGATGTTATAGTTATAATAGTTAGAACATTTATGGCAAAATTGAGTTAAAATTTGAAAATCAACTACCGGAAACTTTTTTTTTTATTTTATAAAAATATGTAATTTCTGTATAAATAATAATGTTCAATTATGCATAATATTTTTTTATGTTATTTTAAAATAAACTTTTCTCACGTCTTAAGATGTTAAAGCAACACCAACTTGTATTACATATCACAATAACTGACAGAATGAGATAGCACCATATATCAATATGAAAAACAGGTAGATTAATAGATTCTCAATATTGATCAACAGTACACAGTGACACTACTTATCAGGCTCGTATTATTGTCACCTCATTGCATCGCGTATACTCAGAATAATTTTGAACTTCCAATATAATTTGAGTATCTGTTCATTATTTATATCTTATGATGTTTAAATATTTACTTTTTTCATATAATTTTTTAATAATTTCAGAAAATGGAATTAAAAGTAGAATATTCATGGGGCACACCACCTTTGAACCCAAAAACAAAGAACAAATTTTATATACATATTATTGACTTTTTAGTTTATTATTTAATATTATTAAATAATTTTACCATATGTATGTACATATTTTTTACATAGTAAGAATTGGCTGGGGGATTTTCCTACACAATTATCTTCTACACAATAAATACCCTTTTTGCATGAAAAATATATTCTGCACATGATTATATTATAGGATATTATTCTACACAATTAATTTTAATAGATAATATTTTCTACACATAATAATTCTACCCAATTTTGTTCTACACATTATTCGCAGTGTGTAGAACAAAATCGTGTAGATTAAGACCTGTGTAGTTCCTGTATTCATACCATAACTAATGTATTAAGAAGTAATATCTCCAAACCTGGAGAAATTTGGTCAACGGGATAACTTGGAATCCTTAATATTCGTAACTATGGTGATTTGATATTTAAGTATTATAAATATTTTTTATGATAATATTGGTTATTTTAAATTTTCTTTCAATTTTTATATTTTGCACGCTATAAATAATAGCGTAGTATGTGGGCATCATCCATGCTACTTACCCAAAACCTTAGGTTACTCGCACAAGGTATACATATCCCTATCAGCTTTACAATTGATGCACTGACGACAAGACATAATTGTCAAATTTCGTAATCTTCTTCCTTTTTAAAGGTTCTCCAGCATGCTTACTATCAGCAACACTGTTCACACCTACATACCCGCACTCGTGTCCCAAGGCCACGCGAATGCAGTATTAGGCTAGAGTGCTGCACGGGGTTGAATCCCAGTATGCAGGCGGTACGGCGGGGGTGGCGAGGCAAACATTTCCGTGTCACGGCATCGCTCGAGGCAGCATCACCAGCAGCGGGGGCAAATGGAACGGAAGGTACACAACCATACATTGCAGTGCCACGCTTTCGCGCGCTCGCCGTGCATGGAAAAGTGAGAGAGAGAATGGGAACTTTGTTCCCGTTGCCGATTTATTTGCCGTCTCGTTCGAATGCCGCGGATTGGAAGCGCGCGATGAGCGTACAAAGGCCGCGAAATTTCACGACACTCCCGGCGCGGGCGTCGAGGTATAAGGTATGGACGCCTGGTGGTGTTTGAGGAGGTGTCAGTAGTATTCCGTTTTTTATTGTTTTGAGAAAGTGAGAGAGAGTGAATTGTTGGTGGTGATGAGTTATTTATTGAAGATGGCTAGATAGATTTTTCGGAGAAATTGAAAATGCGCGAGACGACGTTTGAAAGATCAATTTATTTAGACAAAGATAGTAGCTCAAATACATTTTCGGTGGTGCATTCATTGCATAACGTCAAACCAAAATATGTATTGGTGCTATATTAAGAGCAATGTATATTAACGAACTTTGTCTTCAAATGGAGCAGAAACTTAATCAATTTAATTTCTTTTTTTATAAAAATTAAATCAATAACATTTTATAATTAATAACAAGCGCACTTCAATTAAAAATTTATAACAGAAAGTGAATCCGCGAGTCAAATGCAAGTTTTATTTTGAAATATTATTAGGTTATACTGTAGGATTGTTTAATCTACTGCTCTCGATACGACCATCTAAATATCGATAGGTTGCTCGACTAAAAATGGATAATCAGTTTCTTACCTGACAATATGGTTTCTCAAAGAGAAAGACTTCCTCTTTGCAAATTTATAGACATGTATTTTAATCAGATTTTAAATAGCCGCATGAAGTAGAGTACAAGATTTAATTCTTCTCCGAGCTAACTTTGGGCGACCATATTTATTTTAGTCAAAAAATGTCGAAAACCTAACTTTAGAATCAAAAATCAAGTTCCATTTTAGGAACCATATTTTTTACTATTGATTTTATTCATTTTGTACATTTTTTAGATAAAAAACCTACCGGCATTCATATATATAAGAATACGGTCCATTGCTGGCTTTGTACTGATAGACAATTAATCGTTTGTCACATGTGGGCCCAACTCTGTGCCATTACTGATTTGATAAAAACGGGCCACTACTGGGAATCAGTACTGGTCCAAGGCATCGCCAATACTGGCCCAGAATTCAATTTATTTCATCAAAAATTTAATTTCTGGCCCAGTATAGTTTGCCCTTATTGAAAGACAAAAGAATCGCACACTTTTCTTAACCTCCATATAACGTACTTTTGAGCCTCTATGTGTAGTGATTTAAGTGACATTGTAAGATTCTACCATAAACGATATGTTTTTCGTTATATTTCACATGAAAAAAATGAAGTCTCGGCATCTCTTGTAATGCTTGCATTGCTCCAGTACTTTCTAACCACCCTCGCCCCGCTCTTATCATTCCAGTATTGCACCAGGATTATTTCAGTAATGTCAAGCAGTATAACTGAACATCCGGCAAAATATACTCGGCCAATAACGGACCATTAATATATTCTTACATGGTGACTTCGTAAATAATGGATTGAATAAGCGTAAGTAAACTACTATATTTACTTTTACAAATATTGGAAGTCTATTATGATTTTTAAATTACTAAAATTACTGCAATTGTTTTTTATTCAATTTATTAGTATATCAAATATATTGTGCGGTTCTTACAGAAAAAGAAGAAAACTTAGAAAATAACCAATCTAGTGTCCTTAATAAATTAATACTATATATATATATATATATATATATATATATATATATATATATATATATATATATATATATATATATATATATATATATATATATATATATATATATATATATAACATTTATTTAGAATATTTAAATGTTATATCATTCAAGCATAGATTATTACGAGATACGCCAGAACTCCAGAGTCAATTTCAATTAAAATTTAGTAATAGCAGCTACCAAAACTTCATTCCTCCCTCAATATTCGAGGAAAATTGAGCGAATGGACCGAGAGAGCGCCGTCCTTTAGGCAATAAACCGTTTACACTCCTGCATGCAGGTATTCCGCCGTGTATCGAGGGCGCGTATCGTGCGTGATAAAATGCCGATCGTATCTCGTTCACGCACGCGTTGCCCTTTCGCCTTTTCCTGTATATATACCTATGCGCTCGATGAATGCTCGCGTATACGTCAATGACCGGCAGAATGACTATTATAGGCCGGCGGCGTTGACAGGCTCATAAAGCTGACACGTTCCTTTGTCACGAATGTACACATCACGCATACTCTCGCGCGCGTGCGACACATTCGTTATATAGGTTTGTCGGCAGGGAATGCGTATACCCCAGCCGTTGCGCTTTTGTAGGAGTGCATCTGGAAAAATTTAGCGCGTACCTACTCAGTTTTCGGAGGAACCTTTTTTGGACTGGAGACTTTGTGTATTTTTGAGCGTGCTTTTTCGGGAGACGCACGTGTATCGGCTGCATTTGATACCGTATTTGCGCTTTTCAGAAGAGAATGAGGTGCTTAGAATGAGGTGCTTTGTGAAAATGTACGCGGGTGTTTGGAAGGTTGGATTATACTGTAATATCAAAAATTTACTTTGTTGCGTGCTGCTGCATAGATGTTTTTTCTCATATCAAATTCACACGTGCACATAGGCACATCGCACGTGTATAATCTCTGTGTATTTTTTATTATAATCGTCATAACAATGCAGGAAAATGATACTTTAATCATAAAGTTCATTTCAAGATAATAAATGTAATAAACATTCTCTGATGGTCTCAAATTGATTCGTTAAAAATTGACTCCACTAATGCGCCAGGCAAAAAAAAAATACTTTTAAACAATGCTTAACTTAAAATAATTTCAAAATTCAAAATGGCAGATGCAATATGCATGGCGAATGAAAAAGTGAAATATTAGATAATTTTACCCAGACTTGTCTCCGAATAGGGGTTAATATTTAAAAATTCAAAATGATGAATATAATGCATTACAATTAAGTTAAATTTTGTTTATTTGATCGATATTCATGTTTTAGGTAGATTTAGGGTCGCTAAATACGAATCCGCAATTCAAACTTAAAAATTCAATTTGATTGAAACTTAAATTCTTATTAATTAAAAACATATAACCTAATCCTTTTATATGAAATTATAAAAATCAGCTTAAATTATTAATACCTCAAAGATGAATCCTTTTTTTCTGATTACGTATGTTCATAAAAAAAAATAAAAATTGGCTAATACAAAATTCTATGACTAAATTAAGTTTTCAATCTTTTATATCCACTAAAATCATGTTATTTAATTATAATTATTGCCGAGATAAAATTTGTACTTTAGCACTCATTAATAGGTCTTAACATAGATTTATAAAAATTGTATTTAAATAGTAGATTACCATACATTTAAAACATAAAAAGAAGATCTGGTACGCACAATGCAACTGGAAGTTATGAAAATAAAGAATTGAGAAAAATTACTTTAAAGTAAAATAGTAGTAATAATTAAATAAAAGTTAATTCGTAATTATTTAAGATAAGCTACCTCTCTGGAAATTTTTTTTACTCAACTTATCGTTTGACATAGAGAATCGATTTTTTTTACAGAATGATTTTTTCTCTGCAAAATAAAAATGAAATGGCTCAACAATTTTACTGAATATTGTACTCGATGTGGCTGATCATCTGAATTTTTTTCAATATATTTCCATGATATGTTTCCGAGATATAACCGTTTAAAAGAACTAGACGTTTCCGTGTAATTTTAAGTAATTTTAAGCTCTTTCAAATGCATTATCTTTTCAAAAGCATTTCTGAGGTATTATAATACCGAAAAACCGATAAAAAAATAAAAACGAATAAAAAAACAAGAAGAAAATTATTTTTCAGCCGCCTTTCTTAAAAATAAAACAAAAACAATGAGCCGCGAAACATTAAATTTAACCGTAGATTACTCGAGATATGGTGCTACACATACATACATACACACACTCGCACACATGTAAGCACACACACACACACACACACCAGACACACAGACACACACACATATACACACACACACATACAGACACACACACACACATACAGACACATGCACACTCACACGCACACGCACGCACGTACGCACACAGACACACACACAGACACACACACAGACACACACACGCATGCACGCACGCATACACGCACGCATACACACACCACACACACATACACATACATTCATTTGGATATTTTCTAAAAATAGTGTATTTTGATTCCAAATGGTCCAAAAAATATTTCTAACATGTTTTTAAGAAAACTTTTTTTTTACTATTACAAAGCTTCCTTTAGGAGGAAGAAAAAGATCTTGATAAGTCCTAATGGATTTCACTCTGACAAAGCACAGTGACAAAGCACTTTAGCAACATTTTTTTAAAACTAAGATCACTGCATCAATAAAATTTAGTTGAAAAATTTGACTTACCAATATTTACGTTGACCTTTAAACTATTTAACCATTTCAATCCCGCAAAGACAAAACGTTTCTCTCACAAATGTAATTTATTTATAAGTTGCATTCTATTATTGCCAGAGAACGTGCTTTATTAAGAGGAGAGCGTTTTTTGACTGAATATTTTGCTTTTACAATGAATAGTTTGTAGAAGAAATCCTATTTTTAGAAAACAAATTGGGAGCAAAACGGTTAATTATGAAATGATCAAGTTAATACAGCACAATTTTTTTTTCAGAAGTTTCCAATAAATCTTAATAAATATTAATTTATCTTTTGTATATTACCTTTCAAATCTCCAGCTATAACTCAATGTTAATTAAAATAGATTCCGAAGAAATACATATAACTTAAGATGCAATGCTTCAATTGTTGTCAATAATATAATAGGGTGTTGCAAACATTTTATCAAAAAATCCCTACTTAATTAATGTAAATAAAAGATAAAATAAAATAAATGCATCGATCGAGTGAACCTTAACGAGAGCAAATATTTTTCTAACATAGACAACGCTATATTTCTAGTTTTATCAAGTAGAAAATCCCAAAACATTCCAGTCTATTAATCCTAATTGTTATATAAATATACAACAATCTCCGTCGATTCCGTCACCCTCCCCAATTATTTGTCTCCTAATCCTCAAACTAATCGCAGATACACACCCAACCAACCATCGAAAAAAAAAATCAATACAACAAAGAACATCCCAAAAATAAATCCTTCTTCTCGCACAACCTATAGACACACACACACGCCTTCCGCGCAGCCTATCGCCCATCCCCTCGACTTACATCCACCCGAACAAGACGAAATGGCTAAAAACTCAAATGGGATGTACCAGAAACGCTCTGTATACTCCGAAGAGCCATCGTCTCATCCCATCAGCAGGAGAGAAACGCGACACGTGCGCTTAAACGAGTGCACCCTCGAACCCTCCGGTCTCCCCCCCTTCCCCCCGTTTAATGCCGAAATTATCGAGAGGAAAAAGGGTGAGCAGCACGTTCGTGCCCCTTGGCTCATTTCTACGGATGCTGCGCGAAGAGGACAGGATCCACCGCGTCGTATATAGAGGATCTCCGGTGCAGCTGCCGCGCGCACACGTTTTCAGGGAAATAACCCCGGAGCGCACGAGTGAAGATTTCCAGCCCGAGAGAGATGATCGCCGTCGATTTCTATATAAGGTACGGGGATGCGCGGCCGGCCGGTCGTTCGCTATGCTTTTCTGCTCGCGAAAGCGCGTTTTGGGACGTTTAGGAAGGGTTGGGGGGGCGAGCCTCGTTGGCGGATTCCGAATGGGCAGATTAGGATCCGCAGTTTGGATAAGGAGAGAGACGGTGATGGCGCTGGCTGCGCTGGCGTGGATGGTGCTGCCGCATGATGCCGCTCGGGTGCGTTCGCGGTGCTGCTCGATATGCTGATTTCTTAGGATTATGGAGGGAGCAACCGGCGGAGTCTTTTTTGGGGCGTTTCTTTCGGTGTCTGTCGCGGTTTTTGACGTGGTTTATTTGTTCTGGTGGGTTTCTCGAGTTATTTGATTTTCTTTTCGCGAATTACCGCTGTCATTTGCTTTTTAAAGCTTTTTTTGTACATGATGAGGAAGATCATAATTAAATATTTAAGAGTTGTTAGCGGGTTAAGTAGTCGCCACCATTATTATTGGCTACAATGGTAAAAAGGATATAATTGTAGTTATTATATAAGTATATCAACATCAATAGTTACGGTATATCACAAGTTTGTCAGAGCGATCCCGGCTGACATCCGATTTAAGATAACAAATTTTATACGGGCTGTATTTTGCTTCCTTTTAGGTATTTATCCAGTAATTAATATACGTAATGAGAAGTAACATTCAACTTAATATAAGTCTACTGTTGATGTATAGATTGATGCATGTAAACCTATATTAGTCTCAAAATAAAATACAAATCAATAAAATGTAGGTATATGAATATTTGACGAAACCTCAAATATACTTACTCTTAAATTGCCTACAGTTTGCCAAAATAAAAATGTTACAATATATGTCTTATATACGTAATTCTTTTTCGAAAATGATGTATTTCTGCATTAATGTTGAAATACAATTTTTTGATTTTACGATATTCAGTATCGTAAATTTTACGATATTCAATATCGTAAAATCAAAAAATTGTATTTCAACATTTATGCAAAAATACATCATTTTCAAAAAAAATTTTATTATCAAATTATTACGATATCAATATCGTAATATTTTACGATATGGCTTTTCTAAGTGTATAATGAGTTACAATGGCGGCGGAAGACGGCGACACGGTATGAGAGAATTTTGAACTTTTTGTCTCTAAAAGTTGTCCCCTCCAGGGGAGTACTTCATAGTAATCATCTCGAACGAGATTGTCGTATAATTTGAATCGAACTTCACTTACAGGTAAGATCGTTTGATTATTAATTATTTATACAATTGATAATCTGGTATCTAGACATTTCTATTACGTAATCTTTATAAAAAGAAAGCCAAGTCGAAATCGCATACTGCACAAAAGTTTTATGAAGAATACGTAAGAATAGATTTTACCTCTTATCAACTCCTTGGATGAATTTATTACATTTAATCCGTAAAATAGCTCTTTGGTGAATATCTTTACTCTTAGAGAAATACTCAATTAGGGCTATAAAAATAATCATCTTCTCATGTTTTTTATTTATTACTTGCATATATATGTCAATTCACAGCAGCTCCACATGCAGCTATACATGTACATACAATATTTTACTGATATTAATATAAGAAACACAAATTTATCAACCAGCTTAATCGCCAATTAAATAAAGTCACGTATACATTCTGCATTCAGATAAATGTTACCCATACTTTCATAAATTATACAAACCACCATTCAATTAATCCACCCGAAAAAAACGCAAGATTCATCATTATCTCATGTTTCCTAACAAATACCCTCGAAAATCACTTTTTTCTCTTCATCGTTTGAAGACCCCTCTCTTCTCAGTCGTTCTGCAATTTCCCCATTTTAATTCCGCACTCGTGTACACGATCCCGAAATCGCGCGCGCGACATCGCCGCGGGATACTCCTCGCGTCTCGCGTCTTTCAATTGTTTCTCACCGCGGGCGCGCGCACGCTACAAAAAAGAATGAATGGCGCGAAAGACAAAAAGGGGATAAAACACGCGCGAAACGAGAGGCAAGAAATAAAAAGTCGTGCTGGTGCGCGACTTTACGGCGACCATCAGTTTTGCTGCTTTATATCTCATTACTCGTGGAAGCGTCGCGTAAAGCAGGCTTTTTAAGATTCGCGCTCGCTCTTTTCGCGAACAGATGTGCCCGCCAGCCACTGCGCGTTGTGAATGATGTATCGGCCGTTTTTTGCTCGTAACGCGACTCGCGAACGGCGAGTCCGGTTTTACGCGTAAACTATGTGTGTATTATATACGGCGTGCATGGGATGTACAGCGCGTGGGACAGGACGAGCGGAGAAGGAGATGAGGAAGGAAAACAGGGAGATGAAGGCAAGTGGGTGAGTTGAGAAATCTATAGGTTATGGGAAGAGTCTACCGCATTTGTTATCAATATTTTACAGGATCCAATTTTAGTATACGTTTCATGATAAATAGAACATTTGTGCGTATAAGAGTTTTAATTAATTTTTTTTTAATTTTTGGTTTCATGTAGAAATGTTATCTTAACAATAATATTGTTATTACATATTAATAATATTGTTATGAATTTTTATTATAATTTCGAGATTTCAAAACAGCTTTCGAATAATCAGTTTTCTTTTATCTGCTATGGGATGCTTGTTTGAGTTAATAATCAATTAATCCATTTAGATTTTTATGGTTAAACCATGGAAGATGGATGGATAACCCAATTAAAAACTCCTACATATATTTATAGCTCTGTTTTTGTAATTAATTTACAAATTCCTTTGCAGATACATTTTTATAATTTTCTGGACAGAGTACAACTTAATAAAATCGAAAAATAAGTAATAAGGAATGGTGATCGAATTCAAGTCAGTATTTACTCAGATGTGGATTTCCAGTATTTTTTGATCTGGGTATAATGTAAGGTCGCTAATGAGTGCATAGTAATTTTTGTTTGTGTAAAGACATCATTAATTTTTAACAATAGGAACATTCAATACAATATAAAATAAAATGAAAATTCTTTATTTCTTCTATCCAGAATAAATCGATACTTCGTCGATTTTAAGAATTTGTGCAATTTTAATTTAAATACATCAAAATATCGTAAAAATAACTAGAAGGTATATAAATTAGTACGAATTGTTTATTTGAAATTACTACCTAGATTAATGAAATTGATCGTTCGATGATGAATCTATATAACATCTAGGCCTATGCAAGACTGTGAGTGTATATCCTTGAATAGTATTATAGTTAGCTAGTATTTAGTTATTTGAGCCGTACAAAAGTTCTGGAAAAAGTATTGTCTGTCGATTCTAAAACGATTCGTAAAAAGCTAATTTATAATGTAAAGGTGGTCAGATTGCCTTAATATTTATTTATGTTAACGATTTAATCGATGAAGGAAAATATCCACTTTGGTAAATAATCCGCTAAATATTATTTTGAACATGTCAATTTTGATAGAGAGGTTGTAGTTTACGAGTTTTTAATACCGATTTAAGCCATGACACTGACTTTTTAGGTGTACGTTTGCGATTATTATCGTTAAAATCAACATCGAAAATTCCAAAATTGGATCTAAAAGAAACGGAAATAACATTAAATTACTAATACTACATTAGTAAACTATTTGACAATTTATACTTACGTGTATCCGTAATTCCATTCAAAGCTATCTAAGAAACTCCAAATTGTATATGCTTTTACATCACACTTATCTTCCTTCATGGCAGTCAACATTTCTTTCATGTATGAATAGAAGTAATTGATTCTGAGATTATCGTCAGTGCCATTTCCATCACTTACACCATTTTCCATAATGTACACGGGTGGATTGTTGTACTTTTTCTTAATTATTCTCAATATTCTACCAAGTCCCTCTGGTACTATCTACAAAATCGAGTTAGAATTAAGCGCCTTACAATAGCTACTGTTTTTTTAAAAGCTTGTAACCGACCTTTAACCATTCATTTTGCGCTGTAGGCCAATTAGAATCAGTTGAATATTCCAGTCCTTCGTCATTTAACCAGCTTGATTTTTGGTTTTCAGGCAGAGGATTAACAAGCCTCGACGTATAGTGATTAAGTCCAAAATAGTCCGCAGTACCCCTAAAAATATTAATTGTATGAATGTAATTTAGTTGATAGTATTTAAAAACTTTACTTTTGCTTCCTTCTAAAGGAAGCTTTGTAATAGTAAAAAAGAAGCTTTTTTAAAAACATGTTAGAAATATGCTTTGGGCCATATGGAATCAAAATAAACTATTTTTAGAAAATGCCCGTATGAATGTGTGTGTGCATGGTGTGAGTGTGTATGTGGGTGTGTGTGTGTGTGTGTGTGTGAGTGCGTGTGTGTGTGTAGCGCCATATCTCAGTAATCCACGGTTAAATTTAATGTTTCAGAGCTCATTCTTTATGTTATTTTTAAAGGAAGGGTACTCAAAGATAATTTTCCTAGAATGTCTATGTCATCTGCGTGTGATAGTAATTCTATTATGGAGCAATTTATTACAATTCTCTCATTGCACTCTTATACCGCCCTGGTCACATATTCTAAAACTAAATTAAATAAAAGGGTTGATAGTTCATCTCCCTGTTTTAGTCCGTTGTGAATGTCAAGTGGCTGCAATAGGCTCCTACCTAACCGGACTATATATATATATATATATATATATATATATATATGGGCAGATCCATTACTTATTAAAAAAATCGTGGGCACCTGTTTCACAAATTTTATCGACAATTTTTTTTATATGGAAGTTGTATTGAAAGTACCCCAAAAATAGTTTTCAGCCTCTCTCTTTCAGCGAACTTACAGAAAAAAAATATTCCTGATAAAATTGAGAAAATGATATATCCGATTAAAAATCACGATTCATCTGAGTCGGGAAATATTGAATCATGGATCGGGAAGTTGAATTACGCTTCATATTTTCCATTCATTTGAATCGGGAAAAATGACAAATGACAAATATCAAATAATTTGATATTTTGAAACAAATGCAATTTTTTCAATTCAATTTTATTTATAATCAATATCATATTTTCTATGCATTTTTAGTCTAAGCAATTAATTTAGCATTACAATTCATTCGATTTTAAAAGTTTAATCGAAAACATTTTGCGGCCGATTCCGCACAGCTCTGTTTACTAACATATATAAATGTATTGTTTAGTTTGTCTGACAGGTGTATGAATGAACTTTATATAAGGCAAATCTACAATTCGCAGTCTGCACAAAATTTATTTTGCTAAGTCCGTCGCATCGGATAATGTACAAAACGAGTTATTCACATTGAGTTTACTTTGCACACAAATCTCATGCATCTGTTTTTGAAGTCGATACTGTAAAAGTTATATTTTAATCATGACTAATTAATTTTAATTTTTTGATTTCAACAAATATTACCTAATATATTTGATCCATTTTTTCGAAAATTTTGGTAATGATTTGCTTAATCCTTCGGATATACTTTTCTCGGCGATTCTTTGCTTCATGATTTTAGGATAATCACCGGTTTCAGAATATATTGGATTTGCTGTTCCACCGCATTCGAATTCATATGCAATGTCGACCGATTTGGTATCATTTGCAGCTTTAGCAAAGGGAGCAGTACATGGAATAACGATACCAATTTGACCATTTTGTTGACTACGGAATTCTTTGTCATATATGTGATAAGCAAGAGCATGTCCTTTCAACATATTGTGAATACACAAATATTTGCCAGACTCTTTTAAATTATATCCTAAAGAGTAAATAGAGGTTGTAAAAGACTTATTTAATAGTTGAAAACGTAAAAAAACTAATTATCAATTTTGCTTAATTATTGATTACACATATGAAATTATATTTGGATATGTATAATAAATATGACGATATTTAGTTTAATACCGATATATAGTTTTACCTGGCGCATATGTATTCGATCCATATCCAGAATTGCAATATATGTATGGTTCATTCAACGTTGAAAAATATTTAACTCTGTGTCCGAATTCCTTGTATATAAATCTTGCGTAATTTGCAAATACAAAAGCCATTCTTTCGTTTAACCATCCGCCAAATTTTTCAAGATTTTGTGGGTGGTCCCAGTGATGTCACAAAAGGTATGATCTTCTGTTTATCCAACTCATCTAGAATGTTGTGATAATAGCGAACTCCACTTTTACTAGGGTTATGTGCATAACCTGATGGAAAAATTCTTGACCAACTTATTGAAAAACGAAAGTGATTGAACTAAAAATAAATGTGAATGACAATTAATAAAGCTATTTCTAAGCATATTTTGAATGACTACAAAATGAAAGTTACTTATATAATCTATAAGTTCTAAGAGGAGGCCATACTAGTATACTAAACAAATTGAAGGTTTCACACTATATTTTAGCACTTTAAATTTTAAAAATTTATCAAAACAGTCCATAATTCTATATACTTTAAAAGATTTAGGACTTCTTTTAGAAATTTATAAAATTAAAAATGCAACGAATATAGTGTAAAACGTCGAATTATGATTCGTAACCTATTATGATCTCCCCGTTACTAAGAATTAACTACGTGACAATGTCTGTCATGTATATATATATATATATATATATATATATATATATATATATATATATATATATATATATATATATATATATATATTTTAACAAAATTTTAACCTACACGTACCAAACAAAATTAAATCTCTTTAAAAAATAGCAACGAAGGATTTTTTAGAAAATTCTCTCATTTTTTTAAGCTCTTATATTTAAAGTTGTTTGAAGCTAAATATGACTTTATTGCTAAAATGGGAATTTTAATAATTTTTTTAACAATACTTGATGTTAGTTTAATTTTTTTTATATACATATAGTACTTCTGTTATTTTGCGACTGTCGCAGTCACTTTTGTACTGAAAAAAGCTATTTTCATGATTTTTGATGTAATGGTTCGAGTTCTCAAACCCAGTTTTTTCAGGATTTTTAGTTTTAAAATGAGTTTAATTAATCGAAATGGGCATTGAAACGTTTTGGAACCATTTTTTATTAAAAAATCAGAAAATTTGCTACAAAATCCTTTGTTGCTATTTTTTAAAGAGATTTAATTTTGTCGAATAAATGAATGATATTGGAAAAAAACAGTAAGATAAGGTAAGATATTGAGATATATTGGTTGTTAAAAGCAGCATCCATAAACCAAAACTTTGAATTTAAAAAGGGTCTGAGTATGTCAGACTAAGAGTGATATGCGTGTGTGTACACTGTACACGTGTAGTGCATAAAAATGTTGCGCATACATATACATAAATACACAGACATATAAATATGTGCAGGCCGCAGACATACCCAGGTGACAGACAGATACTAATACATGCATACGTCTACACGCGCATAAAGAGATGCACACATCACATACATCCACTGAAATGCACACATTTGGATGATTCTGAGCATAGCCTGCAATTTGATGTTCTAGACAAATTTATACAAAATAAAATCAAATTTTCTTATTTAAGTTTTAGAAAATTGTATATTCATATATCTTGAATAACTGGTATTTTTTATATTTAATTTTTAGGCTTTTTTTAAAATAAAACTTTAGAAGGGTCTACTTTTGCTTGTCTCCGGTATAGTTTTCACATACAAAATTAAATTTATCTTAATTATAAGTTATGCTATCTTACAGTTTCTTGTGAACTATTAATCTTTTTCAAACAATATTTAAGGAAATATAATTAATTAGAGCAAACAAATTATTCGTAAATGATTATACTTTATTCGTAAGCTATTTCTTTTCTCCTGATTTTTTGTTATCTGTCTGGTCTCTCTGAAAATCCTTATTAAAACTTATTAATTCAAATACAATTTTATCAAACATGTTTGTTAGCTACAAGGTGCGCCAGCTACTCTAAGGTTCATACTTTTACTTTTAAATCCATATTATCGGACAAAAGTTCATAGGGCATCAAACGAATGTCATCTGCCTGGCAGGTAAAATCTGCATATTTCTTACACTATATTTTTAACACTATTTGTTTAAAAATTATAAACGATACATGATCAATTAAAGAATATCACCTTACTTACGTGACCTAAGAAGATAACTTCCCTAATCAAAACAAATAAATGGTTTTAGACTGCAGTGTCATCTGCCTGACAAAATGTCATGCGCAGGTCATCTGCCTGGCACGAAATAACAAGATCGTAATTAGTTTGGTTTTATTCAATTTCTATCAATCTAAATTGTTAATTATTGAATGTTGACAAACACTAAGCTAAAAATGACTACAATATAGATCTTTATTTATAGTTCTTTTTTGTGTTCTATTAATAATATAATAATATTTATCCCAAATAAACGTATTGAGACTTCTTCCACAACGAACAGTTCAATGTTCTCGCCGACGATTTTTAAACCTGAATTATAATAATTTTACTTTAAAATTAACATCTAATCTCTTAAATATGCATACTAACACATATGTATATTTTTTTTTCATTAAATAGAAGTAACTCCGTTGACGTACAAAATATTAATAACGAAAAAAAACGTAAAACATAAAAATTATTTCTGGCCCGACGTTTTCATTGAGTCACTATATTGTGTAGATAAGAAATGTCATTCATTGGCACTTAGCTTCCTCAAACATTATAAACTGTTCCAATATGAAATTGTTTATTCTATTTAATGCTGTGGTGAAAAATCAATATGATTTTCTAAAAATTAGACTAAATTAATCATAATGTTTTATACATAAAAAGAAAACATAAAACTCGACAAATAGCTGAAACAACAGTATACTATACACTATATGTACTATACTTATTTAGCAGATTATTCTACACTCGCTAGTACATATTTATAGATAAATAGCAATAACTTATATTAATGTAGCATTTACTACTAAAATAAAAGTAATTATTGCGATTGTGCAACTAAGATCTGCCATTACCACACGAAATAGTAATTTTTACTAAACCATTTCCCTTCGTGTAGGTCATGTTTTTTTCATTCTAAAACTTATTTAGGAGAAACAAAACAGCCTATCCAAAATTTACGGTTGTAAAAGATAGGTAATATTATGCTCTTTTTAATGAATTTACAATAGGTTTTTCATAATATTTCTAATATACCAAAAAAAACAGAAAATCAAAAACTCAAAAATAGAAAAATCGAAGTCGTTATAAAACAAAAACAAGTCAATAAACATTGAAATTTCTCTGAAATTTTGAATCTTCATTTTAAGACGAAAAAAATGAGAGCTGATTGGTAAAAGATTACCACACCGTTCTCCAGATATAAGCGATAAAATATTTTTAAAAAATACATAACCTCAATAGCTTATAAAATAAATTATCTCATGATCTGAAAAATATACAGGTCATGAGATAGGAGACAACTGCCTTTTTGTAAAGTTTCAGACAAAATGCTGCCGATTTACTTCAGTTATCGACGGAGAAAGAAAATAGATTTCTTTTACAAAATTATTTTTTCTCGATAAAATGTTTAAATCTGTCAAGACTCAAAAATATTACTGAACATTCTTATCTATATTCTTAATCAACTCAAAAGTTTTCAAAAATTTTCCGTTGTACGTTTCCGAGATATAACCATTTAAAATAAATGACGTTTTTGTGTATAACAAAAGAGGGGAATAACCTTATCCAAACTTTAAGATCGGAAAAGTTAGTTAATTTTATCCTTCTTTAAATGCCTTTTCGTTGGATCGATGATATTATTTCATTAAGAAATTATTGTGCCGCCTTCTTTTGCGAAAAGCAAAACAAATGAGCCCTGGAACATTCAGTTTCACCGTGTATATGCAGAGTAACGTTGATCCACGTCCTTATACAGACACACACACGCGCGCGCGCGCGCATACACATACACACATATACATTCACACGCATTCGCACATGCACACGCACACGAACACGCACTCGCACTCGCACACGCACGAACACCCACACACACACCCACAAACACATACACACGTAAACACACACATACACACGTAAACACACACATACACACGTAAACACACACATACACACGTAAACACACACATACACACGTAAACACACACATACACACGTAAACACACACATACACACGTAAACACACACATACACACGTAAACACACACACACACACACACACACACACACACACACACACGTACACACACACACACACACACACACACACACACACACACATACCCACACACACACATACCCACACACACACATACACTCACATACACACACACATACACACACTTATACACATACACACACGCACACAAACACACACGCACACACACGCACACATACACATACGCACACACATACACACACATTTTTACATACTACAAGAGACAGATAAGATTAGAAATAATACAACTCGCAATAATTGAGAAGAGTTTGATTTTTTGCGAGGTCAAGCTGTGAATTGGTAATCATAGCAACCGTCAAACGAATGTAAATACGATATTCGGCAATTTACGACTGTGATATCGACCACAGCTGATTAATCGAGAACTGAAAGGGGACCAAGTTTCGAGTTTAAAATCTTCACTAGGTAGATTTGTATGCATATATGTAAGTTTTTTAACTTTTTATTCATCGGCGTCTAAGGCATGGCCTGTCTAAATAGCCTTACTGACGAGTCCAGTAGACAGACCTGATACGAAACGCATATGTTATTTATTAGGTTACATTTTTATTTCAAGTCCATTACACATACATTTTCTAAAAATAGTGTATTTTCATTTCTTAAGTCTCAAAACATGTTTCTAACATGTATTTAGCAAAACTTTTTTTTTCACTATCACAAAACTGCCTCATTGAGTAATCAAAAGTTTTTTAATTCTTTTATAAGTCAAATTGTATGCTATGCTCAAAATCACCCTTATACATTTATATGTACAAAGCCACACGTAGATACACACACACACACACACACACACACACACACACACACATATACACACAAATGCACGAATACATACAAATATATATACACACATACATGCATTTATACTATACTGAATTGAATAAAATATATTAAAAAAAAGACAAAAAGAAAAAAAAAATAAAATATGATTTATATGGAATAATTAAATATGATTGAGAAAGCTTTGATACCAAACTGAGATCTGGATTCATATTGTTACAAGAATTACAGTAAATAAAGATTTAAAATACAGCATAAGGTCAATTCATATTCTTTATTTATGTAACTATGAACATCCAATTTAATAGGAATCTTAACATTATTGTTTCTAATTTTGTCGAATTTTTCACAGTAATTTTATATGATTTTGTCAATTTCGTGTAAGTTAAAACCGATTCTGTAGACGTACGAACGTAACTCTAGTGACAATATATTATAGATCATGATCTTAAATTGGCATGAAATTCTTCTCAATCAGATTCATGTATTTGACATAAATCATATATTTTTTATTTTTAAGGTTTTAAAACTCGATTTGATCTCTTATTTTTAATGTATATTATTATGGTTATAATTAAAAATATTAAGTTATATAATATTTTTTTGTAAATATAATTTAAAAGTATTGTATATGTTCAAGTTTATTTAATGAATCTAATTTTCATAATTTCATTTAAACATATAGGTTACGTACCCCAATATCTTTTAACGATTGTATATCCTCTTTATATTTATGATAAAAGTCACTAGTTACATCCGCATTCGAATTATCGACTATTCGTTTTGGATGGTTATGTACAAAATAGTCCCAAACATTTTCGCCTTTACCTAATTACAAACAAATAAAAAATGTATATGTAGGTATAATCATGTAGTATTGTTACAAGCATTTCAATTATTACAAACTTAAAAATGATTAGTACCACTAAGATTCCATGCTCCTTCTATTTGATAAGCGGATGAAGCGGTACCAATAAGGAACCCATCAGGAAATCTAATATCCGGATCATGTGCGTAACATTTGTAAAACAGTATCTCAAATACTAAAACAATTAACTTCAATAGGCGAATCTTACACATTGTATAGTGGCAGTTGTACAACACAGACTTCCAACGTATCACAGCAGAAAAGGCTGTTACAATAAGCGTATAAGGTCTTTATACATGTTATCTGAACCGGTTTTTTCTTTAATTACAGGGAATATGCTTTACTTCTGGATAATATTGTATAATTCAACAGTAAAATTATAAAAAGATTATATGTATGTTGCATGTAAGTTCACGTAAAAATGAATGTCAAAATCTTATATTTAAATTTGCTTAAGATGTATTCTTATCCAATACAAATACACGTTTCACGACGAGTTGTTATCTGACGCGTATTCGTACACAATGAACTGTAAAAAAAATTTTTCCTTGAAGAATTAGTTCAAAATACGTTAATATCTAATACAATAAATGAACTACTTATAGTAGACTCTCGATATGGATGGATTTCTGCAAAAATTCGAAATTGTATCTATGCTGGATATTCTTTTGTAATATAATTATTATATTATATTATTTAGATATATAAACATTGATCTAGCAACACTAATTAAAGCATTTGCGAAAAGTTACCAATATCGAGAGCCATGTATTATATCGAGAGTTCACTGCAGCAAAACGTCCCCTGCTCGCTTCTGCCCTCGGTTGGGAACGTATAATACCTAAGGTATAATACACAACAAATGTAATGTTAAAAACTAGGTATAATACTACACTGAGTTTTCAACATTTTGGAAGTATAATACCTAGATTTGTTATACTTTGTATTTCAATCTCAAAATAAAACCCAAAGCCAAAGCCATAAACCTCAAATCCATAAACACATACCGCACATACACCAAATTTTCCGCGAATAGATAATACCGATTCTTTGTTTAATATAGAAAATATAGGTACTTTAATATAACGATTATACACCTTAAAATAATTTAAAAATCATAGAAAATGTTAAAACAGATTATATTCATTTAATGGGGACTTATTACTTTATGTATAATTTATTTTAAACGATTTGAAATTTTAAACTGAGTTAAATTTATTTTTTTATTATTATAATTGTAAATATCTTGAATATGATCATATGTTATCAAAGATAGAACTATTTCTTCTTGATTATAATATTTCAACAAAAGTATTAAAAAATAAAATACATTTTTTGTATAAATAAATAAAACCAAGCGCATAACGTTTTTGTTGCTTTTAAGAAAGTATTCTGATACCAGCGGTTTTTGAAGATTAAATGCCGATCTAAGACTTGATTAAAAAGAATATAGTTCAATGAAAGAAAATGGAAACCTTTTTTTTATACTTTTAGGATTTATAAACAGTTTTTCTAGGCGCTTGAAAGCATTTCCGAATTAGTTATTGCCTTCTATTTCTTGTCTTTTTATATACAAGGTAAAATATACAAAATTGGTTGTATCTTGGAAACTATTAATGGAAGTTTTTTAAAAAAATTTGGAGTAATTTATATCATTATTAAATGAGCAATACGGTAAATGTCCCAATTTCTGCTCACGTCCCTATTTCTAATCACTCGAAGTTTTTCTGTTATTATAGATATGAAGGTTGTTTTAATATATACTATATCCAAGGTATCTGTATCATTTTAGTATTATAACTAAAAACTGTAGTGCTGAATTAAAAATATTGAAAATTCTGATTAAAAAATTTGATAATAGTGATAGTTTGAGGTTAGACGCAGATGCATTCTGCATGTCCCTATTTATAATCACGAAAATATAACGTTTTAGTTGTATTTATACAATATGTACACTGTTTTCTACTTATGCATTGTGAAGTATTTACGCATATTAACATATTATAATACAATAAAAAAATACAAATCATATGAATGAAGTTTATAAAATCAACAATGATCAGAAATAGGTACACATCGAAATCACCGCTTTTTGATGTGAGCAGAAATAGGTGCATTTTGCGTATGCTTTATAATTGACTCTTATTAATATTTAAGTTTTTAAAATAGTTTTTACGCATTTACATTGTATTGTTTGATTCATAATTAAGATAATAATCATATCTGCTTTATAAATTAATGTTAGAATAACTTTTTAAACCTTTTTGTTTGATGCAAAACGCTTATATGAGCAGAAATCGGGACATTCACCTTACTCATTTTTAATTAATATATTAGAATAAATAATTTCATATTATTGTAACAAGTAATTAAGTTTGAGGAAGTTAACTTTTAACGAATCGGCGGGTTTGTCCGCGATTTTCATTTGTTTACTTTGAAATTAATGATTATTTTTTTAAATAGTTTTTAATTTTTAGAAATACAGCTTAACAGTAAAAAAACTTATTTTATATAAATATATGCGTAGTTATATTTATTTTGAAGAATTTCTTGCGTTGAAAATATAATACCTTAGTTTACGACATTTTTTGGTATAATACCTGTTTTGGTATTATAAGGTATGAAACCTTTGAACCCTGGCGGAAACCAAACCCTGCTTCTGTCTGATCGCTTGTTGAAAAGTAAATGGTTTTCATATGCTTATAAGGTAAAGTACCCAATACCCGGACAAAGCGAAAAATGGGATCAGTACCGATCAGTACCCCGACATCGATAAGAAATTAATATTATTAGCAGCAAAACTATTTTAATTGTAAAAGTAAAAGTTGATTTGCATTGCTTAGGGTCGTAGCTATACTACTATACCGAAATGTTAATAAGTTTAAATTTAAATTATATTGTAAAGCTACTTTTAAAAATATTATATGAGAACTTTAAGTATATTCATGTTTTAACTCACTTTTTGTCGCAATTACGGTGATATCTCTTGGTGTTAAAATCAATTGTTTATCTTTTGTGCGGGAAAGTTGATTTTATCGAAAAATAAGCGAATAATAAATGAAATCTACAGTGTTTGCAGTACTTATAACAATTATTTATATAAAAATTACATGTCTGGATATACCTGCCAGTTTTCAAATAAGTAGCGTATACTCGGACGAGAATGCGCGCTTGTCCGGATTTACATGTATTTCACTCGTTCAGGAAGCAGTACTCGGACACGCGTTCAGAAAAGGGAGTTTATTTACTTACCATCATTATACAAGTTAATAAAACGTACATTTACGCAAAGAGCGTTTTTTCTTATTTTACGGGAGCTTTCATCAATCGATCTATCTGTCAGTAAAATTTGTATAACAATGCATTTTAAAAACCGGGAAAGTCTAACCTCCAAATTTCAATTCAATGATGAGCTTTTTGTATCTTATTTAACTTTTAATTATATTTTGTAGTAAATGAAAGTAATGCAGAGAAAAGTAAAAGAAGACTGTAAAGATAAACAAGCTGTAAATAAACAGGCTATAAATAAGAAAGCTATTGCTTTCCGAAGAACTGCAAGCGTTATCTAAAAAAATGAGAATAAAAGAGGAGAGAATGTAAAAATAATATAATTTATTTAATTATTTATGTTATTAAACAGTATAATAATAAAGTTGACGTTATTTATTAATTCTCTGTTATTTTATTCCATTAATTTATGATTTATACGATTTATTTAATTTAATACAATCCGGCTAAAAATGAATCATATATGATCATATGTAACTAAAGTTTTTACGCATATATATTATCATATATGATACATTAATTTTCTGGTTAAATTTTCGTGCTTAGATGATAGTTATTATGGATATACTTGCTTCTTTAAGATGTATCATTATGCGGATGATAATACTCAAACTGAGAAACTATACTTAATTGAAACAATATGTAGTATTTTTATATATCATACATATACGATCGTATATATGATCATTGTATGTGTAAATCTCCAGAACTTTTAACTTTGACGAAAAAGAATTAATTTTTTAAAAGAATGGCACACATTTTTTATAGGATCTTTCATGTTAGTATAATATACGTGACCCAAAATAACGATAATATGCTCGATTGTCTCATTTTTTTGATACGCTGAAAAAGTTACGCGTAAGAAAGTAAAAAAACGTATTTAGTCGAAAATAAAATTTTGTTTTTATTATCTAGAATTTCAATTACAATTTCATTATACATGATTATATATGACTATTTATATATAATTATACAAAAATTTCATATTACATAATCATATATGGGCATATAAGATCATATATACTCATATAAGATCATATATGATTATATAAGATCATTTATGGTCATGTGAGATTATATATGGCCATATAATATAATATATAAATATATATGATTATATATGTTTATATATGATTACATACGAAATCATTTTCATACTATACTATGGGTATAGGTACATATACAGGTACTATAGCCAAACATGCTTTTTTATAAACATTATAATGCCACTTCTGTAAGGTTTATTGAACTCTTTTTTTTAAATAGCGTAAAAAAGTCTGAACTTTTTGATAAAAAATGTGTTATAAAAAATAAAGACTTTTTATAAAAATACTACATTTTAAGTCGTTATACCCCAAAAATTGCCCACGTGTTGAGTACTTTACCTTACGCGTTTTGCTTACTTGCTTAAAAAATTTACGCGGTAATCGGACCTTGTGAAATACGCGTGCATTTTCTCATATTTCTACTAGGTAAAATAAACAAATCTGTTGGTAAATTAGAATAACTACGTGCTTAATTAAAACTACTGTATGCATGGTAAATGATATTGTTTTAAGTTTATTAAGCGTGTCACAAAGTCTAATAGTTAATATGACGAAGAAAGATAATAGTCTGAAAATTCCATTACAAATCTAGTAAACACTTACTTGGATTGACTAAATACTTATCTCAGTGTACAAAAGAATATCATAGGTGAGAGCGGAGTATAATTGACGTGAGATATAATGAACACTTGAAATAAAGAAAGTACACTATAGCAAACTTGATTTTATTTAAAAAAATTATTAAATAGCATGATCTGAAACGATAAAAAACGCATATGTAACTTACAACGGAACCGCCCGAGGTATCCGTCTCCGATTTTCCTGAATTTGATATGTTGTAGAGGATCGAAAAATAAGAGACACGTATTTTTTTCAGCCCAATCCGATATTAAAGGGTTGAAAACCGCCCCTAAAGTTTACCCCGAAAACGTTTTTTTTTAAATACATTAAGTTCTAATGAATGTTTTGAAATTAAACAAAATGGAAAATACTTCTGATTGAATGACGAAACTAGCAAGTATAGTTTGGTCCCCGGGGGTGACACCCCTTCCTTTTTATTTCAAAAAAACCTTATTTTTTAATCTATTTTTGTAGATAATATTTGCAATAAAATTAATTAATTACGGAGTTAAACAACCCCTTTAGGCGCAGAATACTTTCGAACCGTTAAAATAAATATTTTAAGTTATATAATGCATAATTTATTTTTATTTGGGCTAATTTTCTTTCTATGGACCCAATTTCCTACGGAGTGTAACGCACCCCTAAAATTTACCCCCAAAAACGGTTTTTTCTAGATACCCCAAGTTCAGATTAAAATTTGAAATTAAACAAATGGAAAATATTTCTCTTTGAAATGCGTAATTAGCAATGGTAGTTTGATCCCGTAGGGTAGCAACCCTTATATTTTATTTCGGAAAAACTTTATTTTTTTTAAATTATTTTTGTATATAATATTTGCAATAAAATTAAATAATTATTGTTAAAATTAAAAATCAAAGTTGACTAGTTCCAGGATTTTTTCTAATAACAGTGTTATCGGCGGTTAGCAGTCCCTGGGGCGCGGAATACTTACAATTAATACCATTGAAATAAATATTTTGAGGTGTATAATATATATTTAGTTTATGTTCGTGTTCGTTTCTTTTACCGAAGTAACGTAATTAATGAAGTCGTTTATAAACTCTTATACTTATTGTGCAATTTAAATTCGAAAATTTTGCACGTACTTATAGGTAAATAAAAACGACGGAACTAGGAAAAGAATGGGTGAATTAAATGATTGGCTGATATAATGAATAGAACCTAATTGTTATTATTATATAATTACTTTTTATTAAAATTAAAATATAGGTATATTTTCACAAATTGCCCAATAAGATTCGACTAAATATACAAACGAGCTTACAGATTGTTCCTTATCACAATTAATTTTGTTTAAGGATTACAGGTGGAACAGTAATGAAAATCTTCAAAAAAATGTTTTAAGCACAGTGAATTCTGACACCATGAACATTTTATAATAACAGTATTTTTACATCCTGGTACCTCATAATGAACTTGGGATCCACCAAAGCTAAAGTCCACCGGATTAGCTCAAATTAAAATAAATTATGCATTATATAACTTAAAATATTTATTTTAACGGTTCGAAAGTATTCTGCGCCTAAGGGGTTGTTTACCCCCAATAACGCATTTATTTGTAAAAACCCTGAAACACGTCAACTTTAATTTTTTATTTTAAGCCCAAAAATGATTTTTATAATACTTAATTAATTTTATTGCAAATATTATATACAAAAATAGATTAAAAAGTAAGGTTTTTTGAAATAAAAAGGAAGGGTTGTCACCCCCGGGGACCAAACTATACTTGCTAGTTTCGTCATTCAAAGAGAAGTATTTTCCATTTTGTTTAATTTCAAAACATTAATTAGATCTTAAGGTATTTAAAAAAAACAGTTTTCGGGGGTGAACTTTAAGGGCGATTTTCACCCCTTTAATATCAGATTGGGCCGATAAAAAAATACGTGTCTATTATTTTTCGATCCTCTGCAAAATATCAGAAATTCAGGAAAATCGGAGGCGGACACCACGGGCGGTTTCCTTATTAGTTATCAAGCATAAATTCACTGTATACAATTCACTGTTCATTTTGCCCAACACATTTTCTTTTTCCAAATTATTGTCTTATTAATCTTATCTTTTACACAACAATTATATGACTTTGGACAAATGATACAAGAGAAGCGGCTTGGATGGCACGGCGGCTTAGATGTCTATCTCACTATCTAGAACATTTGTTTGTTTTTCAATATTGAAAGTTATCTTATTCGAAATAGAAAAACATTTACGGAAGTTATAAAAAAAACAGTGGTAAGTAAGTTTGAAAGTGCGTACATGTAAAGAAACCACTTTTGTCAGCATGATATAAATGAAATAAAACATCATACGGTATATAAAATAGTAAGATATATGTACCAGTATTTAAAAAATAATAAAAAAAATTTTAACAAAAAAGTGCTTCTCTCTTTTTGTAACACACGTGAAAAGGAATCGAATAACCATCAAAAGACAAGTTTTTGTTCATCATGTCACCTAGAATCGTGTACGGTACAAAGTTCCTTTAATAAATATGGTATTGAAAATAATGATTTATTGTGACCTGCAGGATCCAGATTTTAAGGTTTTACAACGGCAAAATTTAAGATATAATTTTGTATTGATAGTATAAAAATTGTCAGAATGTTGCTTTTAAACATAAAAAGTTTTCTGGACTCGTAAAAAGAATTATTTTTTTGGGTTTAAACCAAGCCCGTCCCTTAACAGAATGCTTTTTCAAAGAGAGGACCTGACTAATCATTGTATGGAATATTATAATGGAAATTCACATTAAATAAATTAATGCTAAAATTAATATATGATTTGATGCTTCAGAATAGTCTTAAAAACCATAATTCGAATAAAACTGACGCCTATTTTATGAATATTCACGTATATTTTATGTATTTTAGTCAGCAGTGTTAAAAAATTGATTTCGATTTGCTAAAATAGCTATTTAGAAATAATGAATACATTCTTCAAATTCACGTTTTATTCTTGAAAATAGCTTAAAAATAGTTTTAAAAGACATTTGTCCTGATATAAGAACAGTTAGTTACGCTGATGATGAAGCAAATATGATTATACTGTTGCAGGTTATGATACGAATTCGCTCGTAGCTACTATTCACACGTCAAAATTTATCAGAGTATGCAAGAGTGTGCAAAACGTTGAAAGAACATATCGAATTAGTACATTTGGCAAATTGACGACATACTTTGTCACACTGTGGGTACACTGATGGCATACTGTAGCACGCTTTGTCAAACTGTGACGTATCTCAGCGGACTTTGGCACACTGCAGCAAACTTTGACGTACTTTGGCAAATAACAATTTACTGTCATTTTTAACAGAGTTTGATACAATTTGACATGGTTAGGTACAATTTGGTAGTTAATAGCATAGATTAACAAAGGTTGACAAATATTGACTAAGATCGGCACATATTTTGTTATACTGATGGCATAGTTTAGCATACTTTAGCATACTTTTGCATACATTAGCATACTTTGGCATACTTCGGCAAATCAAGAATTAATTGCTTAAAAAAAAACTGCATATTAAAAAAAGATTTATTTTTACGTATAAATTATTTATGTAGAAATGTGCTAAAGTGCATCCAATTTGATAGGTTTTTTTATTATAAAAATCTATCTATTGCCCTAGAGCAGGTGTACATTACTTCACGTAAGTGAAAATTCCTAATCGAACGTGTTAAGAAGCATTATTTATTATAAAATTATCTTTATTTGGAAACAAAGTTTCTGCATAATAACATTAAACATAAAATGATAATAAATGAATCTTATATTATATTCAAACTAAGTTATTCATCAATGTTAGTTATAGCTATATAGCTATCACAAATCAAAACAGCAGTATATATTAACTTTATAAAATGTTGTCGGACGAATGATAAAATAGAAATATTATTGATAAACTAAACATACACTAAAACTTATTTGATTCTGAAAATACAATATTATACATAGAAAAATTAAAACCGGCCAGATAGAAAACAAATAGATACGAATAAGACGAGTATGAAAAAGAAAAGGAAAAAAAGTAAAATGAAAGAGAAATAGCGTTATCAGTAGAGAGTCGTAGGGTGGCGAAAAAAAACAAAGAAAAATAAGAGGTGAGACCATCATACTACCGTGTTTACGGCAACGAAAATTACGAGCGGTAAATCACGCGCTCGTCTTTCAACTCTCTCTTTCTCTCTCTCTCTCTCTCTCTCTCTCTCTTTTCTCTCGCTGCAGCGAATTCCACTTTCGTCCAAAGTGAAAAAAAGACGAGAACAGCGCGAAGAGGCTACAACGAAGCAGAACGCAGACGCGCGATGCTAAAAAGCAACCCTGCACAAAAAAAAACGGAGAATCCACAAAAGAAAAGAAGACTAGCGTACATATACGCACGGGAAAATTTAGCGGACTTAGCCGCAACGCGGAACACCGCGCAATAAATCAGCGGTGTGCAGCGCCCCGCTAAGTAATCGCTTATGCGCAATAAATGGCCGCGAGAGCTCCTTTATGGATAAATTCCCTCTCATTGGGTATAGCCGTAAAGTCGCGTTTGCCTTCGCGCGGGCGCGGGGAATTAGACGTACATTTGAGCGAAGCGCTCGAAATAAAGACGCGCGCGTACAAACTCGTAAATTTTCCCTCGACCGAGAAGTACATAGTAGCAGAGGCTTCGTTTTCACCCTTTCCTTTGTCCTTTTTTTTTGTCATGTCGCGCGGGGGATTTTGTTTTGAAACCTCGCGCGGCTGCTTTCGAAAGACGACTAAATGCTTTATAAAGCGATAAAACGATATTTATCGCTTTTGGATGGCTGGACGGCGACTTCTTTTATGAGACGGGGGCTTCTTCTTTTTCTGCTTCTTGTCTCTACGTCTGCGGCTGGCTCCGAGTGGAAGCAGGTTTTTCGGCTTAAAACATCTTTCTCAAGGGGCGTATTTCATTTTCGCGTGGATTTATGGCGCGATGAAGATCTGAATGTCGTGGCGTTGAATTTGGTGCTAATCTCGGGATTTTGCTGACCAAAATTCGTTGCCCTTTTAATTGATAGGGTTATTGCAAAAGACAGTTGGTGTATCTACTTTGTATCTGATTTAAAGGATTATTGCTTTTAAGCATAATATAGGTTTTTGGAGAATGTTTCGTGCTCGATTTATAAGATATAAATTTTGATTAAAGAAGCAGACACTGACTTATCCCGCAAGAAATAATTTCACAAATATATAATTGACTCTGTAAACTAACGTAATATTGAATTTACCTAATATGATTCATGTATAACATGAATTGAACATGTATTGTTTATTTAATGATTTTAAAAAATTCTTGTAAATACTTTATATAACACATTTTTTAAAGATTAAATAAATATTTGCAACATTCCTGTATCTAATTTTCTAAAATACTCTATACTGCAGTTGCATCAAGGCAAAATTTAATATTTTTAAATAATTTAGATTTTATGATAGTAATTATAATTTGCAAATTATGCAAAAGGAAAAAATTCTTCATCGAATAAATTTTTAATCGGTTTGACTGCAATCAAAGGAACCATCCACAGCCGTTCCGAGTTTATGACAGGCTTCGCTACCTACGGATCATAAACGCACAAAAAGCCCTTTTCAAAAGTCCCTCGTACTTTTAAAGTATTTGACTGCAGGTAACCAACCCATAAAAGTCTGACATTCTTCAAAATTTTGCATACGTACTTATTTGTATTAGTAAATTATTTTTATAAAATCATATTTTTTAACTCGTTAATTAAAAAGGCCAAAAATGAATAAATGAGGAATATTTAAAACTATATTTACAATGTTTCATAAGTACACATAAGTGAAAAAATAAATTTTTTAAGTCAATATTTGGTGCATAGGAATTTTTTAAAAATATATAATTTGAAATTAGAATTTATAGCGCGCCCAAACATGGCCGCACACCATGATAAGCAATATATAGATAATCAATCATAATACAACCCAATTACAATTGTTGTGACATAAAAATAAATCAACAATAAATAAAGAAAATGATATAAAGATTTTTCTATATGTGTGATCTAAATCGTCAATAATTAAAACTATAACAAAGAAATTTCTTAACATACCAACGAAAAATGGTGCATGCTGCGGCAGTCATCTTGAATTTATGTACCAATCACGATTATAAATTGTATAAATGTTCAATCTTCACGAAAAAGGCGTATTGGGTACATGTTAACACTATTCTATAGTATAAAAAAGAATTTCAGTGTATTTAAGATATCATGTATCTACCCTATTAAAATAATTGTATGTCTCGTCTGAAATCTTGAAGCTTATGAAAAAGCTCGTTATATACAGATATTAATTGCATCGTCAGAAAAATGTTTCTTGCAATATAAAAAAGCTTTGAAGAGTTATGACAGGTATCATTAATCGTCGCTGGAAAATATAAGATAAAGTAATCCTTTCCCTAAGTTACTCACACTTTATAAAGTTTGAAAAATATTTAATGAGGAAGCTGCATTCATAAAATAATTAAAATATGTAAATTTACTTAAAAATGAAACTTTACATTTCAATGAATAGTTGTCATGAAAAGTTTAACATTTCTCATTTTTGACACTTTATAAACGCTTATTATATTTATTTCTAAATTTATTCAATATTTCTCTGCAGCTAATATGTAGTGAGTGATATTTTAAGGTGATGCTAAAGCCACCAGTCACCGACAAATATGAGGAACCACTTTTCTTATTTTATTTTTAATTTTGAGTAAATATCTCTATGAAACGTTATTGTCCTATTCAAAAACAACAACTTTTCAGAGAGATATTTTTTCAAAATTAAATATTGAATGAAAAAAGTGGTTCCCCGTATTTTGCGGTAACAAGAGGGTTTAGCACCACCTTAAGGATTACAGACTTATATCGAACTGATTTATAATTCATAAACGTTCAGATGGTCATATGGATCAGACTGATATAATCATCTATATTTGAATATTGCAGAGTTGAGTAATTTTAGTTTAAAAGTTACTTAATATAACAAATACATTTGACTTTAAAAAAGAGAACATTTTTTATGTTTAATATTGAGAAGCAGTAAGATCTATAAGTAATTTTAATTCAGAAGATATGGAATTAAAGGATTGGCAAGATCTAATAAGAATATTGTAAATATGTTTAAACTTTAAAATAAGATTCTTTACTATCTTTAAATCATAAAATTCTACCTATATTCTATATATGGGTGATTGTATGTCAAGTGAGCATATCCAAAACTCAAAATGTCCAAAACTCTGAGAGAATGTTGGCACTCATACCCAGAATGTGCAAAAAAAATTGCAGATCTTTAAGTATCATATTTCAAAGGCAATTCAAGGTCGAACGATGCATTTTTTCCATTTTTTGAGATTTTGACAACTTTCTTTGATTTTGAACTCATAAACTAGCCCCTTTTGAGAAAGAAGTGTAAGAACATTTTGTGGTATAAATGAGGTAAGGAATCTCAAAAACTCTTGTAGATCCCATTGTGACATTTTGTTAAATCATGCATTGTGATGTATTGTGACATTCGGATACCAGGGAATTGCCATACATTTCTTCAAAGAAATAGTCTTAAAATTTAGCTTTCTATATTATCATTCGTTCTAGACTTGGTGCAAAGTGGTCTAAAGCTGAATTTTATGCACAAATGAATAATAAGGAATTTGATGCAAAATATAGTATAAATAAAAATTATGAAAAATCTACATCCGCATCGCAGATTATAATTTTTGGTTTAAATACACTTTTGAATTACTGCTACTCGTACATCACATTAAAATGTACATTCCAAGACAATGATTCCATCTACAAGGCATTAAAAATATTTACATTTCAAATAATAGAACGACCTACTAATTATTTAGAAATTCTGCAGAAATTATATTCAGCTTGAGACCACTTTGCATCAAGTCTAGAACAAAAGGTAATGTAGAAAGCTATATTTTAAGATTCTTTTCTTTGAAAAAATGTATGGCAATTAGCTGGAATCCAAATATCACAATACATCATAATAAATAATTTCACAAAATGAAACAATGGGATCTACAACATTTTTTTTAGATTTCTCACCTCATTTCCAACAAAAAATATTGTTACACTTCTATCTCAAAAGTGACTAGTTTTTGAGTTAAAAATCAAAGAAAGTTGGCCAAATCTCAAAAACTGGAAAAAATGCATTTTTAAGCCATGAATTGTCCTTGAAATATGATACCTTGAGCTCTGAAATTTTTATACATTCTGGGTATGAGTATCAACATTTTCTCAGAGTTTGGAAATTTTGATTTTTGGACATGCTCACTTGACATGGAACCACCCATATACAACATTATCTTAGACAAGATGCGCTATTACATTTTATAAATGCAAAAAATCAACCTTTTTCGAAACCACTATATACTTTTTACACTTCTATGGTGTCAGAGTCATTCTAGAAGGCCGGCTACTCATATAATCTGGTGGCTGGATTCGTTTACATCCACAGATGTTAACGTTCAAAGCTTTACAAAACTACTCATAAATTGCTTAGACTGCAATCAAGTAAACCTTCGACCCCTTCTCATAGTTTACAACAGCCTTTTAATTTAGAAAACTAAAAAAAACGAAACAAAAAAGCAGAAGCAAACGCCTTCCACTTAAAACTCAAAGCTTTGACTGCAATTAAAGAAGCAATCGAGCGAATAAGCTTCCCGCTTTAACAGTCATCCCCCACTCATTTTTGTCCACAACCACCACCCACGAAAAAGAAATCGTGAAACCCAGACAAACTTTCACCTCTGTCTCTTATTCACTCGAGTTCAGCGAAGACCGATTTCACTTTTCCCCGTGTAGCACCGTTACACATTTTTTGTTCCTTTCAATGCGTCTTTATCTCTCAGCCACTCACGAGTATAAAAGAGACACGTCTCCTTACGGTGGTTAATGCCATATACAGATCAACCTACCGAAATTCAGTCCGCAGGTGCGCGCAGCAGAAGAGAAAGTTTCTCCACGAAAGTCTAGGCGCCTCTGGAACCAGCAGGTAAAGCAGCTTCGAATTATACCTGTTTCCGAGCACAGGTACAGTGGCCCATCGTAGACGACGTGGACTGCGCCGATTGTCTCGTCCTGTTGTTCTCGGGACCGGGCGCAGATAAACGCCCCGTTTATTATTTTACAACTCGGCTGTGCAGCTGCAATGCGGGTATGATAGAGTGCGAGAGAGAGAGAGAAAGCTGGGTCCGATTTAACCAGCGCGGCATTATCACATTACGCCGCTGATGTAAATTTTGCGGGGCTTTATGGCTGCTGCTGGTGCAACGATGCTGCAGTTGTGTCGCGTGCTACGATTACGCCGGATGATTTGTTGCTTCTTGGAATTATGTTATTTGGTGGACGAGGGGGATATATAGGGAGTGATTTCTCGGGTTGATGTAATATATATCGGTTTAACGAGCGAATTATGGTTGTATTGTTGTAGGAGTTAATTTGGCTTGTTAAGAGGGCAATGACTGTACATGCAATTTATTTTACACATTGAAGAAATAGTGATAATCTGTTTTGAATTATTGAAGGAAGATGGCGGAAAAGAAAAGTGGCATAGAAGAACTTTTTTTATAAGATTTTCAAGAGAAATGTGTTTATAAATTAAAATTAAAAAAAAACTTTTTACTGAAATTGCACTTATCGTGCAATCACACAAATTCTACACCTACTATCGTTTGTAGAATATTAACAAAATATTAGACTGCAGGTAAAAATGAACATTTCAATTTTCAATTCTTACTCTTTAAATAATATGTCAAGAACAATTATTTAAAAACAATAATAATAATTCACTATGCAATCAAAAACTATAATTTGTTCTAAAATTGAAAATATATGATTGTGAAACAGTAAAATAATAATATCATTATTCACTTACAACAATTAACAAAAGTGTATACCATATTCAATCCAGATCCTCTCAACACAACTTATATTTATTTACAATTTACAAAAACCGAGGTAAAACAGTAAGAAAGATTGTACAAAGGACTAAAAACGCGAAGACTCACGCGAGTCCCGCTTTACGAGGGAAGAGAAAAGAATTAAGGTACATACATTCAAAAGTTTCGTGTCTATACATATAATACGAAACAGCATCAGTAGCGCAGCGTCTGACCAGTGCTGCGGAGTAGCTCCAATTTTATTTTTATCACGAGAGAGAGAGAGAGAGAAAGTCCGCGCGCTGCACATTATCCTTTAATGATCCCAAACGACATGCCCGGATATCTCCGCCGGGAGTCTGGTCGTCCGCGGGAGGGGACGAGGTGGATGCTGCAGCTTTCGAGGAAAACAAAGATTACCTTTACGAGCGGGGATCCTTTGGTATATAAGCATAATCCCTTGATCTTTCAATTTGGCACCGCGGCGCAGCCCCGCTCGCTCCTTGTCCTTAGGTATATCTGCCTCTATATCCGGGGAAAAACAATCTCTATCCCGGCACGTTTCGCTGGTCAAACTTCAAAATTGAGATACACCTAAATCGTAAAGAGGGCTCCACTGCGCGCGAAATTCGGGGCGTATGAAAAGATGTTGGTTGTGTGCTGGTGTACCTACTCATGTACATAATTTGGAGCGTTAGAAATTATTATTCTTTTGGTAAAGATATAAAAAAGTTTTTACGATAGATTGGCACTTAGCTTTCGCAAACTTAAGGGGAGATCGGAGTCCTATACCATATACCCAGTGACCAATATTATCGATTTTTCGTTTTACGCAGTCAATTTTTACTTTAATAAGATTTTACGAACGTACGCACATTCTTAGTGATAAATAGAATGTGCGCATGTTCGCGAAATTTGTATATACGTAATAAGAGTCCATATTCACAAGAAAAAAATTATTCCAACATAATTGTTCAATACAATCCAAACATTTTTGTTAGTTCTTAATAAATTGCAATGTTTTAGAGATTATTCTTTTCTTTGAACATTTATCTACAATGTTAACGTAACAAATGCAAAATAATTTATTTGTAAGAGAAAAACGTTATTATAAACTCTCATATGATTTTTTGTTTATACATAATAGCGAAAGACTGTCCTTAAACTATCAGGCAAATTGACCGTAATACTACTAATAATAAAAATCTTATTGCTAAAGCAATGTGCCCATGAAGTAGACAGGGTTTTCACTCTTGTTCTTTCCCACATTTGTCACACCCGAAAACAGGTCTAATAAACATGAAAATGTAATAATACTCGACCCCACTCTTCTGAGAAAAAACAGCAGACCATGAGAAAATATAAGCATGATTTTGAAATCAGTCCAAGCAGCATTTCCGAGAGTCCAATATACAGAAACAAAACCATAAGAACGCGTCAGCACCCAAAACTTATAACGCATACGTGAGATGCAGTCGGAAGTAGCGGATTTCAGTAGAAAGCTGCTGAAGATGCTCGTCTCCAGATTACATTCCCCAATATATAGCTCTGAAAAAAAAATGTCTACACTGCACATCCCCTAAAAAAGTGCCACAGAGCAAGACGCGGAGAGCCCCCCCCTCCCAAAAAAAAAAAGAAAGCCCGACTTCTTCACTTCTCTCTTTCTCTCTCGTTAATTCACAAGACGCCGGGCTGCGTTATAAACGTTAGCGATCGCGGGATAAGGATCGCCCTGCATGCCCGTATAATTTCGAACATTTTCTTCTGCCGCCGGACTCCGGAGAAACACCGCGCAGAGACACAGACACACGGACACACGCGTGCACACTGGGTCACGCTCTCCCGATGACCTCCCCGGTGAGTTCCGAAGACAAAAGGAAAAAGAAGAAGCGGCCGCATCACGCGGGGAACAATGAAGATCTTCGAGGCTGCTCGCTGCGCGCGGCTCGACGGTGTCAACCCCACTTTGTTATTCAGTCGCTGCCGAGGAGGTGGTCGTAGTCGTCCTCGTAATCGTTATCTGATGAGGCTGACCTATACACGCGTGCTCTTTGAGCCAAGGGTTGCGTGTTTTTTTTTATTTCTTCTCGGGGAATTGCCGTGCTACTCGTGAGCCTGATTTTATTTTCAGACGTCCTGCTTGACTTTTATTTTCTTTCGGTACTCGTGCGCAAAGTAACGCGAGGATTCGCTCGAGTGTGTGTGTTTGTGTGAGTTCCGTGTGCGAATGTACGTAGATGATTTAGTGTGCATTTTCGAGTTCATTTGTGGGTATGTTAATTCAAACTAGCTAAAATACTTGCTCGCTAACGCTCGTTCGTTATCAGAAAATTGTATACTTGCGTTTTAGTTTAAAATGTATTATAAAAAAATTATTTTACACGTTTACTCAAGTTATACTGTAATACAATATAAAGTAATTAATGATTATTCTATATTTTATTTGTTCATGTATTATATATTAATAAAAAATTAATTATAGACACGTTAAAGAATTCCTATAATAATATATTGTATATTTATTTAATAATTATTTAAATGTGTACGAAAATAAATAAAATAGTTATAATTGAAAACCATAATAAATCCGCTGTGTATTATTATTTAATTTCAAATGAATAATGGTAGAATTAAAGTACAAAATGTTCTTTTTGTTTCACAAGTGTACACTGTTGCACAATGGTATACAAAATATATTAATTAAACTTAAATTAGTAAGAAAAAGATAAAAATAAAGTTATCGTTAATGGAAAAATATCACTTACATTCGTTCATCCACAAATAAATCAAGATACAATGTAAATTACACATGTTTCTTGGGAACACTTAGTAGCAAGGTGTGATGGGTTTTGTAGAATATTGATGATTTTATGTTATATTGGTTATTATGATAGTTGATTAAATAAATAAGCCGTTTGTTTATATAATTTATATATATTTTTTTTCAAATTGTGTTTATGCTAATGTACGCTAGTAAAATATAAAATTTTAATAAAATTAAATTAAAATATCAATCTAAAGTAAAAAAAAATTAAAATCTTTTTAGAGTTTGACACATAAAAAACGTAATAAATATATTAGTTGCACATTTTTTTTGTAAAAAAAGAACCATATAAAACCGAAAAACAATAAAAGATTATAACCACTTGAAATTCATTGAGATAAATTTAAAAAAATGGAAGGAAAATAGGGATAAACCACAAATAGCAAACATAAAACCGCATCAAAAACATAAAATCTATGCTAGCTGAATATTTTTGTTTATCTAGAAAAAAGTCGATTATAAAACGGAATAAAATGAAACACAAAAAAATAGAAAATGTTATAACCTTTTTGAAATAATTAAAAAAAATGGAAGAAAAATGTTGAGAAACCACAGAATAGAGTAAAAACGTGGAGAAATCACAAAAGGACAATAATTAAACCGTATCAAAAACATAAAATTCAAGTTAGATGTATATTTTTTTTATGTAGGGAAAAAATGTCTATGAAAAGGAACAAACGGCAACACAAAAAACAATAAAAAATTATATATAACCTTTTGAAAATAAATTAAAAGAACGGATGCAAAACCACAATCCGAGTGACATAAAAGTGTTTATATCCATAAAAGGCGTAATTAATATGTTAATTGCACACTTCTTTTTGGAATAAATTAATACAACAATATTAAAAGAAAATAAATTACAAAAAAATGGTTAAATAATCTTCCAAAAAGCAACTAAATGAAACACAAAAAACAATGAAAGATATAACCCCTTTGAATTAATATAAAAAAAGAGTAAAATTCGGGAAGAAACCAAAATTGACAATATAAGAGCATATAAAAACATAAAAACTTATGCTATCTGAATTTTTTTTAATGTAGCATAAAATCTTTTAATAAAAGCAACAAAATGTAACACGAAAAACAAAGAAAGATTATGACTCTGTTGAAATAATCCAGAAAAACAGTGAAAAAACGTGCAGAAGCCAAAATTGACAACATCAAACCGTATAAAAATCATAAAACTTATGCTAACGGAGATTTTGTTTAGTTAAGATTAAATCGTCTACTAAAAGCAACATAATGAAACGAAAAGATCTATGAAAGATTATGCATTAAGTACATTGTGCAACCAGGGAATAAAGTAGCAGGTATTCCCGCGGGTGGGTTTACTGTACAAGCGAAGCGAGGGCAGTAATCACCCGAGGGAATAATAGACTTTATTTCCGTTTTACATATAGAGCTTTATTCCCGACTTAACTGTGACTACTTTATTGACTTATAAAACGGGACTTATGCACGGAAGTTTGATATTATTTATTAAAATGTTATGATCTTGTTAAGTACATTTAAAAGTTTAAATTATATGAGTTTAAGTTGTCAATATTTAAGTATAAATACTTACCACTACTACAAATCTAATTATAATTATTCTATGTAAAAGTTAGATATTAAATATTATGTACAAAATATTAAGTATTTCTTATAAATGAAAACATTTTTATTGACATTGTTATTTTTATTCAGTAAAAACTAGAATTAATTGAAAATGTATAGAGAAAAATAATTTAAAAAAATGGATTTGCGGAAAAGAACATTCGCGGAAAACTACATTCTTCCCACTAAATTTAGGGGAAAAAAGTAAATTTGCGGGAAAGAGTAGATTTGCGGGAATTATATGCTACTTTTGTCCCGCCTTTTAGGTAAATAAAGTGGTCATTACGGTTAAGTCAGGAATAAAAATATTTTCGTAACAAAAATCGATTTTCTGTCATCTACGATAACTGGAGCAAATCGACAGCATTTGATTTAAAAGTTTCCAAAAAGGTATCTTTTCATTATCTCTTGGCTGAGTTCTTTGCCCAGATCATAATGACCTTTATAGACCAGACTATGAGAACTTATATATACATACATAACAGAGGTTATATATATATATATATTTTAATTGTGATGGTCGCTTTCTGAAAGCAATATTTTTTAAATAATTTTTAAATTAAAAAAGACAACGCACCTATAACCAGTGTTGGGCGGTACAAGATTACTTAAGTATCGTCGAACAAGTACCGAGTACTTTAAAAAAGTATTAAAGTACTTTTTTCCAATTATTTAAAGTATTTGCAAAAAGTACTTAAGTATTATTTCACGTACTTTAAGTACTTTTAAAGTACTTACTTTAAGTACTTATAAATTACTTAAAGTACTTGAAGAAAGTAACGTAACTTTATTAATCAAGTTAAGAAACAAGTTGATAAATATCTATATTAGACATTAAACCAGAATATGAATTTCAACTACAAATATTCTTGATTTTCATCATTATGTGCGTCAAATGTAATGTTTCAAAACTATTATTTTCTGAAAGAAATACACTCATATAATGTCATTACCTATGTAATATATTAAAATAACAAAACCATTGAATTGTATAAAATAAACATACTTTTCTCTCTTACTCTGCTAATTTGGTACATGTTGGCTGGAATTAGGACACATTATGCTTTTTGCTTACGCAACTTATTAATTGGTGATATTTTTATTGCTCCCGTTAGTCTATTCGGTAAATTATTAATGTTACCCATCCTGTATATCTATCTATTATGTTCCACTATCTCCTATATCAATGATTAAAATAACGTCTAAAGTAATCGTTTAATACATGAATGAAGGTAAAGCCCCACCCCCTGATACTGGCAAATCCGGGGAAACACTTTTTTCATTTACTTTTCTCAAAATTAAACAAGGTCCTCATAATTATCGGTGACAAGTGAGTTTAGTTTCTGATAAAGACACATTAAATTACAGGTGACTGATGACTTTTTATAAAAATATAGACGTTGCTGCAAACTTTCTAAAAGTGTTCTTCGAACATTAGACTATTGATATACTTATATAAAGAATATTTGGGGCCAATGAACAAGTTGTAGAAAAAACTAAGTTTAAAAGGCACTTTTACCCTGGTAGAAACGTTGACCAACTATACGCCATATAATGCCCAATTTTATGGTGTGTGGTCAATTTATGTCCTATATTATGGTCAAAAACCTAGCTTATGGCCGACGGTTTATGGCCAAAATATGGTGCAATTTATACAATTAATTAATAAAATTTAATTAAATATTTGATTACCGTAATTGAATACTAATTAGATACTTAAAAGGGGACAATTAATTATTAACAAATGTAATTAAATACAAGTTTAGTTTTTTAAACAATAAAAAATTGTATAACTATCAGAATATCTATTTTCGTTTATATAATAGTTGAAGAATCGATAAGAAATGACTAATAATCATCTTTTTGTAGAAGTATTAAGATGTGAAAAATGTATTCACCTTATATAAGGGAGATTGCGATTTAGAATGAAATTCAAACTTCGCGCCAAATCAGGCTGATTCGTTTAAGGTGTCGGCAAGGTGCTCTTTAAAATCCTATAGCACATATGACACATAACTGATATATTATTGCAGAAGGTAGTGTTAAAAAATTTATAATTATTTATTTATTTACTAATTTATTTATTTAATTATAGCATACCATTTTGAATGCTATATTTAGTATATATTAAAATTATCATAAAATATCTTGTAGAGAATCTAATGAATCGCAAGTAGAAATTAATATTAAGAATTGTGCAGTCGTTTATGCAGGCCATCTCCTAGCGTTTGAAAGAACATCACTTAAGCAGCTAACAAGATCTTCAGGTACAGTTGTCAGCGACTTGTCCTTTCTCAATTTGGTTATCGTAGCTGTAAATAAAAAATATTTTATTGTGAAAAATAGTTTGAATTCTTTAAAAGATAGATTTGATATTTTTAAGATGCTACATGTGAGTAAAATTTGTCTCTATAGTGTACCAGAAAGAACTATACGACAGATATTGGAGGATCGATACCACAGACTTACCATCCATCATTTTACAAAGTTCAGTAATCTTGAATTTCTTTTTAGTGACATCGGTAGAGCTTCTGGTAGCAGTGAACTGCAGTGCTACATCTTTAGTCAAGAACTTCTTTAGCATTTTTACAATAGTTTTACTAATAACTAAATCTTTGTCAACATTCAAGTGTAGTTCTATAAACTAAAAAAAGAAGTCATTGTAAATTCAATTTATATTATAGATAATTATAATGAATTAAAGAAATATATACAAAATATTAACTTACGACATCATTTTTCAGAAATTTATCTGATTTCAATTTATCATCAAATATCATGACATCCTCAATTTTATCAAAAGGTAGCTTAATTCTATATTTTTTTTCAAAATTTGTTGAAGCTATACCTACAACTTTCTTATCTAATAGAAAGTTGGATATTCCATCTTGACCAATTTTGATTTGAGCAATTTCAATGCTTAGTTGGTTCAGCTTCATTAATGCAACTATTTCAAAATCTGCAATTATGTAATAAAATTTTAATATTTCAATAAACACTGAAAACATTTAAGTAAGGTGAGAATAAAGGTTAGAATAGCCTTGTACTTACCAGACTTGCATTCAACATTATCTAAGTCAATGAGTGATACATCAAACACTTCGTTTATTGAAGTATCGGTTTCTAAGCTAAGCACATCTACCAACTGAGACTTTTCAGAGACTAAAGCTGAACCTGCTGCGCTAAGTAATTCTTCGTTCTCTGAGCCATCATTATCAAAAGTCCGATTAGACTCTTGTAAAGTAGATGGAACTATATAAAAGTAAAAAACTGATAGATAACATAAAAAGCACTCTAAAATTATTTAATTTGAAAATATGTATACCTTCATCATCTATTTTTTTCTTGAATGAACGAGCTTCAGGCACATTACTACTTTTCTTCGAGTCCAGTTTTGTATTGCTTTTACAAGCATTTTTGATTGTTGTTGTTGTTGTTGTTGTTCCTTTTTTACCAACACTTTCAGTGACAGGTGCACCTGCCTCAACGTCTAGAGTAGCTCCTGGTAAATCAGAACCTTCTCCATTTTTTGTGTGTTTTTTTGAATCTGAAAGATAAAACAAATATTGACTATGAAGATAGAATAAGTGTAAATATTTATGTTTCTTTACCCTTGTTAATCTTCATTGGTTGTTCATTAGATTCTACTGCTAAAACTAGCTTAGAATTCATTTGGCTTGCTTGATCTAGCAACTTTTGTCGCTTTACTGCATTTGTGAGCCTCTGTTGTACTTCTGAAGTGCTGTCATCTTCAGATTCCATCGTTAAAACATTATCTTCTACTCGCAGTCTCTCTAGTTTCTGTAAACCCTCAGCATACGTTCCTAGAAAAATATTTAATTAGAATAAATTATAATCATTGTATCATTTTCATATGGGTTCTTGTATTCACAAAGTATAAAAAAAATTACTGGTGAATATAAAAATCCATATTAATATATACAGGTTCAAATATAATCAAATATAAATTGTTTAAAAATGTGTGATACTCACTAGCACGCCCTTTTAATTCGACAGAAAATATTGGCCAACTCTCTGGCACATCAGCTTTGGTTCTTACTAATGTGTGTAGAAGCTGTAAACTCTCGTCATCATAAGGAGGTCCCAGAAACTGTGTGACACACTTGCATCGCCTTTTGTCGTAAGACAACCACTTACTAGGCACAATATCCATTTCCTCAACTTTACGCTTTCTACCTTTGTAAATAAATTGAACTAAAGTGAACTCATGTAGTTCACCAATATCTTCAGCTTGACTATCGCTGTCTGACATTCTGTAAACTAAAAAATAAATAAGTATAAAAATTGTTCAAGGTTATACATGTTTATCAATGTTGTTAAAATAAAACAAACTTTTTATTTTAAAACTTTCACAAAATTTATAATGTTTATTACTTTAAAAATAAATTTTTGTCTAATAATTATCTAGTAAAAATTATCTAATAATACTTTCTAGTAAAATTATTATTTTTAATTATCACTTGTGAAACTTGTAAAATTCTGATCGTATACAATGAAGATGGTATTGCTAGTGTTTTGTTTTATAGTTTAAATAAGGCGAATGGCGCGTATTTCCATTCAAATATAACGTTAGGTTAGGTTTCGGCGTAGGTTAGGTTAACCAAAATAAATTGAAATCAAAACCATTTGAAAAGAATTTTTTAAGCTTTGTATAGATTTTATACAAAAATCACTATAATGATATGTATTGCGAAAATGTGATGAAAAAGAAGCTTATAAATAAAAATTAAGTAAAATATCACATATCTTTTCAAATACTTTTGACGTTTACAGACATAGAAATACATTTTGCTTAATGTAAAAAAGCCACAACAAATAATCTGTTTTCTTCTGCGATTGAAAAATTAACTTGCATTTTTACTAGTTTTTGTTTAATGCATTCCAAGGGTATTTTCACAGTTTCCATAGACAATCGACTTACTTCACAAATATTCAGTACTTCAGAATTACAAGGGTCCTTAAAGATAGATTCCTTTCTTGAATACTTCTTAGCTTCTATAGAAACTATGTTATCATCTGTGCAGTGAAATTTACAAATTTCAATAACTTTTCTGTCTTGCAATACAACTGTATTATTTGGATGCCTTAGCGATAATATCTTTCCCTTGTATTTTATTTTAGAAATCTCATTTTTATTCTGCACAAGTATCTCCAGTTCTGGTGGAATAGTAATAACTTTTCTTATATACTTCTCTTTTTATTGAAGACGTCGAGTGCCACTAAATGTGTTGGTGATCTTAAAATCGAGCTAACACTTCCCAAAAAGGACTCAAATGGAAATGCACTTAACTCACTTAAAGAACATCCTAAAGTTTCAACATCATCACATATGTGAATTACATTGTGCACATTTAATGATAAAAATGTTGATCCATACAAATTTGAAGCTTTTTGTACAAAATCATTCAAGTGTTTTCTTGCTTTTGAGATGTTAATATTTCTATCTTTATCGGATAATAACCTACATGCTACAGTGAATAGCATTAAGTGATTGTACAAATTATCTGAAAGTAATTTTTTCAAAACAATGGGAGCGACTTAATTTATAACAAATACTATCGTTATCACTATTGTTATCACTTGTACTTGAATCATTTTGTGAACTCACATAATATTCGTTTAAATTTTCTGTTGCTGATTCTATATTGTCTTCTTCCATAAAATCACTGTACTTTTCAACTAAATCATCAAGTTTTTGCTTTTTTTTTCTTTCTTCATAATTTTTTTTCCTATTATTTTCCATCTTGCAAATAAACTTATTGATTGTAGCATGAAAAAAGAAATTAATATTGAAGGTAATGGTCACACAATCTATCTTATATACCACTAGAACTTATATGTTCTTGTGCCAGTAATTACTGAGTATTACAAAGTATACATGACTCATTCGCTACAATCTTTTATATCTCCTACAGTATTTTAAAAAATTTAACAGTTCATATTTAATCCATATTAAATTCAGAATTAATGTGAACTTGATTTTTTTCCAATATTGTAGTCTATTCGGAAAACACAAAGCTTTATTTTCTTATGATAATTTACACTTAATTCACAACATAAAATGCTCACAAGGCAAAACTCCGTTTTTATTAAAATGTCTCGGGTAACAGTCTGCTCTCTCACAGCTGTCCACACACTCTGTATGTATACATGTCTGTATATGTGTGAAGAGTAGGTTCCGCCGGTATGCGAATCAAAGTTAAAACTTAGAATGCGAACATTACTGCAACTTCGCTTACGTACAGCTAAATTTGAATCTTAACGTGTATTCATATATATATATATATATATATATATATATATATATATATATATATATATATATATATATATATATATATATATCGCATTAGTTAACTAAATTTTGTATTATAAATTCGATTAATCCCATAAAAAAGACTGTGCGAATTTAAATTTGTGGGCGCTCACTAAAGCGGAAGAAAATCGTTTTAGGGTATTTGAAAATAAGGTTCTGCGGAAAAAATACGGGCCAAAGAAAGATGAGGAAACTGGGGAGTGGAGAAAACTGCACAATGACGAGCTACATAATTTGTACGCGTCAGCAAATATTAACAGAATAATAAAATCACGGAGACTAAGATGGGCAGGGCACGTGGCAAGAATGGGCGATGATCGTACAGCAGCGCGCATAATGAAAGGAAAACCGAAAGCAACGCGACCTCTTGGTAGACCTAGACGCAGATGGGAGGATAACGTAAAATCAGACGTAACTGAAATTGGGCGGGAAGGCGCGAAATGGATGGGGTTGGCACAAAATAGGGAAACGTGGAAGGCTTGCGTAGATGAGGCGATGAACTTTCGAGTTCGAAATGCCATTTAAAAAAAAAAAAATATATGTATTTGAGGTTACAAATGTATCTTTATCCATATTATGGTCAACTTATGGTGTAATCGGTGGCTACAAGTTGACCACGAAAGTTTAGGTAGCGACCAGGCCATAAATGATGGTCAATTTTCTACCAGGGTAGCACGTAGCCTTATGGGAATGAGCCGTTTGTCGCCTCTTAGTAAATTATAAAAAATTAGTTTCTAATAAAATTAATATGTAATTACTTGTTTACTAGTTTTTTGCGAAGATTATAAGGATCTTCTTTCAAGATTATTTGCAGAAATACTTTTTGTGTACAGCAGAGTGTGGGAATGGAACCAACGCGCGTACTCTCGCCAAATCATCCTTCCTCCTATGCTCAAGCTCCCTACACCGTCTTTGGATCGTCGAACTATATTGATGACTTTTCTAATAAATAGGCAAAAATAAAAGGACAATGGGGAGATCACATTCATATTAAAACAATTTCATATGTGAATGATTAACTAGGTTTAAGAAAGCTAAGTATCAATAAATTGGCAGCTGTTTTAGTACTGCACATCGCTTACTTTTTCCTAATCAATCATGCAAAGGTATCAGTTAACTTTCTCGTTTTAAAGTAAATTTTGATGGATTTTTTTTTTTTTTTTTTAAATGGCATTTCGAACTCGAAAGTTCATCGCCTCATCTACGCAAGCCTTCCACGTTTCCCTATTTTGTGCCAACCCCATCCATTTCGCGCCTTCCCGCCCAATTTCAGTTATGTCTGATTTTACGTTATCCTCCCATCTGCGTCTAGGTCTACCAAGAGGTCGCGTTGCTTTCGGTTTTCCTTTCATTATGCGCGCTGCTGTACGATCATCGCCCATTCTTGCCACGTGCCCTGCCCATCTTAGTCTCTGTGATTTTATTATTCTGTTAATATTTGGTGTCGCGTACAAATTATGTAGCTCGTCATTGTGCAGTTTCCTCCACTCCCCAGTTTCCTCATCTTTCTTTGGCCCGTATATTTTCCGCAGAACCTTATTTTCAAATACCCTAAAACGATTTTCTTCCGCTTTAGTGAGCGCCCAGGTTTCGCACCCATACAAGATTACCGGCATTATTATAGTCCTGTATATCCTTATTTTGACATTTTTCGACAGTAGCTTTGACTTAAGTAATCTGTTCACAGCGTAGAAGCAGGCATTACCCGAATGAAGTCTCTTATTAATCTCGGCTTTAATTTCGTTTCGATCATTTATAGTTGTACCTAAATATCTGAATTCGCTAACCTTTTCAAAAGTGAAATTTCCGACTCTGAGATCCCCCTCTGCTTCGCGAATGCCCAGTTTCTCCATGATCGTATATTTCGTTTTCGATTCGCTCACTTCTAACCCCGTGTTTTTAGCCGCATTTATAAGGATTTCCGCATTTCTCGCCACCGTTTCACCATTATCTCCCACTATATCCAAGTCATCCGCATAGCCTAAAATTTGCGTTGTTCCGTTGAGTGTTGCACCTAGCTCGCTAGCCTGCATTTTTCTAACAACAGCCAAGGAGCACTAGGATTTCATACATTTTGCTTCGTTTGACAGAGTCGTACGCTTTCTTAAAGTCCACAAATAGCTGGTGTATAGTTTCGCAATATTCCCACTTTTTCTCTAATAATTGTCTTATGGTAAACATTTGATCGCTCGTTGACCTGTTGCGCCGGAATCCACACTGATAATCTCCTATTATATCTTCCGCGAATGGTGTGAGTCTGGCCTGTATTACGTTTGACAGAACTTTGTAGCAGGTAGCTAAAAGTGAGATTCCCCGGTAGTTATTGCAGTCTGTTTTATCTCCCGTTTTGAAGATCGGTATGATGATGGATTCTTTCCAATTTTCTGGTATTGTTTCATTTCTCCAAATAGCACATACTAGATAAAAAATTTTAGATGTAAGCGCGGTGCCTCCATATTTAAGTAGTTCAGCTGGTATAGAATCGTTTCCTGCGGCCTTATTGTTTTTTAGCTTTTTGATCGCGGCCTCTACTTCTTTGTAGGTCGTTTCGTCCATATGGAGTTCAGCAGTGTGGATTTCGTCTCCCATTTCCTCGGAGTTTTCATGCACGTTTAATAACTTATCGAAATAATCTTTCCATAATTTCAATAGTTCATTTTCGCTTGTCACGAGGTTCCCGTCCTTATCCTTCATTAACTGCGATCTACTCTGAAAACTCTTCCTAATAGCGTTTATTCCTTTGTACATCTCGCGCGGGTTATTTTCCCTACTATTAGTTTCTATTTTTCTAATTTCATTTTTCTGATACTCGCGCTTCTTGTTTCTGTAAATCACACATACTTGCTTTCTTATTTCATGGTATTCTTCTACGGCCCTATCGCTTTCATTGTGTACACTATCTAATTTAGCCTTCTTGCGCCTTTCAAACCAGAGTTCGCACTCTTCGTCAAACCATGGTTTGCTCTTCGGCCTTTTTGTCTTACCCAGTACTTTGTTCGCGGCCCCTTTTATAGTTTTTTTGATAGCCCCCCACAACCTGTTCGGATCGTCATCTACTCCCGTCTGTTCATCCGTTTCCTCGAGCGCCTGAAATCGGTTGCTAACTTCTACTTGGTACTTGATTCGCTCTATCCCGCTTCGTAGTTTTCCAATATCAAAGGTTTCTACTTTGTTCGCTCGCTTACTATTTTGACCGGCTACTAATCTGGCTCTTAATTTGGCCACTACGAGATAATGATCTGAGTCGCAATCCGCCCCCCTATAGGTCCTTCGTCGAGTACATTCGTGTGGCGCCTCTTATCAATAAGAAAATGATCGATTTGATTGTGCGTGGCCCCATCCGGCGATGTCCACGTTGCCTTGTGTATATCCTTGTGCTTGAAGCACGTGGTCTTGACTATAAGATCTTTTGCGGCTGCGAAATTTATGACCATAATACCGTTATCATTGCTGGTTTCGTGCAGACTTTCTTTGCCTATGGTGGGCCTAAACATTTCCTCTCTCCCTATTTTAGCATTGAAATCCCCCACTACTATTTTGGTGTCGTAAGACGCGAATTGGTCGATTAATTGCTCTAAAGTTTCATAATAAAGATTTTTGACTTGTTCCTCTTTGTCCTCCGTGGGACAGTGGACGTTAATAACCACGTAATTATACCACGCTCCGTCGATGATGATATACGAGAGTCGGTCATTCACGAAATTGCAACTTTTAACGGAATGTATGATGCTTTTGTTAACAAGAAATCCGGTGCCTAGAGAATGCCCGCTCGCGCCCCCATATAAAAAGGTGAAGTTACCGGATCCTAGCATCGCGTTATCTTTCCATCGGGTTTCTTGTATTGCTACCAAATCTAAATTGTACCTCTCAGTTTCATTTATGATTTCCCGGAACGCGCCTGCTCTGTGTAGACTGCGTACATTCCAGGTTCCCACCCTTAAGTTTCTTTTCGTTTTGGTTTGGTTTTGTTTTCTTTGAGCCATGATAGTAAGTTAAACCCGCGCGTTTTGGATCCTGTTCCGATCGCAGGTGAGTCCATCCGTCTAGGGGTGATAACCCTCATACCTCCCTAGAACTAAGTATGAGAGCTTTCTGACTTTGGCGAGGACACAGTCAACTCGTCGTCAGACACACTCGGTTTCATTCTCATATCCTAACGCCCCCCTGCAAGGCAGCGCGCCTTCGCTGGCTTCGTTGCCATGTAAGACCAGGTGGCGAATCATTCTACACATCCCCTCTCAGGGCAGTTGTCATCGCTCCCGCATCCTCCACGACAGCAGGATTTTTGGCCCATTTTTTGTTTGAAATGTGTGGTAAAAGAGATAGATTACAGAGTAAGGTAGAAGAAGAAAGTAAGATAGGAGATTTTGTATAGTGTTTGTAGTTGTTGCGGTGCTTGCGTAGTGTTTCTAGATGAATGCGTTCGCCAGTGCGGGCTCATCACACCCACGCCTGGGCCTATCGGCTGTCCGCGACTGCTTATTCGCTTTATTCGCAGCTAACCTCTTTCTCAGGGGTCGTTCCTCTATCCGCAACCTGAGGACGCGCTGTGTAGTGGTGATAGGCACCCACCCGTCCGCTCTGGACGACTACGCCCAGGACCCGCTTAGGGTAACGGCGTTGCAACAGAATTTTGTTGGATACTTCATTAAAAACTAAAGTACCTAATCATTTAGGCTTAATAAAACTAAGTGCTTCGTCAGAAAGCTAACTTACAGCCTTTAATAACCAAAAATTTAGATTATCTCTATAATACCTTGTTTCAAACAATCAGGCAAATTCTGTAGCATCAACATCGCGAAGCGCAATCCACCATCGCGCTCTCTTTCACCTGCCTCTAAAAAAAATACAACCAATTTGCGCAAAACTTCGCTATCTCTAGCGCTAAAAGCCATCGCCCGTTCGACAGTGAACTCGCGCCCAATTTAAAGCAAAAATGCCTCCACTATTTACCCCGCCGGAGAGTGACAGAGTTTTTGCCGTATGCAGCCACACTCCCGCGCACAATCCGCGGTCACGCGTGGCGCACGGCAATAAAAGCGCTTTTCCAGGACTGCGCGGTGTTTCTGTATACCGCGCGCGCGCGCGAACTCGTTAATTTCGCGTCGAGTGGCCATCACCGCTGCACTGCACAGTCGAAAAAGCCGCTCGTACTAATGAAATCCGGCGAGGCGCGCTACGGCAATAGCAGCAGTCCACCAGTTAGTATGTTATCACAGGCGCGAGCCATGGTCTCGCTGCTGTATAGCGCATACGTATATAATGGCCGTCTTATGCGTATAGGTATAATGGGAAAGGGTAGGAATATCACGAGTCCGTGTTTCTGCAGGCACGAGTCAAAGGGACAACGCGACGCAAGCTCACGGAGATGAGGAGCTTTGCCGCGCGTATATTCATCAGCGTGTGTGCAGCGGTGGGTGAGTATGTTCTTTATCGTGGAGGATACGGTTATTGTTTTCCTTGCTAGGCTTCCGTGTATTATACGCTTCTGCGTGCGCGTATTTCTCTGTCTTTGCGCTTTCGCTTTGCCGTCTCGTATATGGACATTGTGCGTATTCAGAATGCGAAGGACGCGAAGGTCATATTGTTCTGTGGTATTGTGGGATGTAGAATAATTCAAAGGAATTGCTCAAATTATTACTATATTGGTGAATAGTCCTTAGATTGATTTAATTATAAGGGAACTGCTAAATATTGTTTTAAAACAATTAAAATTATGAATAAACATAAATATAAAAATATAATATAATAGCATCATAAATAATAAATATTAATAATGATTATAATAATATTAAGAATTATTATGATAATTATTAATATATAGTTTAAAATAATTTTATTAGATAAGTAATATATTATCAAGAATGATATTGAGGGAAAAGAATAGCTATTCTGACTTATGTAGTATGTTTCTGTTTGTTAGTGATATGCATCTCTATGTTCTTTGTTTCGAAAATTAATCTGGTGGAAATAGTTGTATTTATAACAATGTTCGAGAGTATAACAAAAATATTAAAATTCAAAACGAAGGACATATAAAAAATTAATATTTATTCACGTAACCAAAAATGTTAAATTTCAACAAATAATAACTTTTCTAAAAAATTCTAATTAAAGACAAATTCTTATGCTAGAAATGTTAAAAATTATTGACGACTGTAATGAATTGTTAATAAACTATGACAATTATTGAGGTATACATTTAGTTAGCGTTTTCTTAAAAAATAAAAAAAATAAAAAGAAACTATTGAATAACTAGTGAATAAAACTTCTTGTAGTCTCTCTCATAATAATATTTTTCTTTATTATATTTTAAAACCTTTTCAAGCAGATAGAATAAATAAAAAGCAAAATTGATTTAAATGAATAAAAAGCAAAATAAAATTAAATGAATTAAAATCAAAATAAATTTAAATGAATTAAAAACGAAATAAATTAAAATAACAATAAAACAAAATGTTTCATGTACATAATACATCATAGCAGTCAGGTAATTAAATAAATATGCGGAATGTTGTTGCTATCATTACATTTTTTGAGACCACGCGTCAATATCCGACTCAAACTATCAATTGCAATTTCATCTACTTCCAAATAAAATTTAGCCACATTTTTCCATCTCAACGTCAAACAGACAAAATATCAAGTAAACCACCCTTTATTCAATTCCGAAAATTACATATCTCGCCTAGGCTTTTCCCGCTAGCTCCCTTTCCATCTAAACGCATACACACTATATATATGTATCCTCCCATCAGACGATGCGACGTGAGCTTGAAGTGCGATACGCACACTTGGACGAACAATCCACGTATATATGTATATGTAGACAGTCTCGCGACCCCCGCGGCAGGGCATTCACATTCATTCGGTCGAGGATCGTAGAGATGGTGGCAATATTTGCACTGCCCTAACAGCAAGACAATGAGGAGACCAACGACGATTTCCACCCTGCGAACCACCAGACGAGCTGCGAGCTGAGAGCGATATTCTCTTTCATTTGTCTCCGTTACGCTGCCCTTGGACACATCACGGTATAACGGTACACGTGCACGCATGTGTAGACAGTTGGATGGATGTATATTTTATATATATACGTGTATTCTTTTCAATTTCAGCGAGCACGCCACCAATCTTTATCTTCCATCTCATTATTTCGCTACTTTTTTGTAAATACGGACGCACGAATGCGCACACACAAACAACAGCTCTTTTTTGCGCTCTTATTTCACACATTGAACCTTCCGTATTATTTTTATTCTTTCTCGTGATTTTTTTTAACGTAGATTTGTTCATTTCAGTCTCCGAATTGGGAATATCTCAGTGTTCCAATCGAAATGTTGGTCGTTTTATAGTTTTATTGTTACTAAAAATAATTTGTGTAAAAATATTGTTCTTAGAAATATGGGAGGAATGCACAGTACCACCCATTGCCCAGCACCACCAGTAGTTTCTCGCTTTTACCGCTAGATGGAAGTACTTATGTGCAATAATTTATTGTATATTGTAGTGCTATTAAACATGCTTCGAAATCATTGCTTTACATTCAAAGCTGCAAAAGTTATTGTCGAACGGATAGCCGTTACGCTAATTTTGTCAGCGTCGAATGTTAATTTCCAGAGCTCACTACTACAATGAAGGGCTAGTGAGTTTGGGTTTTAGCTAAATATACGTAATTTTGTTCATAAAGTAAATAATGCATGGTTCGGTCGGTAATTCATGGAATTGACTTTCGGACCCCCTTAATGCGTTAGTGTGTCTCATAATTCTATTAACGTATTTAGAAAAATTATAAATTACAATTTTAACAAGTAAAAATTTCCATAGTATCCCTACAGTAAATGAATGATTGTAATCACTGAAACCGGAAATAGGTGTAACGCTAAATTAAACATGTTATAACTGTGACATACTGCTAGAAGTGTCAATTTGGAGATCAGGGATGGATACGTTAGCATAATGGGACAAAATTTGGATAGGTGGGAAAAATGAGGGAAGGAATGGTGGTCATGGAGGGGGTATTTTTCTTAAAAAATAGTGAAAATAATAATATGGACATCGTAACGCTACATTAAACGATTAAACATGTTACTTTAACATAGTGCTAAGAGGGTCAGTATCGAGATGATGGATGGGCGAGGTAGTGTAAGGGGACAAAATTCGGATAGGTAGAAAAAGTGGTGGAGGGTATGGGCGACGTGAAGGTGATACTTTCTCTTAAACAAAACAATGAAAAAATGATATAAATATTTTTAACGGTAATTAATTGTATGAGGGGCAATTATTAATAAAAGGCAATTGGAAATAGGTAGTAAAAGTGGGTGGAGAGGGGTTATGGGGAACGTGGAGGTGGTATTTTTTCTTAATAAAATAATGATATATGCTCCGGAATGCTAAATTAAACGTGTTATTATTTTAACATAATGCTAAGAGGATTATTGTGGAGATGGATGGGGTGAAGTAACATAATGGGACATAATTAGAATATGTACGAAAAGTGGAGGGGGGGAGGGGGTGATGTGGAGGTGGTATTTTCTCTTAGTAAAAGAATGATTGTAATCGCTAAAAGCGAGACGCAGAATTAACTCTTCATTCTCTATGACGTATTGCATCGACGAATGAAGAGAAGTGGTCAGAAAGAACTGGTAGCGTAAAAGAATGAAGAAAATACGAGTATAATTGGGTGGAGTGTGGGAAAAGGGAAAGAAAGAGAGAGAGCGTATGGAATTGCATGCACGCAGGTAGTTATAGTTATTCAGAAGGATGACATGAGGTGGGTTTGAGGACGGGCGGAGGGGTGCGGTTATGCTCACTTGAACATATGCATGCGCAGTTGTGTCCATGTGTACTTAAGTATGCGCAGTGATAACTGTGGGCGCACACAGGCGTACGCAGCAGTCATTACGTATACAGACGTATGCGCAGTAGTGACTTCGTTCATGAAGCCGTGCGCAGTAGTAATTGTATGCACACACGCATGCACAGTAATGACTTCATGTGCGTATAAATATGTTAAACTTTAAGGTATTTTTTACTCGATTTTTTATTCAGTATTCATCTGACGTTTTCCATTAGGGATTCTATATTCTTTTATTTACGTATTTTGTCATGACATCATCATAATATTTTTATGTAAACATATATATATATATATATATATATATATATATATATATATATATATATATATATATATATATATATATATATATATATATATATATATATATATATATATATATATATATATATATATATATATATACTTATAAATGATACTTATAAATGATTTTATATACAAAATCAATAGTAATATCTATTTTCTGTAATTCATATTAATATTGATATCGTCAACAATCGATATTGTACGTTAAAAAATCCCAAGGTGATATACAAATGATTCTAAAGGATTTTTTCCACCCCTTCTTTGCGCTCACGTCGGGTTTCTGTTTCTGTGAGCGAGAAGTATAGGTAGTGTTATAGGACGAAGTAATCTCGCTTCTATACGGTGATGTTTCCAATTTCTCCGCTTTTCCTTCTTATGTGCATTTAGCGCTCTGTATCGATCCGTGTTTTAGTCTGAAACAAAGGATTCGCCTGATGGTTATTATTGAGTTAGAAATAGACAGTTTTTAGACAACATATATAGAATGGCATTTTTTAAAAGAATTTAAAGACATCTTTAGAATTTGAGAATTGTTATATTCCTAATTGAATCGTAGAAGTTCATATGAAATGTAAAACTTAATTATTTTTCAATCAGAAAAATGTTGCAGAACAAAGTATATCGTATATACTATATTAATGTATAAAAATATAGAATCTTAAGAATGTGCAATGTAATCTTAATTAACGCGAATTAATATAATGTAGTCGTCACATTATTACTAACTATATAAAAATATAGAATCTTTAACACAATTTATAATGATAATATTAATTAATAAGGATTTATATGGAAATGTTAAAGAGATTATATACCACAGTTAAATTTTTAATAAATTATTAATAATGTTATATTCTATCCTTATGAATGAATGGTACTTGCATTGTACAGTTTAGTACGGCTGGAGGTTTTTGCTGTAATGAATACAGTAAAACTAACCAGCTCTTTTTATTTTTATTCTTTGTTGTTAATCCGGACCTGCGAACAGGGAATACCAATTCCCTCTGCAGGATTTGTGGCGTTATAGTGTGTTATTGTGTAAATAATTTCTACTCTGTATCGAATTTAGCAAATGTTATACGTAACTCTGGAATAAATAAATAAATAAATAAATAAATTAAGTTTAGATGCTGACCAGAAATATATCGGAAAAAATACAAAATATCATATAAATTCCTTTTGAGAAGAAAAATTAAAATATTTTAAAATGTTAGAAGAACGATTAAGATATTTATTAAATTTAAATAATATTATTTATAATTATGCAAGCATAAAAAATGTTATTAAACAATAAAAAATTTGAAATATAATACTAAAATAAACTAAAGTAAGCAGCTTTCCAAGTTTGAAAATGTCGACTAAAATACACGGAAGGGGATGCTAAACTTATTACAAAATGTATTAAGCTTCAACGAACATGACCTATTTTAAAGATTTCAGTAGCTTTCAATTAACGTTTTTACAAAACTATAACACAAGAAATCTTGTTACACCTAAATCCGTTATAAATGATGTTAACATCATCGACTATATAAATAATAACTTGTTTTAACTAATAATAAATTTAATTAAGTAAAGTTAAATGGCCTCGGATGTAGATATAAATCACGTATAAAATTAAAATAAAACTATTGAAATTTTTACAGTTTAGAGATCTTATAGGTAACTAAATAGTACACAAAATATTAAGGAAGTAAGTCACCGAATTGAAAATTCATGAAATCCAATAATTTACTATATAGACTCATATATTTTTAAAAAGTGAGAACTGTTTATAAATATGGCAAATATATTTAGAGAGAAATTTGGTGTTAAAAATTACAATTTAATTTTGTAATAAAATAAAATGTGAAAATAACGGATACACTAGGTCTATAAAAATATGTAGAGGTGAATCGTCTAGTTTAAGACACTACTGGTTACGACACTTATCAAGTATGTACAACTGCGGCGGCTCGGGTATTTCAACTAACATTATAAAAGAAGCTTACTTACAAAATTTCAATTTTTTTGATAATTCGTACAATGGATTATTCGACTTTTTATATTAAATTTAAATTTAAGTTTGCGACACCCATGTAACATAAATAGATAAGCAATAAATATACCTCTATTAATGTATATATACTCATTCAAAAAATATTATAATTGTTATATTAAGGTCATATTATCTTTGAAAAATTCTAAAAACTAACAATGAATCATATTTATGGTGATTAAAATTGGATTAAACAAAAGTATCCCAAAGTCGAGGACCGTGTCCTAAGTAAGCGACACTTAAGCCTTAACCAAACTCTGTTACTTTATTTCTTAGAGTACTAAAACCTGTCTATAAGGACTTGTTAAATTAAATTTGATTAACAAACACACAAACACAAAATTGTACACAAAAATTCTTAAGTGTCCCAAAGTATGCGACTCTCTCCTATTACACTTAAAGTTATAGAAAATATCCCGTATTTTGTTTTCAGCTGCAAAATTAGCGCAATTAATATCGTCATGCCTTAACGTTTAAAAGAAGACAACAATTGTATTGAAAACAAAAATCCGCCTCACACGAATCAACTATCCTCATCTTATTAATCACAAGGCTGCATAATTGAAATACTTATCGACACTCTCATAAAAACTCACGACTGTCGTACGTATCACACTCAGCCACGAAAATCTCGGAAAATGCCTTGGAATCCATATCGATCCTCCACCCCCTTATACGCCGCAGCACTCAGCAGTAAAAGTGAACGAAGGTAAGTAATCCCGCGTAGCCTCATAAAATTTGCACGATAATGGGGGGACTGTGGGAATTGTGCGAACCTTGGGACCGCACACCCCCTCCTCTCTCTCTTTTACTTGCGCATCTGGCGCGCAAGTGTCAATGGGCCGAGTCTCATCTTCCCTCGCGCACATCTCGATTCGTTGCCTCCTATATTCCGCCGAGCATCCCCCCCCGCCTACAAGAACCTCCGATATCAATTTGCCTCCTCCCGGTTGCAGCACTAGCACGAGCAGATAGTACAACAGCGGCAACGGCGGCGGCGGCAGTGGTATATCTCCGCGCCAGCCGGATATCTGACGCTAATCCTTGGCCGGAAATTAATCCTCAACCTTTCGAGATTAATTCGCCTCTCTCTCTCTCTCTCTCTCTCTCTCTCTCTCTCTCTCTCTCTCTCGTTCAACCCCCGCCTGTTTACACACGTAGCCCTGGCCTTTTCGAGCACTGCGAGAGAGGATTCTCTATCTCTCTGGGCTTGCTCGCCCTTCTCTTTCGTCTGAATTTCCCGTCGTGCGCGGCGTCGTGGGAGTTGGCGAGGAGACACGCGAATAACGTAAATCACCCGCTATAGCGAACTCTCTCTCTCTCTCTCTCTCTCTCTCTCTCTCTCTCCCTCTCTCTCTCTCTCTTGCTGCGAGAGACGAGAGAAGGCGGGAGAGAGATAGACTCGATAGTGTAAGCGCAGCCTCGGTAAAGTATCGCCCAGGATATTGCTTTCTTTGGTGTGCGATTTTCTAGGGTGATAATGCGCTCGATTACAGATTTCTGATTTCAAAGAGGTTTTTTCAAGGACTTTTTTAGTGGTTTTTCTGAATTTGTGGAAGAGAAATTCGTTATGTCAAAGATGTACAACGATATACTGATAATTTTGAAAGTGAGAAAAGCTTATTTTCTTAATCTGTTATACTTATTTGGTTTATTCTGTCATTTTTAATAACAAATTAAACATTTGATTTACATAGTGTTGCTATTTATATATATGAAATTAGGCATAGCGCGTTTCTTACACATAAGAATTATACACGTAATTATTGTACACAATTTAGCATAGGTCAAATTATATATAGATATATTTGACCAATGCTAAATTGTGCACAATAATTACGTGTACAATTCTTATGTGTAAGAAACGCACTATGCCCGAAATTAGAACATTTTCCCTGCTTTATAAATAATTATTCGGTACTCATACAAATGTTATTAATATATTATTAGTAATATTTAGAATTAAAGTAATATAGAAGATATTTACCTTATCATTTTTAATAAATCTTAATTAAATAAGATATATGCTTTTGAACTGTATCATATTAAATTCGAAATTATTTTTTACTAGCTAAAAGTAGAATTAAAATAAGATTTTTAGCCAAATTTAAAAATATACTTACACCGATGCAGTTAAACCTAAAATCTGAATTTTCTAAATAGTAAATTTACCTTATATGAATATTAAGAGAAAATAATACTCCAAAGTGTATCTTCGTTCCTTTAAAAGTATATTTATAGTAACATAAAATTAATAAATGTCTGATTAGCTTGTAAAAGGAAGAATTAGTAATCAAAAGACAAAAATTAACAACAACCAAAATTATAGCTTCATGTAACTTAGAATTAAACATCTTCTATACGCTTGTTTTAGTTAGACATTTTAGAAACGATGCATTTAGAAGAAACAGTCTAAAAATAAATCATCTACAAGAGACTTTTTCATTTTCTCGATAGACGCTTCTCAAGCAGCGAAGATCGTATTTCTTAATTAGGAAAGACCAGTGCGAGAGCTTAGAAGCACAAGCGTTTGCCTCGAAATGAATTCGAACGGCGGGGATCCTGTTTATATACGAAAGAAACAAAACCTTATAAACTAAAAACTTACCATAACTCTTCTAAGCCAGACACAATTTTCTGCGAGATATGCGCAGTTTATTTGTTTCGGCTCATATTTTATACATGCAAATAAATTCTATGAATATTAGACGCAGAACTTTTGTCGTAAATTATTGCGTTTGCCATGTTTTTAAAAGTGAAAAATACAATTTTTTTCTCTACTTTTGAAATTACATCGATGGACCGTGTATAAAGTTAGCTTTTTCTTTAAAGGTTATAATATTCTTCAATTATATTATTCTTCAATATATTTTCTTCAATTATAATAGCAAACATATTGATTGTTAGATATTGAAAATTCATTTTTCAATTTAAAGTTAATTTCAAATGCGAAAATACATAACATAACGAAGAAGTGTTTTACATCCTGTTAGTACTAAGATGAGCTTGGGAGCAAAGTAATAAAAATATTCTTTATTACATCAACAAGACAACTTTTATTACACCTTAATATTCCAGTTCAATGTTCTCAGGCTTTTGTATCTATTAATCATTATTACGTATATATACCGTTATAAATACAACTAAAATTATAATTACATACAAACAATCAATACGCTTTAACTTCAGTATAACTCGCTTTTTAACACATTCCTAACGTAACTATTCTAGTTACAGCTAAACCCACTATTGACATCTATTTCCTTCTCAACCCAAACTAAGATCTTCATCCTCCCCAGATTTCTCTTCCAGCCTCACGTCGAGCAATAATTTTCCACACAGCGAAACCCCAAAAAAGACATCTCATTCCATTTCCACCCCGTCGAAATCCATTTGCAGTTCTCGATGCACCAACCCAGATAAAAAAAAAGAGAAACCCACGCCTTTCGGAAAAATTCCTCCTCTCCCTCAAAAAACCCTCTGACAACAGCAACTTTCTCCTCTTTTTCCCCTAATTTAGACGCGTACACGATCCCGTCGTACGCAACGCAAAGCACGCGCCCCGTAAAATCCTCATTGCCCGACTTCTCGATCTTCGTATAACCTCCGTGTGTAATACCCAGCGCAACGACAATGCCGAAGACCGCGGCGGGGCGTCCCGAAGAATAGACGGCAAATACGGTGGCAGTATGCCTCTCTCTCCCCCGCAACCAGAGGATAAGTATAGCTTCCGTCGTAGCAGCGATGGGCTCCAGCTTCAGCTTTCACGCGCTTCTTCCTCTACTGTCCTACTGCGCTCCGGGACAAATTGTGAAAAAGATGCGCCCGCCGCGCGGAATAATGGCCGACGGAAGCCGGAATCCGCGTTTTCTCTTTTCCTTGCTTCGCCCGCTGCGTGTCCCCGTTTTTCACGAGGGAGGCAATAGGAAGACTCCGCGCTCCCGCGGCGAAGGTGCGAGGGAGGATGCGACCTTGACTGGTGGGACTGTAGGTTAATGATTTAGGGTGGGACGCGTCGGGTTCTAGGTGAATCGCTCTCGCAGAGCGTAACGATGGATGAGCAGAGATAATGCGGCACAGAGACCGAGTTCTTGCTGGCCTTTTTCACGGTCGTCGTTCTTTTTTTTATCTTTTTCGAGTTCAGGGGCGTTTCTTGACTCTTGGCCAAATTATCGAGCGGTTCGCTCGTGACTTTTCTTCTTTCTTTTGCACGGGGGGCGAAAGGGATTTGTAGGGCAAATGGCGTACATGTGGCGTCGATCCTCGGAGATGCTGCGGAGTGGCAGCGATTTGCAGTTTTAGGTGATTGAGGATCATGGATGCCGCGCAACGTGTGTCGAGTGTGCGGAGACACGTTTGGACGCGTGGTGATGCGTTCGGGATGGGCGCTCTCTGGAGGAGTCGACTTGGTGCTCGTGGAAAGAGCTATTTCGATGAGTTGTTGGTCGGAGGAATAATGTGGTCTTCTTAACCCTCAGTTGGCAAGGGATTTACTCACGTACCTAAATTCATAATAGCATGTATAAGAACATTTTCTTTCATTATAATTTTTGTATATATTTGGATAGATGCGGAACTAAGACGCAGCGAAAAATTAAAGAATAATAATTTTGATTGTAACAATCTTATTATCATTTAACGCATATTTTAGAATCATTTGTGACGTTAGTTATGAGATTCACAGTTCGTGAAATGAATAAATAAGAAAATTCTATCTTATAGATTTTTATGAAATACATATACAGGAATTTCTTCAGATCATATTATTTTGATTTATCAGAGTAACACATTGGCAAAGTTTAAAAGAGAGACTGCTGGTATGGGCCGTACTTACAATTGGCACCTTAGGAGATGATGCTTGAGAAAAAATGTTCTTTTTTTACGTAGAAAATAATGGACTATTCTCCGAATAATTTCTGTTCGGGGTAGATTTGACCTGCTTATACAGCCGGTCTAAAGTGTACCCATTAGTAAATTTTAAATTAATCTTTATAGAATTTATTAATTATTTTGATTCTGGTCTTTTTCTTAAACTCAAATACACTTCTATTTAAACACGGCTGAGTACATAATTATATTTTCAATTTTATTAATTTTATGAATAAGTTTAAATACTATTATGACATTATGAAATTCATTCTAACAATTAAATTTATAAGCAAGTTTTACTTTCTCAAATTTTTTTTTGTGATGTTAAAAAAAGTAATGTGTGTATGTGTGTGTTCGTGCGTGCATGCGTGTATGTGTGTGTTCGTGCGTGCATGCGTGTATGTGTGTGTGAGTGTTCATGTATGCTTGCGTACGTTCGTAGCTACGTGCATGCATGTGCGAATAGTTGGGGTAAGGGATCACTTATTACTTTAAAAAATAAGTCCTCTTCAGTATTAAGAATAAAGAACAATTACTGCGTTTCGGCTGTAATATGACTGTGTATTTGTTAGAAGTATGTTAATAGTACATTATGCATCAAGGGAGTAAAGTGGGCAATGTACGCACTGTGTGACGTTTGGCATTTCACACAGTGCATGCTTGCCTACTGTACTCCAGAGGTGCGTATACTACTTTTCACCACACCCCCGTAAAGAAATGACTGTACGCATCTCAGCAGGCCGTAGAGTACCCCATGCTCTGCCTAGAAGTAAAGTGACTTGTGTACGCGCGACGCGCTGTTTTACCGCTCGAGACGCAGTCGAGAGCGGAAAAAGACGCATTGCGCATGCGCAAGTCACTTTATTCCCTAGGCAGTCCATGCGGTACTGTACGGCCTGCTGAGAGGGCGTACAGTCAGCACTTTACGCGCAGTGTGGTGAAAACGCTTTTAATTTTCTTAAAATGCATTTTTGTAGCGAAATGCTCTTCTCATCCGGAAAGTGCCCTTTCTGCCCCACTCTCCCTTCATAAAAGAATTTGCCAGCAGTCATAGTTCGGGCCGATTCTGGCTAAATATTGTATGCCAGTAAATTATTTTTCGGTATTGAACCAATAAAGGGATTATGTCATTTTGATAAGAATGGGCCAGTAAAAAGAATCGACGTTGACCCGAAAAACGTCTCAGAGTCGGTGCAATACTTTTTGCCGACATTGAAAGAAAACAAAACATCGCGAAATCGTCAAGTGTAACCTACTTTTAGACTAGTTTTTAACAAAATATTAATTTAATGTACGATTACTAAGCTTACGTGAAATTTTCGGCCGCGCGATAGTAATTTGTAGTTATGATTATTACACTAAGCTTTGAGTGAAGTGTCTCGCATGTGCTTAAAAATTTATATTTCTTGTGCAATTTTGAATATATCAAGAAGAAAAGTGTTGTACTGGCCCGTTCTTATCATTCCCGTTACATCTTAGTGCTGGACCTCTAACGTTTTTAAGTACTGGTAATGTCGACAACTAATACTCGAATAGTATATTATGCACTTGGGGAATAAAGTGAGCCAGTAAATGCCTGGGTGTGATTCAGCGCCCGAGCAGAGCGAGGGCGTCATACACGCTGGCAATCGCTCGCTCACTTTATTCACGCGTGCAATATACAATTTTTTAACATATCTACCAAAAAGTTCGTACTCGTTCACCAACGAAAAGTGAAAATAGAGTGGGGGTAGGGAATTAATGTAGCACTTTTTTCCCGGCTTGGTGGGGAAAAAGTACGCACTTTATGGCGGGGTGTGTTAAAATAGTATATTATGACACTGTTGTGGGAGATGGTTTTCTACCTTGCTCGAGGGTTTTCGCACGAGCGAAGCGAGTGAGAAAATCGAGCAAGGTAGAAAAACACCTCCCACAACAGTCTCATACGATATTTTATAGCACAACAACCTCAAAATCGACAATAAAGTTGGCATTTTGAGGTTAGTGTGCTATAAAAATTATAAAGATCATGCTCAAAAATAAAATGTTTACGTTTGTTGCAGAATTTATATAGATACAGATAAATTTTATAAACCAAAAGTTTTTAAAATATTTCCATAAAATTGTTTGATAATCTATAATATATTCATAATATTCTTTGAGAAATATGCATTTAAATACGCAATCAGAATTTCAAATGTATACATTTTATAAACAGTTAATTTTGTTTACATTTCAGATTAATTTTTTATCTCTTTTATAAAAATATTTTTATATTTTATTTTAAGTACATACACTAGTTATGCAAAAAGAACACGGTATACTATACGGTGCGTAAAGCGCACCAGTATGATTTCTATAAAAAAAAAGCATTCTGACATCTGTTTCCTCTAAAGGTTCAACTAAAAACTTGCCCGAAAATTCTAAAAAAATGCCTTTTATACTAACAGTACGTTAACACTGGTCTCATTAACAGCGCTTAGCAAAGCCCATAACCCAAAGCATAGGCTTCCGCGGAAGGAAGTCAGTCCTTGATACCTGAAAAGGGCAACAGAGAAAGAAAGCGACTCTCGTGTCTCTCCAGTAGTGACCTTGACACAAAGACCGAGTTTTCACGCTCGCCCATGGAAAATTCGGTTAACTCGAGAAACTCTGTCTGGCGGCAACTAGCTGGGCGTTCCTCGAAAATTGGTATCTACCCTCTCCCTCTCGAGCCCTCGAGAAAAAAAAAAAGAAAACATACCCAAGGCCAAGAATTAAGCTCCCGCTGCTGTGCTGTTCCACTTTCCTCCTTCGACGCGTCACTTTTACGGGATTATGCCATGGGGTTATTAGAGAGATGGCGCGTATAGTCTACCTGCTGTCAGAGGATGCGAAAAATCTTCCTTTCGAGCGGCTGCTGGCTACCAGTGAATTATATTTCTCGGAACGGAGGAGTCCTCCGCGGCGATTTGTCAGAGGAGCGAGAAATCTTGATGGAACGCGCGCGAGGCGAGGCGACGTTTTGCGAAATTGAAATTAGAGACAGCGGGAGGATTGGAAGAATGCCGCGCGCAAGAGGCAAAAACCCAACGCGACGCGCTTATTCTGGACGATGTTTTTGTGGTTCTCGGTTGTGTTTCGCCGATGTTATATTTCTCGCGGTCATTACGTGAAATTAAGTTTGCCTCGCGCCCTGAGTGACAGATGAAGCCGAGGTAAGGCGAAATTTGCATGACAATTGAATCGTCCGTGTCTTGAGATTGAATACAAGTGATTTCACGGGAATTCGAAGGAATTTACAGCGGGATGTCTTGGGACGACTGCTTTTATGACGTTGAAACTGATGGATATTTTAATAAAAATATTTTTTTATGAAAATATTGAATTTTTTACGTGCTGGAATATTGTAAAAAAATGTGACGAAAAAGATATCATAATGCATAAACAAAAACATAAATTAAAATATGCATAAATTTGAATTAAAATATCCCAGGGTGCATTAATAATACATGCAGTTGTATTTGGTTGATAGTGTTTCTATTGACTCTAGTTAATAAAAGAATCTTTTGTACATAAGATTCTCTTAAATTCTTGGGGTGAAAATCTCACTCCAAGTGCGATAAGTGACTGTGTTTTCATGATTTGGAGGGAAATTACATTCTAAAATCATGAAAAGGCAGCCGCTTATTGCATTTGGAGTGAGATATTCATCCAAAATTTTTGTAGGGGACACAATTGATTTTATATCGGAAATACATCGGAAATGTGCTAGTCTTCGATTCGTGAGGGACGTCGATATTATAGTCTCTGCGGTATTTGGCAATAATGCTTCATGAACTTTAGTCCTTGTATTTTTGTATAACTCTGTAACTATTGAGATACTTAGATAGAAAATGTTTCTTTGTACTTCACATTTACATTTTCTTCTTTAAATTCATGCTATCGGATTACTTCTTTGCAATAAATAAAGAATATTTAGCAATAAAAAAAGTAAATAATGTTCTGTAAAGATAGTTTATGTATTTTTTATCATAAAAAGTATTTTATTTATTATTTTCTTATCGCTCATATTTACAATACTGAGTTGTTAACATACCCCATTATAAAAATAAAAAATTAAAATAAAAAGTCAATTTATTCAATTTAATTAAAGAAGCGTATACCTACGAAATGATTAACTAATATGTTTTACTGTCTGCTCAGTATTAACTTATCACTTATTTTACTACTTATTAGTAATTAATAAAAACTCTTTATTTATACAATTATCTTTATCTTCGATTGTGTAATTTTGTAATCTAAATATTTCAGTATTTTTTTAATTATGTTTCAAGTAAAATAAACGTATTTTCCAGGAAGAGTGAATCACAATAATTACCATGCATCAGAGTCAAGCTGATGCTACTTTGATGTGGACATCTATTCGAAATCATCATCTTCTCACCATCTACCCAATAGATGGCGCTCCTACCTAAACTTATACCACAAGAAGTATACTTAATTAGCAACTCATAATTATTAAAGACTGCCAAACCCACAACTACTTTCAATGAATCACCACATCGCTGACCCAAGAATCATTCTTTCCCAAGACAAAATCTCCATCATAATAACATTTCTCACCACAATACTCTTTTGCATCATATGATCTATAGCACCATAAACCGATATACCCGCAATATAGACATTAATGCAGAACAATATTCGAAGAAAAGTGATAATTCTTTTACAACACCCACGCCGTATATTATAACATCCGAGCACAGATCCGCTTGCACACACACACACACGCGCGTATATTTTCGACCGTTATTAAATAAAATTGCGCGCGCGCCTGCGCGCTTTTACGACGGACCGCGCGCCACCTAAATAAAAGACGTCATAACACGCACCAATAATACCAGCCCCCGTAAACGTCGAACAATAAAATATCCGGGTTATTTACAGCGCCCTCACGCCACGACCCATTGCATGCATATATGCAACCGCATAGAGCGCCCGGTCAGAAAAATTTTGTACATTTAACACACGTATATAATATAAAATCGTCTCTCTCTCTCTCTCTCTCACTCTCTCGCCGACTCTCCAAAAAACTTACGCAAGCCCGCAAAAATTCAGCTGCCGCGACCTTGGGACTTTGTAATATATGGCCGAGCGCATTAATCCTTCCAATTATTAAAAGGCCCAGCGCAGGAGTAGGAATATACAAGACGTGCGGGCCCATTCCGGGGCTATATCTTTTAATGCGCTCTATAGCTCTCGCGGCGCGGGCGTCTTCCTCGAACGATTTTGTATACACGCGCGCGCGCGCGAGAAAGAGAGAGAGGGACGAATATAAAGGGATTAGAGTATGGGGCCTGCGTGTGTATATAAATCAACTCGCGAGAGACAGGTAAACTAATCGTCGGACGCGTGTTGCCCAGGCTGCGGCGCGTCTTGTGCTCGTGGCGTGGCAGCCGTCGCGAATCGTCGGGACGTCTCCGCGGCGAGTCTGGAGATCGGATGTGCATGTATAGGCATGGAAAGATTGGCGTTTGGCATTTTTCTGTATGGATTTAGAATTATTTATTGACATATTGAGGTAGTGTTAAAACAATGCATGAGATTTGTTAATGAAGACATTACTAACAAGGACAGTCGTACCCTCAGAGAACAGATCACGATCGGATACTCAAAAATTGTGCCCAATATTCGTAATTTCGTCTCAATGTGCTGAATTTGTGACCTGTTGAATTCCAAATATACGTGATTTCAGTAATAAATGTTACCTATAATTGTAAATATACTAGAGATTGTTCCTTAAAATGTGAAAGAATACATCAGCATTATTGTATTATGAAGCGGTTTAAATAGTTATTTGATATATCGTAATTCGTATTTTTTAACCCGCGATATATTTTATATTTAACATGTTTTTTATAACAATAAAGTGATGTACCTATAAAGTGAAAGAATATTATTTTTTTTTTTAATTAATTTTTTCCTACCGTGGTAACAATAGGTTTTAATACGTTTGAGATTGTTTATGAAGATAAAGATATAACTACATATTCGTGCATTACTCATTGTTTAAAAATATATGATGAATAGTTGCTAATATATTAAACTTATTTTCCGCAAAAATTATTAATCTTATAAAGAAGATATAAACATTTTTATTGTGATTGTTGTTAAAGTTCAAAATGTTACGCACCATTTTAGGAAATAAGATTTATTGTGCAGACACTAAACTGCTGCTCAATTCTTTAATTGGCTTACTCTATTAGATATTGGCATAATGGACGATCATTAATCATCATTTTAGTAACTACAAGATGTTGTATATGATAAACTAGAACTCATTTTTATAAGGTTACTTAAAAAAAAAAGTAATAACAAACTTGCTATATTTTACTAACATAAGTAATCTCACTATTTATCCTTGTAACTATTTGAGACACATTCTCGTTTCTTAAAGTGTATAAGCGATAATCAATATTATAATTAATACAGTGCTCAATTTAGTTATGGTAGGCGCTGTTCTTGTTTTTGAATCACCGCATTTGCTAATGTTATCATTTTACTACAAAAAGTTAAATTCGATTAAAACATTAGCTTTTGTAGTTACGATAATAATTGCGTATAAATTCAGTACGTTTAATCCAAGGAATACGCAAAATTATTGCTAATGTTTGCATCTTTTAACCATATTTCAGTTATTTTAGATAATTTGAGGACATTTGCATGTAAATAAGTACAATTTTGTGTAAATAGCAGAAGTTGACTTTGAGAATAAAAGTAAAATTAGCATAAACAGATTTAGACGGCCATTAACATAATAATATTTTACATTAACACGGCGCATTTGGGTAATAAAAAGATATGACTTTCTAGCTTTGGTGCGACGGAACAGGCATTTATCGCAACTTTTTGTGCAAACGAAACAGGTAAGCCGGTATAATGACATTCTTATCCGACACCTCATGCGTTCTCTCTTTCTTGCCGACCAGTGGCCAGTAGTTTCTTTTGAATGAAATTGAATTCTGAAGATTTCACATGTGACGACATTACGAAAAAATGAATTTCATTATGTTTTCTGTTAGCTATCAGAGATGATTTTACGTTGTATCGATGTTTGAAATATATACTATTAGAAATCATTGACAAAATATATAGGTCTTAAACAATGTGTAAGAAAATATATTGAACATAATTACTCGTATTTAATAACGGTAATAAATAAAATTTTAACCGATAGATTAATACGAGTTTTTTCATAGAATAATGACTAAGAATTAGTAAATGATCAAAACAAGACAAACGCTAACGTACCTACATATTATAAATATCATAAGAAGTTTTTTTGTTTTATGTTATGTTAAGGACATACTTGATGTTTTATACAAACTTCTATAGAAGTGCTAACTTTTACAATATTGATTGATATGAATTTTCATCTTTCACATCGTAAATTTTTAAACTAGAACTTGTACATGGTAGACTTGAATTTAATAAATAGAATTCTGTACACGAGTCCGCTCATTTGTGCATGACCCGAACTCATAGAAAAGCACGAGTAATTAAGTAATTTTAATAACCACATTTTAAGCACGAATAGGTAAATTCAAGTGTTATTTTGTTTTAAAAAAATAGAAAAGCTTATCAGACCTAACCCAAATAAAAAAGAATCCTTTGTATCCAGTGTATTATGATCATTTTTGGTTAGATATAAGCAGAATTTTTTAAAGATAAGTCTCGAATATGTGAAATAATATGATAACTCTTTATATCTAGAATCTTACATTATTTTCAATAAAATCTGCTTGGCGATGAATTTTAGGATGTGCGTTTTTTATTTACCCAGCTAAAGATGTTCTTTGATTAGGCATTAAACACGTCAAGACGACGTACTTTAGATTGGAAGAGGAAGCGAAGAGTCACGCATTTGCGCGATAGTGCGTTGCGGAATTACGAGGATGAGCGGTCGATTTTCATAATTTAGAAGGCCAGCCGCGGCCGATTTCACACAGCGATAGATACAGCTGCTAGCGCCGGAGTTCCGATGTCCCGAACCTGGATAAAGAGAGGTTTGAAAGCCTTCTCATGTTCGTTGTACATCTTTTCTGTTCTTCCGCGCAATAAGAAACGGATTTTACTTCGTCGCGAGTCTATAATATTATAGATATATTTATACATAAAAGTATCGAGAGATTCGGATGTAGATGGTAATATATAGTACATCGGTTGTAAAAGCGTATAGAGTATAGCTGCTAATAAATTTGTACGCGGTAAATGTTTGACTTTTCATTATTGAACTAAGAATATATAAACCGTTATACCGAAGAAATATAACGTATAGCGGATTGACGTAGATTTATAAAACGTTTTTTTTAATTCATGTTTAAATTATATTTTTATTAATTAAATACTAGTATTTAGTAATAATTTATCTTTTGGCTCTATCATATAAAATTCTTTTTTTATACTTATGAATTCAAATTTTAAAGAATCATTCTACTTTTTGACAACAAAAGAATCAAGAAATCATTTTATAATATGTGTTAATGGACATATAATTATAATTTAAATAATTTTAAAATATCAATTTTAGTTGTTTGCAAAAGGATTTTTCGTATGGGAATTTAGTGCTTCAAAAGAAGTTTGGGTGTGTTTTGTAAGTATCGCTATCGCCGATACCTTAATAAATAATTTATATTAAAAAATTCCTGAAGTTCTGTTTAATTTTTATAAATTATGAGAATTATATCCTAAGAAATTGAAAATTACGTCAAATAAATCGTTTATTTCTTATTTACTAACCAAGTAGTCATATCAACTGCTTAATTGCTAAATTGATTATTTCACTCAGTGAATTTCAATGTATTATTAAAATTAAGCTAACTATAGGGGAAATTGATAAAAACAACTTTAATAATACATCAAAAGCTGTTAATTCAACCTTGTATTCACCAAACTCTATCGAATACTTTTGCAAACCACTTATTTTTTTTTAATTATTTCATCACTCACATGGCCGTTTCCACTTCAATTATTATATTCCCCGAAAGCCAAATTCATCGTAAACCACGGGCGCGGGCTCCACTTAAAAAGAGAATCCACATTTTAATTGCCGCGGGCTCGCTCGCCGCTTCTTCCCCGGAAGATGCAAAAATCCGCAACAATTACGGACAATCGGCCACAAGCGCGTTCGCTTATACAACATATATATATATAAATGTATATGCGTACCCTGTGCTTTTGTTTTCCAGTCTAAAAAGCCATCCCCATTTAAGGAGCTCGTCGCGCGTTCGCGAAACTCACGGCCGCGGCAAAAAGCGCAGCAGCAGTGCGCGACGATACACTTAGGGTCTGTTCATAGTTTGATAACAGTGGTGAGACTGGTTCACTAAGAAAAGGATTTAGAAAGATTAACTAAATTTTAACGAAGTATGTAGTGAAAATTCGATACAACTATTCGTTTTTTAAAATTACTATTTTCTTCAGTAAAGAATGCACCTAATATTTTAGTAACATAGACCTACCTTGCAGTTTATAGAAATTTGTCTATCTTTATCTTACGTGCTATGCTCATAAATACTCAAATCAACGTTGGCAATAATAGTTACAGATTTCAAGTAGCAACCTATATTTATTTTATGTTATCTGTTGAATTTCCAAATTACATAATTCAAAGTCTATTTGTCATTAATTATGTCCTGAGTATGACTAATCCAAGCTAGCATTCTAATCACGACGTTCGACAGCAGTAGTCACGTAAACAGAACGCGAACGCCTGCGTGAAATAGTCAAATGAATTAGTGGACTTAGCAATGCCCTTAACAATTATCGTTTTGTAGAAATACTCAAAATTTGGAAATATAAACAGTAATATCAGTTAGAATTACTAAAAGCTTATCTACAAAGTATGCCTTTAAAGGGAATATTTATTTTTGTTATAATACTTTTCTTAGTGTTAGGTCTAGATTTGATCTGACCCGACTAGAACCAAATAGATTCTACCAGACCTAAGCAAATCTGACTTGACCAGATATGCTTATTCGCGTCATAAGCTTTGATGCATACATTGTTCCATTACTTACTTACAATTTAATATTACATTTTTTTTATTAAATAATTAAATCCAAAATGGACTGCTTATTTATTTAAATAGCCTCATTATTAAAACTTAATTTTGTGTTAGACATCAAGATATAATTAAACATTATTAGATTTAAATCCTGATGATAATTACCACATCAGGAACATGCGAATACTACAGAAAAAATTATTATTTTAATTTTTTACATTATCATTTTTTATCAATAATTACAGCATTGCTTTAGTATTACTTCAATATAGCACATTATTTTAGAGCAATATTGTTACACAAAAACATCGACTCTCGAAAAGCAATGTAAAAACTGACATAATGGTTCATGGTAGTATTGTTTGAAGATTCTAGCATGGTAACGAAATAACGAATCTAATGAATCTGTAAAATCAATCTAGGGGCAATAATTTTATTGAAATATTAAGTGATATAAGGATACAAATCTTGTTGCATATATTACATTTAAAAGCTAATTATACCAACAAAACGAATTCCGTGGAGTCAGGTGTGGTTAGATTTGGTTGGATCTAGCAAGGTCTAGTTGGGTCAGGTTCTGTATAGACACAACTAGTCCCACTCTTGGTATCTGCCTATCTCACTATGAACATACCCTTAGCCTCAAAGAATACAAGAGAGTCCGAGCGCGTCCAGCTCGACTCCTTTTCGGTTAGGAGGCGAGCGCGCGATTACGAGGTGGAACGAGGAGAGTTACTGCTGTTGATTCAAGAATCGCCGAATAAAGGGGACCATACACGCACAAAAGTCGGAGAAGAACGGGCTTAAAAAAGGAGCATCCGCGAAAGAAAAGGACAAGAGTACAAGAGAGAGTACAAGAGAGCGAGAGAGATAGATGAGGGAGTAAAAAATGCAGAAGTGGTTGCCTCGCAATTCTTTCTTCGCACACGGTGGTGTGTGTCTTTCTATTCTTTGGAAGAACCGGGCCCGCGCCCTATTAGGGCCTGAAATGACGAATGCTAACGAGTCGCGAGTATGCGCAGCTTGTGCGTATCATGTTTTATAAAGCTATTGCTTTGCGGCGTATGTCTAAGAGGATCCCGCGTCTATTTATCAAGGAATAACGGAGAGAGCGAGCTATTGTTGGTTGGATAATAAATTTGCGGCAGGTGGAGAATTGGAAGGCGGCGCTGGCATTTCTGTTGTTCGTAGTTCTTGTTTTTTGATGGGGTTTGGATGTATCGTGTCGCTCTTTTGATGAAATTTAATAGCTGTGTTTATGGATTCTTGGGTAATGATGTTGAATGCTTTGAATTTTTAAGAATACTGCAATAACGAAGTCGTTGGAACTAGTAAGGATAGAATTATCAATTATATCTCTAAATAAATTTTAATGAATGAAAGTATAGATAGAAAATTATAATTATTATTTTCCAATAATATTGGATAAAATGAAAGATTCAGAGTATCTATTTCACTTTCAATATTAGCAGGGTTTAATAATAAAGCGTTTTCATTAGGTATAGTAGAATATCCTTTATATTCATTCAAAATTTAAAGTTACAATCAAGATTAAATTTAAACTATAAACTAAATAGATTCTTACTTTAAGTTGATCCATGAATTACTGATAAATTAATTTAGTAACCTTATCGCTATAAATAAAGATCGAACCAGTACGGAAAACTGGTGCATAACACGGTATCGGCTCTATTTCGTATCGTACATGATTGTGTCGAGCAAACTCAATATATGATGTATATATATATATATATATATATATATATATATATATATATATATATATATATATATATATATATATATATATGTACTAAAAGATAAAGAAATACTACTCCTAATCGCATGTATTTATTCTACCATGGTTTTTACTTATTTACTTATTTTCTAACAATAACCGAGATTACTCTAGCTCATATCGTTGTCGTATTATTCGAGAGCTTTAAAAATCGACTTTAGAAGTTAATACAATTGATAAGCAATAAGCTGTCAATATTAATTAATTTCAGACAAAGCTGCTGGGGGCAAAACGGGATGGGATAATCGGGATTCCAAAAGCATACAAGAATATAAAATAAATAAATAAAAAAAATTACATCAAAATTAAATAAATTTAAGTTTCAAATATTGTTAAAATGTATAAAAGAATATTGTTAACATTTATCAGTTTTTATATTTTAAATATATTTAATCTATGTTAATAATTTTTTAATTTCCCATATTAATATTATTTATAAACATTCTGTGGCACGTTTATAGGTTTCCTGAGTATATATAAGATAATAAATAAAAATAATTTATAAGCATTTCATTACTCATTAATATAAAAAAAAATAAAACTTATTGTTGCATACCCCATCTAGCCTTAGTTTTCCCATTACCAAAAACAAGTTTATATAATCACTTTTGAATTATGCAATTTTAGACAAATCATAATACCAAAAGAAGTTAGAAATTTGAGATTACACCCACGGTTATTTCAAACTCATAAAGTTGACTCATTCAGTATCATCTTCGCCGATAACATTTAAAACCCAGTCATTCAAATAAAACCCGTATACCCGTATACTCTTCTACTCATATATAAGAAACCGAGTAAATGGAACTGCGCGATTAGAGAAATATCATAAGCAACCGACTGCGAGAAACTCTCCGAGATTTCTATTAGAGGCAATGCCGTACATCCGGCAATTCGCATTAGCCTTCTTTTATGCATGGCTCCTTCACACAGCTCCGGAAGATCGCGCGGCATTTTCGAAAGGGGGCAAGCTACGCTACACCGCAGCTTCTCGCTCCCTTTTTCGGCCCGCGCAGCACTTCTCGCGCGGAATTAGCATACAAGCGGCGCGATCGGCGCGCGCACGTGGGAATCGAGACACTGCACGCTGTATGTATACGCAAAGTCGCCAAAAAGAAATACGTTCGAGGAGAAGATCGTTTTGGAGAGAGGAAGAGGGAGAAAGAGGCAGAGAGAAATATGCACTGGAGAGAACGAAATTTTTAGCTGGGTGCGAGAGAAATTTATCGACTTTTGGTGAGGGAGAGAAGAAAGTAAATGATTGTTCCATTGTTTAGAGAATCGAAAAAAGTGTACTGAAAGAATGAAAATCAAAGATTATTTCCGTTATTTATAAAACGTAATTTTAACTATTTAAAAAAATAATAGTGTATTTTATAGACTGCTCTATCTATCTTTCCAAAAGCTACCTATTAACATTAAATTTTAAATATTGATTTATTTATATTGAATAAATAAATAAATGGATAAAATAATGTTGTCTTAACATCATTGATCTTTTTAATACAAAAATTTAAATGAAAATTTCCTTGCTAGACTGTCGAGATTTTATTCGAACTACAATAAATCTTTCAATTATTGTTACCATTGTAAATAATTTAATGTAAACAACGTTTCCTCATCTTGGACTTGAAAAGAGGATCTTGCTACTTATGTTAAGAGCATTTTGTGAATACAATATCCTCAGATGGTTAATACTTAACACAATCCTCATGATTTTAAATGAAATCAAGTTGTATTGAGAATAAGATAAATAAAAAAAAAGATTTCGTGGTATGGGTTTGAGAAACACACATTATATAAATTAATAAATATAGAAGCTGATAAAAAAAAAAAGTTAATAGTTGAGTAATAATTATTAGAAAATATAATTACATAAAAAAGGATGATCTTACTTTCCTAAGTTTTACCTTATTAAGGTCTTCTTTTAGTGTATTCTGCAGACACTATATTGTTTCCAACTTATTATGTAAGTACAAACCAGAGTTAGGTAAGTAGTCGACCGCAAAATATTTTCGGATACTTTTCTGTTTTATGTAAATATCGACGAAAAACAACGAAATCTCAATTTCTAAGCATTGCACACCATGTATTGCCGATATGCACGATTTAAAAACGTATCCGAAAAAAGTATTCCTCGGATACTTTGGTCGGATACTGAGTATCTGAAGAAAGTATCCAACGAATACTTTCTTCCTATACTTTTCTTATTTTTAAATGTCTAAAAAAGGTTTAAAATCTTCATGGGCATCCTTAAACATGGGTTACCATCCGAATGATACCACATATTTAGGGGTGCCCGGCCATATTTAAAATAGGTCCTAAGTATGCCCAGGTACCAATAAACATGTGGTATCATCTGGATGATGTCCCATGTTTAGGGTTTCTGGGAGAATTTTAGACCTCTTTTAGACATTTTAAAATAAATAAAGTATTGGAGTAAAGTATCCGTCGGATACTTTTTTCGGATACTTTTTAAAATCGTGTATATCGACTTAATACATGGTATACAATGCTTAGAAATTGATATTTCGTCATTTTCTCTCGATATTTACATAAAACAGAAAAGTCTTCGAAAATATTTTGCGGTCGAATACTTGCCGAACTCTGGTACAAATAATGCATTGTTAACATTAACGGTGTTGACTTGCCCCATATGTGTACAAGAAATTTAATTTTAATAGAAAAGGTAATTAGTTACCTCTCCAAGCTACCCTAACAAAACAAAGTTACAGGATACCCGCTAATGTAATCTAGTAAAACAGACAACTATTGCAGTAAACGAATGAAACAGGAAGATCATACAAGCAGTACCAGCGTAAGAGATAGACAGAAAAAGTGGTCAGCGCGGAGGACGCGCGCGCTCCCGTTTCCGGAAGTGCGCGAGCGCACGCGCGGAGAAAGGGACTTTTAATTGGGATGAATAATTGGAATTCTGCACAAGTTGTGCTGCCGCTGCCGCAGTAGCGGCAGAATCTCGTGCGGATCTTCATAATTATGCGGGGGTTCTTGCGTTTGTGCGTTTCTCCATCTGCCTTTTACGGCTCGAGCTACTGCCGCGCATTATATACAGCTCGCGTTGCGTCCGATTTTCCTTTCTTTTCGTTTGGCATTGAAATTGTATGAACTGCACGTCGTGGGATGGTATAGATTTATGTGCAAGCGTTTTCGAAATTCAATGTTTTCGAGCGCCTTCTTTCGAAAAGTTAAAGGGCTTTCGACATAATGAAGTGAAATATGCAGTTTAAAATGAAAGCGTGAAAATGTAAAATATTAAAATGTTACAGAATTTTATATCATATTTGATACTGGTTATTGTTAAATCAAAGTTTGGCAGTTCATAGTAAATTATAGAGTTATACTCCCTAAATCATACAATGGAAATTGAATTTTGTATAATACAATTGTGCAATTTGTAATCCTGCAAGTATCATATCAACCTTTAAATCAATTTGAAAATCAATAACAACGACCATTTTATTTTCATACACCAATTCAATTAACTTCGAAAGCTTCATGAATCTGTTTCACAACTATATTTTTGAATCAATTTTCTCGATTTAATAATAAAATTTTTAAAACCAATAAATAAATAAAATTTTCCAAATTGACTCTTCGACTTTTGCTTTTAATATTCATTATTATTTATCACATCATATTTTCCTAGATAAATTTAAATATAGACTATTATTTAAAATAAAATTTTTAAAAGAACATGCTAGACGTTTGATGTTTTAATATTATTCACAATATCAAAACTAATTTTTATTCTTTTTCATTACAGAATGACTAATATATTTTTAGAAAAAAATAATTAAAAGATGCTGTAGCGTTTGAAAGTCGATAAATTTTATTGAAAAAAAGGTTTTAAATTGATGCCTCTTCTCCTCGCTCTTCTCTATTGCAATCTCATTTTAAAGTCGGAAATTAGTTACAGTATGCTCAATTTTTCACTCAACTTTTGAACATTTCGAAATAGGTAGAAGACATTAAAGATTACCGATTTTTACTGCTCCTTATTCATATCACTCCACATACCACAATATCTACTTAAGACCCTCAATTTATCTTTCACAAAAAATCGAAATTCCGGGCTGACTCCAGTTCGTATATTGCTCGCTTATAACAACCTGATAATCCTCGAAATTGAACCCCCCCCCCCCCCATACCCTCATTTACCCTCGAAAAATGACTCTTTGCATTTCAATCCACGTTCTCGAAATGCAATCACAAAATGAAAATGTCTATTATAAAAAATAAAATTGCGTGGAATATTGCAATCTCAATATGTAGCAAGGTACCACACATATCAACTAGAATATTATCATTTTTTAAATTCACAATCTTCTGCATTTCCAAAATACAAGAATAAGAGATGATCACCACTCCTTATACTTTATACATTTGCTATGATCATATGTCATATATCTCAGAAGATGTCCACAGAAAATATATAAGGTTATAATAATATGGAGAAGTAACATTAAGAAAAACGTTCTAAAATGTTAAAACAATCATGGCGCGTCGATTGTAGCTATAAACTATATTCATTATCTTTGTCGATTGTTAGGTTTATAGAACCAAGATTGATTGATTAAATTAGACATAAATGCTTATTATATAATCTATTTTATGAGATATCTCCTATATTTTGGCTGTATGACTTTCTGGGATCATAAGAGACAGAACGAGATAGTTCAGACTTTTACATATTACGAGGCTAACTAAAAATATCTCGTCGGCAGAAACTATTTATATGTACATCATTAATGAATGTGTCTTAGCTAAATATAGTATATTGTGTATCAAGGGCGGAAAGTAAGCTGCGAAGGCAAGGGCTGCAACCAGCATGTGCGTTAATTGCCTTCCGCCCTTGGTGCACACGATACTTTTTATCCTACCTGGACAGAAAAGATGATTTTCGTGCATATATGAAGCGAGCGTATGAAAAGTACTGCACTTTCCGCTCGCTTTATATGCACGAAAAAGTATACTTTCGATGCAGGTAGAACGAAATAATACATTATATAACAAGGACAAAAAGTCGAATATTTTTCCCGCGGGTGAGTTTACTGTACAGTATCACCCGAGGGAAAAATCGACTTTTTTCTCGAGTTACATATAGTACTTTATGCCCATCTCAATTGTGGCCACTTTTTGACTTAGAAAGCGGGACTAATGGACTGTTAGAAGACAATTGAAAATCAGGGTTATTGGTAGAACTTGATGAAAGAAAGGAATTTGGACTAGTTTCTAGTGTAGTCTGCGGGAAAAAAGTGGTTTACGGAAAATAAGTTACTTTTTTCCTGCTAATCTTTTTTGCGGGCAAAAAGTGTAATTTTGGTCTCACTTTTCAGGGCAAAAGGTGGCCATTTTCGTTGAGATGGACATAAATATATTTACTAACTTACTCAACACCCAGCAACTCAAAAAATATATTTTTTTAGACCATGTAAGCTACACACATTTAGGGAAGAAGGGGGTAATGCCGGTCACTGACTAATTAAGGTCACCCTTCTTTTCAATAATCTAAACATTTTTAGATAATAATTCGAATAGTATATCAAACGCAACGTAAAATGCAATTAATCTAATGTCCAAACAATCTTCTATTCAGTTTTGTAAAGGAATTATACACAATCAAAGTTTAGGTCTACATTTCTGATAAGAAATCTGGTCTATAACAAAAGCTTTTATGCATATTATTTGTTACTTTATGCAGTTATTATTTGCAACTTTATTAAATTGAACTATCTAAGAATACCAAGTAGTGAAGAAAAAAGAGTATAAATCTGTTGCTTTTTTTGTCATTTCAATTTAAATTACTAAGCAGAATTGGGGTAATCCCGGTCACAATGTTATTTATATGACGCTCCCAAAAGTGAGGCTAAGAAAACGTTGCGTTGCGCTCTTAGGTAGGGCAACTTTGTTTAAGTGTTTTTAATTGAACACTGGTTATGTTATTATATATTTCACTGTGTAAGTGCGAATAATAATGCGACGGATCATATAAAGGTTCATATATTTGGTTTAAAGAAATTATTCACCTATAAAGGTAACATTTTCATAGTGACTGGAACTGTAACAAGGCTGACTGGTATTATTACCCTTTGATGTGGGGTAAATCCGGTCAAAATGCTTTTTTTATTTCGGCTTAAAGCTTCGATATCTTAAATTTTGATATTAAACCAATAAGAAATATTTAAAGTCAATGGTTTGAAGTAACATAATAATTTCATTTAAACGTAAAAAAAAACAATTTGAAAGTGGAAATAACAAGCACGTTGCTTAGGTGACCGTCAATACCTCGCTCTCCCGTATTAGACGCGAAGTTCTTATATATATTCGCCGAGAGACAGGGCGTACCTGTGTGATAATCATGCAGTGAGTACCACATTACCACAACCTCTACGTTACATTCTTAATTAATCCCTCGCCAAAGAAAGAAAAACCCGAAATTCCAGGTCAAACCCCAAGACCCTTATTACTCGCTCGTAACGACCTGCTGATCATCCTCTAAATTGAAACCCCACCACCCCTGCGAAAAATCCACTCCTCTCTCTCTCTCTATCTATATACATCTCACTTCACCCCGAAATTCGATCACGAAATTTCCCGAGAGCGCCCACCGCGGCTGAATGGAGAAGAGGAATGGAGGTTATACGCCGCGTCGCGGAGGAGACGTATATAAGAGCATCATCGTCTTTGTGGGGGCACTCAAAGGAGTGCTCCAGTACCGGCTGCTTGCTGTACTCTCTCTCTCTCTCTCTCTCTCTCTTCGGCATCCCTGTGCAGCCTCGACATCATCCTCCTCCTCGTCGTCGTAGACCTTCCTGAATGGCCGCAGTGCAGCGTTCTCTCTTACGCTTGCCCGGTCTTTGCGGAATTACACAATCAGCCGAGGCGAAGTCAAGCGGGCTTGTATATAGCTGGGGCTATAGAGTCTCGGAAGGAGGTTGGAGGTTGGAGGGCAAATATGCCAATGGCGGAGGTTGCCCGGTGGAGTACGGAGAGAGAGAGAGAGAGAGAGAGAGAGAGAGAGAGAGAGAGAGAGAGAGAGAGAATCGCAAGCTGCTGCACATTGTCTAGAGAGTTTTGAGAGGGGTTAGGTTGGGGTCTTATACGCACCGGTGTGCCCGGGTGAAGAATTAGTGAAGAGAGGATGTCAACGGAGGAATTGCGTGAGTATAGTGGGAGAGGAAGCTGCTTACTTCGCGTTGGATGTTGAGTAGTGTTTTGAGAGAGGTTGGCTGCAGTATACGTTTGTAGCTTTGGTTTGTTTGATTCGTAGACAATGTTTTGAGCAGAATTTTGGTTAAGTAGATGCATAAATGTCATCTATGAACTATTTAAGATTTATTCGCCTCGGTAAGAGTGATGCTAATAATGTGGCGAAAGTTGGAACTACGATAGCGATGGTCCAGTGCATTACACGAATAGGAAAAATGACAATTTAGGAATAAATTTCAGAAACTGCGAATTTCATTCGTATTATATGGGATTGCAACTCAAGTGATGCATCTTATTAAGTCAGGAAACTGTTTGCAAAATTTAAAAAGACAGATTCATTAAACATATCGGTGGGTGCAACTTGACGGTGGCGCCAATTAGTACCCGCCTGTTGACATTTAAAGTATATCTATATTTAAGATAAGAAGTAAGGGATAAGTCTAAAATATTCACTACTTTCGATGGAAATGTCATTGGGGAAGATATTCTTATTCAACTGCTAAATGCAATTTTTAGTGGAAATTTAAATTAGAACAGTCACTAATATTTCTAACTAATACAATTAAGATGAGACAATTTATTAGTTTATCTATATTTAATGGTTCGACATATGTAATAATATCTATACTGATATTTACGCAAAGTGTTTTTAAATCTTTTAAACGTAACAGCAAAATAAATTAAACTGCAATAGTATTTTATATATGATTATATTTTGTTATTTATATACCCCTGGTATTTTATATTAATCTCATAAACTAACAGAACTTCCATAATAACTAAGTTCAATAAAAAATTTAATATCAAACTTTCAATTTATTTAATGTATTAATTTCTACAATCTTTATAATAAATTATCTAAATATAAAATTCAATGTATTGATTTTCACAATCTTTATAATAAATGATCTTAATCTAAATCTCAATGTAGTAACTTCTAAAATTTGTATAATAAATGAGCATATTATATATTTAAAAGTCGACTTTCATATCCTGTGTTAATAGGTATAAATAAGAATTATTTCGAAAGTACTAAAATGAATATGTTGGTAAATATATTAATCGTACTTTATCCTTTTCTAATCTAAGATTGGCATGAAAATTTCAAAATTATGAGTTACGTTTGGAATCATAATTGTTTCATCACATGAATAATAAGTATTTGCATACTATTGTAGTTTTGTAGTTCGAATTAATTATAAAGATTTTTTTGTAACATGCACGATTTTCACTTTTTTTGTCCTCAAAACCGGGCCTAAAGTGGCCGTTTTCTGACCAGCGGGCGTAAAGCAACTCACTTTACGCCCACTGCTGCTCATTTCACAACTTGGTTTGTGAAAATCAATACATGTGTTACAAAAAATATAGTATGTATCACGGTCCAGAGGACCTTTTCACCTCGTGTATTTACGTATTCATCTCCGGCTCGCTGTAAGCACTCGTCTTCGGCTCGTGGTAGCTCGCCTAGGACTCGTACTACAAACTCACACTCGGTCAAAAAAGGCCCACTTCTCGCCTTTGGTACACAATGTACTATTTTGTAACACATGCACGATTTTCATATTCTTTTGACCTCAAAACCGGGCCTAAAGTGACCGTTTTCAAACCAGTGGGCGTAAAATAGGTACTTTACGCACGATCGTTCCGCCAATCACCTGCCACAAGACCCTAAAACTATCTTAAGCTCAATACTGCATATAGACAAAAGAGAGACACAGAGCCCCAGCCAACGAAGAAGGCACCAGTGGTTGAGCCTGCCGTAGAAAAAGGAAATTACCTTCAGGAAAGTGGCTCGTGACATTAGCGGGCCTATTTATGAGTCGGTGCAACGCGACTAGGTCCCAATAATATAGATACGACACGGAATTACGCTATCTGGCCGATGGCGCATTGCCCCTTACCAGAGCGTACATATATGCACCTATAGGTATGTATACACGCCATAGAAGAAGACGGTGACGACGACTGCGGACGAGACTGTGGAGCGAGGGCTTCTAACTGAAATTCCAGCAAGCCCATAAACACTCGAAGCCAAGTATGAGCTGCCCCGCGTCTCGAGGGCGCGCGACGACGAGGAATGGAATGGAATGGAGATAGCCGAGGAGGACGAGAGAGAGAAAGAGAGAGAGAGAGAGAGAAAGGGAGAGACAATTATTGAACGTATATAGATAGAGGAAGGAAACGGTCAAAGCGAAAAGAAAGGTGTAGAAGTTGCGTTTGCAAGGGGATTGTTTATATTAAGTGGATAGCATTCTTATCTGGGAAACGAGGACTTTTAAGGGTGTTGAAATAGATGGTGATTTTGTGTAGGTAATGCATGGCGCTGCATATAGGTTTTCGCGGTGATATTCATGTAATTCTGTACCGGGGTTTAGTGCGGCGGAAAGCGAAATTACGGCTCATCGGTGTGCAAATCGATTGAAACTAGAATTTTATCGTGTAAGGGACATGAAATAGGGACCATAAATACGTTAAAATATGCAATCTAAAAATAAGTTCGCTGGATCGTTATAGTATTATATTATATTATTATAATTTCGATTTAGTTAAGATAGTTATCGTTAAATACAAATTGAGCGTAATTTCAAGCACTTAAGTAATTGAAAATCGATATGTTCTTAGAATCATACAATATTCAAAAGTAATTGAGTGTTCAAAATTACACTCAACATATAAGTGTGTTTGTATAGTAAGGAATGTATAATATTGTATATATAATTTTGTTAAAGAATATTTGATAAGAATACATTTTTTTCTGTTTAATAAATATGATCAGTAAAACGCGTTTCGCAGTAAAAGTGCATCAACGTAAACAAAAGTCAAGGAATGATAAAAAACGAGGGTAAAAATAAAGGAAAGCAGAGACAGGCGGCCAGAATGAAAGAATGGGTGAATCAGTAAAAAGGAAGGGCGAAAACGCCGGGAAGATTGAAATTTACAGTAATGGAGAGAAAGAAACAGAATAGATAGAAAGAGGCGCGCGCGCGCGCGCAGCAGAAGTTGGAGAGCCGAACGAGGGATGGAAGACTCGTTATTTATTGAAAGTACCCGCGAGGCGCACTGACGCTCATGCGCTATTTTGGGATCCGAGGACATCGTCGAAGACGAAGACGACGGGACAAATTACAAACGGACGGGCGACAATGCCGAAGAAAATATTGAAAAATCGGACCCGAGAGTTTATGAAGGCGACGTCGACTCCGAGAAAAAGAAAAGATCGTCAAGCGAAGAGTCGGTCGATCCGTACTTACGGCACACAGCGCAGGAGGACTTTATCAGCGGAATGGAAAACGTCTTGGGAGCGGTTATCGGGCACGGGAGTGTCTTCGAGGCCAATAATTTTGTCATCGCCGGGACGTAAATAAGCCGACGGGAATTTCTTCGGCTCGCGAGATAGGAGGAATAATTTGTGGAAATGCAGCGCCGAGTGGTCGGGGCTGTTGACAGTGGTACTGTCGTGCGAGAGCCTGCAGTTTTTTAAATTAAATTATTATGACGTTATCGGGAATGACTCAAGCACGCGCTGTTAACGCGTTTTTATAGTGAGTCTGCGAGAAGAGGGACTTGAAATAGATAATCGTTGACGTGGAGTACAAAAAGTTTGCTGCTCTTTGAATATAATTTGGTTTCATTTGTTCCATTTGCGAGGAATTTGAAATCTATTGATTCTACATTATTGCAACATATCTATTTCTATAGTAAAAAATATAAAAAAATGAAAAATTTTAATTCTTGATGTACGTAGTCAATAAAGATAATTGGAGAATATTTTGATTCCTTTTTTTTATAAACAACCATGTTTTATCATGACTATATTTTTATATTATTCTAGAAATTTGGTTTACTGCATTGATCGATTTATATATTTCGGGTATAAAAATAAATTGATTAAATTAAATAACTCTTTTAGAGTCGGTTTTATTTTCGGTATCATCTACGAAAACACTTCTAATAATAAACTATAAAATATTTATTTACAGTTGATCGTGAAATTTTATTGTTAACTGTTTGATAAAAAATAAATTAAAAAATATAAAAATATTTAACTATACCTTGTATTTTTTTAGTCCATTCTTCTCCTACAATAATTAATAAAAACCTTTAACTGAAAATTATAAAACTAAAAAGCCGGTAAGGTAGGAATCGGGTTAGTTTTTTACATGTTTTTAATAAATATCTCTTTTACTGTATCAATATGAAAGAGAAAAAAATGGTATACAAATCGGATCCCGGCTCTAGTGCGGTTTTCCCGTCCTATTCCTACCTGACCTACGGAAATCTGGTCTGAATCGGGTCTGGTTTACATGAGATTTGCTGCACGGGCGGTTGTTCAGTCGGTAGAGTGTCGGATTCCAACGCCGTTGACCTGGGTTCAATTCCTAGTCACTGCCGATTGATACAAGCACCTCTGTAAAAATTGCATGTGCTTCTTTTACAAACACACCACAGACCTCTGTCGTCGACTAGTACCATATGGGAGCACAAATATGGCGGTATTAAAACATTACTCTGAATATACACGGTTAAAATTAATTATCGAGGCTGATTGTTTTTTGATCGATTTATATATTTCGAGTATAAAAATAAATTGATTAAATTAAATAACTCTTTTAGAATCGGTTTTATTTTCGGTATCATCTACGAAAACACTTCTAATAATAAACTGTAAAATATTTATTTAGAAACATAAGAATTTTGCATTTTTAACGTATTTAAAGGGTAATGCTACTGCAAATCCAAAGGTAAAATATTCTTTAGCAACAAATAATTCTATGAACTAAGAAAGAAATATAAGTAACTCACAAGGAATGTATCAGCCCCTTGGGTCACAGATTTGAATAATACTCTAGAAGCTCTTTTCTGGTATTATACCAATAATGAAGCAAAGTGTATGAATTTTCAGTATATGTAGATATACATTTGCATCAAATTTACATTAATCATAATAAGAATTGACTCAAAACAATTTGCTACAATATGTATAAGAAATTATTTTAAAAATAAATTATATCCCGCTTGCAAGAATTTTTCAAAGATAACATGGACTGCTCTGTTTTTACTTTAGTTATATTCAATAAGTCAAAACTTCGATTAGCCGAAGCCAATTTCCAAATATATTTATAGGCACGTGGTAATAAAATAAAAAGCCCTGACACCGCAATTTGCATAACGTAATTATTTGCGTGCCGAGCGTTTCTCGGACACAATCCATCTCGGACTTTTTCCCGATGATTTACAGGCTCGAAAAGAAAACGAGATAAACAACGAAGAAGAAACGAGAACGCAAGGCAGTCAGCCGTGCGTCAGGTCAGAAGAAAGAAAAAAACACCAGCTTGTAGAAATCATTTAAAGAAACGCGTAAATAATTTCACCTAAGCAATTTGCATTTCAAATTCAGAAATTACTTTTCAATACGCACTGAATCATCGCGCGAGAGATGCGCAACGAGAGACGAAAGAAAAAACGAACAAGGGTGCGCAAGAGAGACTCGCACTCGTGGTTTAAATCACTCTAGCGGAGCGACATGAGATCCCAGCCGCGGTAATGAAACTGAAATTTAGAGCTCGGACTCGTCTACAACTCGTTCTCGTCGAGGCCCCGAAAGACGAACGCGCGGGTGAATTCTACCTGGGCCTCGCGCGTCTGGACCCCAGGGACAGCGGGAGATGGAGAGAGAGCAAGGAGTGACCGGCCCAACATATTAGCAAAATAAGATGAGAAAGAGCTGTTTGACTTTCAATTATTTTTCGGCGCTCACAGCTGCTGCGCTGCACTGCAGTTTTAAAATATACTGTTTCGAGCGAGTCGTAGAGGAGATTGAAATTTTTTTACGAGTTCGGTCTTGCTCAATCGTAAAGTTTTTGGGTTAGCTTAGCTTGTGGCTGCGCGTGCGATAAGTAGATAATTTATATGAAACTTGATAGTCATGAAAAAAACTATATCGTTGTGAATCTGAAAAGAATTTTATTATTATAGTTATTGAACGGAAACCTTCTAGACGACATAAATATATTTTAATAATAAAGGAAGTTTTAATCCAAAATTCATTCTGACCTGTAGGTAAGAAATAATTTAATCATCTAGTCCTTTATACTGGCGATACAGCCTGATTTCTTTATCTTTTCAATATTATGAAGAATGAACTCTATCATTAATTCAGGTATACGATTCGATATGGCACCAATTCTCCACAAACCTTCAAAATTGCTCAAATAGTTTCCAAAGGTAAGGAATTTAATGTACGAAACTTCGAAATCCAAAATTGCATATTACAGTCCGGACTCTGGGGGGTCTGAGTATAACATTTTAGGTAACTTGATGTATCTTTATATTTTTCGGTATGGAGAATTCGTATTTCTTGGTTACTGAGCCCTTAAATGGCCAGATTTATTGTTATTTATAATTTTTGGTAAGAAGTCACCATTTTTACGTTTCTCTCTATTAAATATGTATATTATATAAATAAACCATACTGGTATTTATGTATTCTTGTATGGAGAATCCGAATTTCTTGGTTACCAAGCCCAAAAATGGCCAGCTTTTAGGTTATTTATGATTTTTTGTAAAAAATCGCTACTTTTACGTTTTTGTTCAAAGAGAAAGTATTGATTTGATAAAAAAACTTGTTATCATTTTTTAACGTAAAAACATACTGTATCACTTGGGGAGTTCGAATAAGCTACTCAAAAAAAATGTCCGCTGAATGGGTGTGTGTGTGCGTGCGTGCGTACTTGTGTTAATTTTATAGCAATTTTTCAAGATTACAAATTTAAAAATTATGGTTTTTTCAAAATTTTTTACGAAGAAATGTTTTTTGGATAGCGAATGATTTTCACAATAAAATACTAAAATAATCCTTTAATTTAAGACCAAATACAATGCAAAATGTCCTGATTTTCATTCGATATGTACCGTGCGTTAAAGAATTTTTTTCTACTCTATACCTCGAAAATTAGAAGATAAAATTAAATGAAATTTTTACTGAATATTAGTTTTATATAGATCTATAATCCTGTAAATTATCAAGTCATACGACTCATTGCTTTGTAAGAAAAAAGTAAATATTAAAAAAATGCACTTTGTGGAATAACGATATCTTAAAAGATTTTTTATATTTTACTTTGATAGTTACAGTAATAATTTGTTAAGTCTAGAGATATAAGCCTAATAGCGTGTTTTTGATAACTTTTTTTGCAATTTTTTTTATGCTAAACCGGAATATATGACGGGAGTGAAATGTTACTTTCAGAATAATTATGCTTTCTGTATTATGTATTCTTGTATGTATAAATGTGTGTATGTATGTTCTATGTATGACATACGTGCGTGTACGTATATGGGTTCAAATACCAGTGGATATAATCTAATCAATCTGTGTGAAAAAACTTAATTTTCAGTTAACATTTAAACTTAAAAAAATTTCCGTCTGTGTAAAATAATAAACATTAAAAAAATTAATTTTCTCAATTTTTATTACTGAATGTCTTATAAAATCTTGATTTTTTCACTTATTTATTATAATATACTATATGACATTACTGATGCCTCTTTGAGATAGATGTGCCAAATCTGTTGGCAGCGTTTTTTATGAAATATATATTTATATAAATAAACCATAATTTTATATTGTTTTGCAATTTAGGGAATTCAAATTGATTGTTACCAAGCCAAAAAATGGTCAGATTTTAGATTATTTACGATTATTGGTGAAAAATCGCTATATTTGGACTTAGTAACCAATAAATTCGGATTCTCCAGACCAGAAAACATAAATAAAAGTATGGCTTATGTATATAAAATACACAGTTAATATAGAGAATTGTAAAAATAGCGAATTTTGACGAAAAATTGAAAATAATCAATTGAAGTGACTTCTATCCTATTTTGGTCTTGGTTACCAAAAGATTCGGATTCTCCATACCGAAAAACGTAAATTTACGTCAAGTTGCCAAGGGGATCAAAAATGTTATACTTAGACCTCCCAGCGTCTGGACTATCATAGAAATTATCGAGATAGTGATTTATTTAATACAATATTATACGAAAATAGTATATTTTCTTGTCGTGAATTTATTTTATTTTATATTTAAAAAAATAATCTTAAGAAATCATACGTACTGACAAGATCACACTGCATTCCAGGAGATTTTGTGCTTTCAAAATTGTGTTTTTTACATTAAGGGTACGCCGGATATCTGTGTCCTTGTCCAATTGAGTTTTCATTCATAATTTTAAGAGAAATCATTTTTTTTTAAATAATAGTTGTCCCCGATTCGTTATATAGTAATCTAAATGTATGTACAAGCTGGGTTCATATGATTGTTTTATTATCGAGAAAACTTTGACACACTATGAGGGCCAACTACATGGAGAGTAACCTTTACATACTAAGTTTGTCAAAGTTTTCTCGAAAGCAAAACAATCATATGAAACCAGCTTGGATACATATTTAGATTACTATAAAACGAAGCGGAGACAACTATTATTTTTTCAGAAAAGTTATTTCTCTTAAAATTATGAATGAAAACTCAATTAGATAAGGTCAGAGATATCCAGCGTCCCCTTAAGGTGGATCAGGGGTTACAAAACGACCAATTTATTTTAATTTTTCTTTCTATTTTGTAAAACTTGTGTTAATCATTGTATATCTTATAGTATACCTCATGTAAATAAAAAAATATTTTAATCAACAATTGTGATGTTGCAAACACGCTTATTGTCAATTGAATCTAATTTTAATGATCGGGGTCTTACTCTGTTCTTGAAATGTTGTTTGATAGATCGACCGAAAGAAAATTTCAAAATAATTTAGATGTACTACGAAAAAGCTAATTGTTTAACTAGATTACGTGTTTAGTTATAAACAATAAGCTTTTCTATAGTATTCATGAATTATTTTAAAGTTCTCTTTTGGCTGAACTATCAAACATCATTTAAAGAACAAAATAAGACCCCGATCATTAAAATTAGATGAAAAACAAAAAAGTTTCTGTATTTTTAATGATTTTTTTTCAATTGACAATAATCGTATTTGCATCATATCAATTGTTGATTAACATTTTTTTATATGTACATAAGACATACTAATTATAAGATATATAATGATTGACATTAACAAATTTTAACAAAATACAAAGAAAACAGAAAATAAATTGGTCATTTTGTAACCTCTGACCCGCTTATCAAATTCTAATATTCAGAAGCCCATTAAAAATGTATAATTCTAGGTAATCTGGCATACATTTTCGAAGCGCGGATTTGCAGCTCTTCTTCTCCATTAAAATTAAGTCTCATAAATATTTCTGATACATCTGCGTAAGTGTCAGGGTCTCAAATCCGAAATGATAAATTATTTATATATTCATTGTTTCAAACCTTTTTCGCTTATTCACAAAATACTGAAAGACACAGAAGACATTACGAATTGAAGTATAATGAATTTTAAAACGCAATCACTCTTACATTTTTTCAGTGAAATTCCATTACTTCCACAGACAAAATTGAATCAACATACGACGTGATCATATTAATTATACAATATTCATGTGACAGAGATTTAATTTTTCACTAAAAATGCCTATAGTTCATTACACTCAGTATTTTAGTGAAAAATTCATTTTTCACTATCTGACCATCTGTTCAATTCAATTGCTGTGAATATTCAATCCATCTAGATAAATAATAACTGCTTCCATTTTCATATAAGTTAATAGTTTGTCTAAAACTAAAATGTTCGAGTTTTTTTAATCTCGTAAATCAGTTTGTTAGCCATTAATTGTTGAGCTTATTCAAATACCCTATGGGATAAAAAAGCCTTCACTGATTTTTTACCAAAAAATAAAATAAAAATGTATCACACATTTTTAATGTGTATATTTTAATAACATTTTGACACCTGCTAGATGTAAAAAGTGGAAGTTTTAAAAAAGTTATTGCAAGTTATAAACAATTTAAACAAAACTATGCATTTTTGGTTTCACATAGAGGAAGCTTTGTGATGGTAAAAAAATAGTTTTGCTAAAAACATGTGAGAAACATGTTTCGAGATACTGAGAATCGAAAATACAATATCTTTAGAAAATGTATTTCGGGATGTGTGTGTGTGTGTGTGTGTGTGTGTGTGTGTGGGTGCGTGCGTGTGTGTGTGTGTGTATGGATGTGGATCAACATTACTCTGAATATACGCAGTTAAAATTAATTTTCGAGGCTCATAGTTTTTTGTTTCTTTTTTTTGGTTTTTCGGTGCGTTTTTGTTCTTTTTTGCGGTTTTTCGATTTTTGAGTTTCAGTTTTTCTGGTTATTTATACCTTAGAAATAATATCATCGATTGGGTGATAGTGCATTTAAAAGAGCATAAAATTACTTAGCTTTCTGACCCGAAATTTTGAATAAGCTATTTTCCTTGTTTTCTTATTCATAATATCGTCATTATTTTCAAACGTTCTGTATATGAAATATAAGAGTTAAAATTTATTTATATAATTGAGATTAGGAATATTGAGAAGATTATGTACAATTTTTGAGACTTCATATTTTCTTTTGAAGAGAAAAAGTCTTTTTGTAAAAAAAATCGATTTTTAGTCAGCTACGAATACTAGAGTAAATTGGCAGCATTTAATCTGAAACTTTCCAAAACAGTAGCTTTTTACTCTCGAACTAGATATTTGCCTAGATCACAACGACCTTTAAATTTCGAGATATTTGAGGTTATCTATTTTAAAAAATTTTTTTATAATCGTTTATATCTCGATTATGGCAAGGTCATCTTTTACTAAACAGGGCTCATTTTTTAATGAAGATTCGAAATTAGAAAGAAAATTAAAGATTAATCTACTCGTTTTTTTTATTTTACGATTTTCTAAAATTGATAAGGTAAATTATTTTTGTATGTTACACAGACTTTTGGCTTAGCAAGTGTCTTTGTAAAGATTATTACCTATGTTTTTGTAATTTTAGTAAAAAAAATCTTTGGACAGCATCAATGATAAACAATGCAGACCTTTTTTGAGATATTAATTAGAAAAAGATATACTTGGTAATTTAAAATTAATTTATTAGATCAAAAATTTCATATTGGAACAATTTATAAATTTTGAGGAAGCTAAGTACCCATGAATTGGCACCGATTATTCAATTGTTTCTGGACAATTGTTTTGATGAAAAATGCTGCCAACTTAATTGGCACTCTGTTTTTTTAAATAGATATTAAACATTAACATTAAGTAGTCCAATAATATTTGTATTATTATCTGGTATTTGATTTTTAAAATATCGAAGTGTATTATGTTAAGTTATTGTCATAAAATTTAGAAATGGTACGAAAAATAAGATTATTTGGTAATGAATTATGAATTAACAATCATCGTATCTTAGTATATTCAATTCCATACATTTTCGCAGTAATATATTTCTTTTTAATTACTCGTATAATGGCATATGCTACTAGATAGAAACTTGATTTAATAGAAAGCATTAAGAACTAATCTGAACGCCAAAATCTCTAACTTTTAAAATTTGATTAATTCATAAAGAAACCTTTTTCTTAATCATTTTTCAATATATAATTTTTCGACAAAATATATTAAAATAATAATGCTATGTCTAAAGTCATTTTATAGCTAAAACAAGATTACATCGATGCTCATCGTTTTCGAAATACGCAGTGTCAAAAATGATATATCGTATATGCCTGTTGACCAAATTTGCTAAAAATCATAGATTTATATCCCCGCACGTCGCAAACTATCATTACACATTTTACAGCTAAGCATTAAAAATCACTCGAGTTATCGTTGCACAAAAGAACTCATATTTTTAATATTTTTTTCTCAGGAGACACTGAATCTTATGATTTGAAAATTTACAGGTACATATTTATGTGTAAAACTTATATATCTTACAATTTCAGAGTTATAGAGAGTTAAAATAAAAATCTTAATCCCATACGCTAAAAAACTGCAAAATGAAATTTTTATCAAAACAATCCGAAACATTTTGTGAAACTTAATTATAATCATACAATATAAGTTACAGTAAACGAGTAAAGACCCGATTAAAACAAAATTAAACTATTTTTTATTTAGGAAATCAATACTTAACGAGTTCTCTCATTAATAAGATGATAAGTGATGTAGAAAACAGAATGTGAAGGTAAAATAAATTACTTTCAATACCTTCGAAAATAGTAATATAAATAGCACAATAGATATAAGAATATTTCTTAATTATAATTTTGTGATTACGAAATGTATTTTTTGAATCCATTAGATGCCGAAAAAATGATTCAAAAAGCATCGCATTGCAATAAAAAAGGGACTAGCCATTTATCGTAACTACATACCAGCCCTTTTTATAGACAAATTTCTACCTGGGAGGTACATTCCAATTTCTCCCCCAGACTTCGTGAAAATTTCATTTAAAACATTGTTAACACAGCGATTATTCAAAGTAAGACGACACGTTCACAAAGCACCTCCAGAAGCTAAAATCAAAAGTGAAACTTTCCCAAAATTTCAATTCCACTCTCCATTACCAACCCATCCGCGCAGCTCGCATCCCGCACAGAAGGAATCCGGACTCCTCGGGGCGCGTCCGCGCTCAGACACGAGATACCCAAGATGACGTATATAATACGACGGCCCGATACCCACAATGGCCGAGTGACCCGCAGAGGGGCCCCGTCGTCCGTCGGCTCGGGGGCCCGAGGCCCCCCCTGCAGTCGTTATTAAACCTAAATCATTCTCCGAGCGACCGCCTGCCATATAACTCTCTCTCTCTCTTTCTCTCTCTCGAGGACCGCACCACGTGAAATATGGACGCGCGGTTCAAATTGTGGCCCACAGCCCTAAACTTCTCTCTTTTGCTCTCGGCGGGCATTTTGCGTTATAACTCCGTGCTGCATAAACTTGCTTCCTACGCGTACACTCGTTTTCGCGATTCTCTATAAACGACGCTGATTTACAGCTACGGCCACACAGCGCTGCTGCTGTAGCTTTAAACTCGTGACCTCACGCGGATACGGTGGTACATGGGTATACATATATGACTTGAGGTGGAGGTGTTGTGCAGAGAGAATAGCAGAGGCCTGACCTCGGGGATATCTGGTGTCTATACCGTGGACTCGGAGGCTGTCTTTGGGTTTTGCGGCCAAGAGAGTATTCTTTTCTCCATTTTTGGGCAGATCTCGCGCGCGGAACTGGCAATTACCGATTTTATTGCCCGGACGCGGTGGAGAGTGCCGAGGGATGACGCAAGATATTGGATTTTTTGGGTGTGTTGCGCGCACGGCGCGGCACTGCCGCAGGAGGACGGGACTGCGGTGGATTTAGATTTATTAGGCGGTCGACGGCGAACATTGTATTGAATTCGGGAATTTTATTGGTGGATTCTTTTTTTTTTGTGTTACGAGGTGTATTTCTGTTATGCCGCGTGTGACGTTGTTTGCGTTTATTACTGTTATTAAGGAGAAAGCTTTGCAGGATGCAAGAATATTTTTTAAATTATTTTGACGTTGGACATACTGATTTTACGTTAAAATAAATAAATTCATAGATTTTTTACAGTGGGAAATTGGTACAGATTATTTTTTTAAGTTATTCAGTCTATAAAAAGAAATTAGGTAACGTATATTAAAGAAATCGATTTTTAAAATTTAAAAATTAAGTTATACATGAAAATCAGGAGAAGTTAAAGTTACTTTTAATATATTGTATTTAAAATATCTAATGGTGACGATAAGTAGCTGTTTTTACTAACAGCATTAATTTTACATAATTGGCCATTTATAATAACAAAATCTGGTAACCAAAATGAACTTTGTTTTTACTACAGAGCGCTTAGTAACTATCGCTAATCGTTATAGATTTACATATCGCAAATCGATAATTTATCGCAATTTTTTACAAAATCTAGAGATCACCTAAATAAATAATGTAAAAATATTTATAAAAACTAAGATTTATGTGTTTACTGGATTCGAATATTATATATAAACAGATTATTTTTTGTAGCAGGATGCAAGACTATCTTTAAAATTGAGCTGTTGTTGCAAATGAATATAAGAGTTTATTGTTTATATGTAAAAACCTTTATTTTTGATTAATTATCAACTGCCGGAATTAAATTGTAAACATTAATAGCTCCTTGTTAGGTTTTTGCTAAATATATGCGCTTTGTGGCTTTGTCGTTTTGTCGCTATGAAGAAACAAGAGAGTATAATGTTACTCTAAAATTATTAATAGCTGTTCTTAAAATTTCAAAGAATACACGTGTTCTTTATTGATTCACATTTGAAAACCCACTTTAAGATTTATGAAATCATAAATCAATCTGCGTTAAGAATCTTATATGATGTTTTGATACTAATTTATGTCCCGATTATGATAATGCAAGTGTTTCGTGTACATTTTTTTACACTTATACAATTTGCATAATATAATAAAATTCCGAATGACTCAGATTAATAAAAAAAATGCCATTTTTCTTGTGCGCATTATTATTAGCTTGTGAAAATCAATTTTATGAATCACAAATTTAAATAATATATTTATCTTAAAATAATAATTATCATGCGATAAAAAAAAATTCAAAACTCTCGTCAAGGCAAAAAAGAAACACTTCAAAATCGCCTATGAAATTTTCTAATCTAAGCTCACTTTTTACTCATAGCAAATACATTCTCCACTCAGAATTCCTTTCACGAGCTAAATAGAATCGCATCTTCCATCAAAGCATATTTTCCTCAAATCTTAATACACAATATCCCCGAGAAAAGCTACATATCTCCCGCGCACTTCCAAATAAAACTCGGCAAGATCAGTCGATCCTTGTATCCTCTCTCGATCCCTCTTCCACCCAGTAGCCTTCCGTCGAACTTCCCCACAAACAACTTCTCCCGAGACTCTTATTTCGGCTATGCGCCCTGCACCGCGAGCAGCTCGCCGCGTGTCGCCCAGTCGTTACTTAAAACGATTGCTCGTATCTCACTCGGCTCCTGGCGTCCAGCTCCGCGAGCAAACTTTCGCATGGCGCTGAAAAAAAAAAGAAGACGGGCCACGAGGCAGTCAACTTGGCGAAATCCGCCTAATGCGCTCTTTCTTCGTCTCTTGTAGCACTCGACGTTTATATAACGAGATGCGGCGAATCTCTTTTATTACTGCGCGAGTGCAAAGTTCGCCCCAACTTCGGGGGTAACTCGATCAGACCGAGCTCTCGGCAATAATTTTAGCGAGGGTCGCGAGCGCGCGCGCGGCTTAATTCGAATTTATATTTAAAATTTTCAACTTTCGCGACGGACCTTTCGATCTTTCTTCTTTTTTCCGCTGTATTATAGTCCGTGGGGCGTTACGCGCGTAAATTCGTTTCTCGACTCGCTTGTTCTTTTTTCTTTTTCTATTTTTTTGAGGGAGGAGTGGTCGTTATTATACGTTATATATAGAGTGGCGCTTTATTATTCACTTAATGTGGGACGCGTGAGGGCTCCGGGTGCAGGACAATTTTTTAATGCGCGGCAAGTTTCGCCGTTTTGAATGCGCGTGCAGGGATTAATGAATACGTAATGTCGATTACGCTTGATAAAAGAGCGTTGAAAATTGCCCGGGCGCTGTCTGCGTGCGTATGCGTCTCGTTTTTTTTTTCGGGGAAGTGGACGTGATTTATTATTTATTTTGTGGGCTTTGCATAAGTGATTTATTCAGAGGTTGCGTTAGTTTTTTTTTCAGGTTTAGTCTTTATTGTATTTTCGAAATAAATTAAAAATTGCATAAATATTGCAAAATTATTCTATTGAGCCGTATAGATATGCAAAATAAATAATTTTGAAAGTCACGTAAATAATGAAAATTGCGGTTAAAAATAGGTTGCGAAGGGAAACAATCACTTTTAAAATTTCATAACTTAAAAATCAATAAATCGTAAGTAATATTTATGATACCTACATATGCAAAATCAATTTTGTAACATGATAACAAACGTTATAAAACACTCTTGGAAACACTAATTCATAAAATATCATTCGCTATATAAACGAAGATGCATTTAAAGTATTTATAATAATCAATTGCAGGCAAAACTAACAAAACTATTACTTATATCATTGTATACATGAACTGTATTATATTAAACTATTAACAAAATCAATTATCCCAGAAAAACGTACGATCTAATTTAAAATACGAATAAAAAGAAATTAATACCCATAGTTAAACCGCCACCTAATTCGCGGCGAAATAATTTCCAGCAGCCGGAAAAATCCTCATTTGAATATTTTCTTAATAAGCGACAATTTAATCGCTCCCTCCCTATCGTAAAAAAGAAATTCAACCAAGGAATAAAGAGAAGAGGGACCAAGAAAGCGAGAGCCGAGGTATAAGGAAGCGCAGTTCGGCGCGCGAGCGAACTATACGCAGTCTCGCAATCAAAAGCTCGTTAGGATGATTTATAAATTGCTCGGCTCATTTGCATGTATACCTATCGCGCTCGAGCGTGGGGGTCGCCTGACGAATGCCCGTTCTTTTATTTTTTTTCTCCGATTTGCATTCGCCCCCTCCCTGCGGTCCCTTATTTCTATACTTCTGTGTGTGCATTGCAATCGAGGGTCGCCTTTTACAACCCCCCCCCCCTCTTCCTTGAAACTAATCCACGCTGTCGTCCAATTGCGAGTGTGTAGTGTAGTGTCTGCTCCAGCTCACTTTGCGGTGGCGCACGTGTTTTTTTTTCGGCAGTCGGCCGAGCTTGTCGGCACCGATATAAATCAGGATTTCGTGAAAATCAATTACAGAATTGCGCGGCAGCTCAGGGAGAGAGAGAGAGAGAGAAATTCGATAGCTGTAACATCCTCCGGCAATGGCATTAGTGCGTTATATGGGGACACATGGAGAGAGAGAGAGAGAAATGTCTGTTTATAATTCCGATTCCAGTTCCAGTCGGTGGTTGTGTATATGTGTGTATGTGTACGGCTGCGTATATGTAGTGTATTATGCCAACAGATGGACAAGGAATAAAATAAATCGTAAAAAAGGAGGTCGAGGGTGCATAAGGCTAATCCTCGTGATTTTGCGGGCGCATGTCGATGCGGCTCGGGCGCTTATTAATCTGGGTAATTGAATGGAAGGTGCGTGCGGAGGCTCTTTAATTAATTGCATCGGTAACGGTAATTTATGGAATGATTTCCCCTTTGACGGCACATGTGGGTTATATGTATTATGTGGGTTCTTGAATTGAAATTTATTCAAATCGATTGTAATTCCACGGATTTTTATGCGATACTTTGTGTAATGGAAAAATATTGTTCGTCGATGGCGCAGAAAGCGTGGAGGGCAATTTCATGTTTCATAAAATTTTTAATTTTGTAAAGTATCTGTACAGATGCCACATTGACATTATTCAATTTTGCAATTGCCGTCAGAGAAAGTGGTCTGTTAATTTTACGCGAGAAAGATATTATTGTAAAGCGCGCAAATTTTGTTATTGCTTCTAAACTTATAATTCATAACAAATTAGTTTTAGTGAATTCTAATCGATTTGTTCATAAGTTCAACACTGATGGACTGAATTTCGTTTTTTTTTTTCGAATGTAATAAATTTTGTAAAAATGTATTTTAATTGTAATTATAATATCAATAATTTAATACACATAATGTAATATGAAATAGAATTAGACTTTAATTTTAACGTAATTAATTTTAATGAAATATATAAAATAAGAAATTTATATAATATGCACATTAAATAATATTTCAAATGATGTAATTTATACAGTAATAAATAAGTAATTAATCACGAGTGCAGCATATCAAATTTACAAATTATTAATTAGTACTATAAATGTTTTAATATAAATTGACAAGCTGGGCATTACACAATGAAATGAAAATTTCACGATGAAAATACAAATCCGACAAATTTTAAAAGGCTACTCCCAATAAAACAATTATATTCCCGATACAATGTACCATACCGGACCAATGCAAAACACGGGCTCACCCGTGCGAGAATTGGCCTAGAGAAACCTACACTGCACGCACTGCACGCTCCCTCGCCAAAAGACAAAGGCGCAAACGAACGGCCGCGGGCGTCGTAAATCATTAGAACATTTAAAATCAACTCAGCAAGAAAGCGGGCTCGCGCCGGGGCACTTTATTTACCGCGTTACATTTGGCATCGGTTTTCGGGGGCAAAAGCCACCCACCGCACGCAAAAGTGAGAGAGAGAGAGAGAGAGAGAGATAGAAGAGCGACGAAGCGCGACGAGGCGCTACTCGACTGGGCGTGCTCGCTGGACCAAGACACATCCAGATCCAGCCGCAGTAGCAGCAGCAGCGTCTAAGCCCGTGGCGGAGCGCGATAAAAAATGGCATTGCTTATAAATTCAAGCATCCACCCCTTGCACACATACACACACACACACACCCGCAAACTTCGCAGCAGACCGTTTCGCTTATAAGTAATGGCGGAGAACGCCCTTAAGGTCCGGACACGCGCGCTTGGAGGAGAGGATTTGGGGGGTGATGGGTGGTGCGAGGACGTAGGAGGGGGTGCGAAATTGAGAATTTTAAAACGTTATCTGTTCAGAAAGTGTGGATGGTTTGTACATGAAAATATGAATTTATTGCATATTTTAGTAAGTAGTTTATTAATTATAAATTGCATGTGTTTTATTATTATATTTAAATTAAAATTAAAATTAAAGTTCAACCTTTTTTCATAATGCCGCCATTTTTCGAATTCTTAAGTTCGCTGTTTAAATCTGATTTGATATTAGTACGCTTACTGAATAAGTTTAATCTTTTAGGTTTTTCTTTATCGATGAGCCTAATGTTCGCGAAGATCAAACTATTTTTATATGCAAAGACGCGAATTATTATTAGACATTTATAGTGGAAGCGCGTTCTAAGGATGACTAAATATATTAGTTATTTAGTTGTATATTAGTTTTTAGAAGAAAATTAATAAGTGAATATTTACGAAATGAACTACATATTCATTAATTATTATTATGTATATTATAATTATTAAATACTACTTATCAATAGCACTCATGATACAAAAATTGGCTTGGTAGGAGAGAATAGTACCATGACGAAACCAAATAAATTATTGTTCTTAGAAATCTATGCTTTTAAATTTTGTTATAATAGGTATTATTTTATAACAATTTATATATTTTAATTTAAAACATTTTAACATATTGATAAGAATAGCCTGTCTCGTGTGACTATACCCTTAGAGTCGATCGCCAAAACATTCGAGTGTCGTGAAAATAATGAGAGTTTTGCGGAACTTTTCAACCGTGAAAAACGTTGGAACGCGAATTCATATGTTTTTTTTCTCTATTTTATGCTGTTTTTCGGTTCTTGGAGCCTGTAACGGCACGGCTTTCGATATTTGTGATGTGAACACGGGGAGATAAAGAAGAAAGTTACCCACTTTCATATAAACTATATGCATGATTCTTCTTTTACTGTTGGGGGGTGCTTCCAATACGTGATTTGATTTCTTATGTGCAGCTCGAATTAATGGGAAAATCTTAATATATGATTGTCATAATCCTTTATTTCAATGCGCATACATCAACAATGAGTTAATTATACAGAATTCTTATTTTTATTCTAATTAAAATAACAATAACAACCTTAACTTGAAATTTTCAGAAATGATGCTTCGAACCTATTTGAACACAAAAATTATTACTAAAATTATTATGCTTTCGTTTTTTTTACACGTTTACTTCAAGAGATTAAACCAACCGTTTTTAGTTCTTTACAAGAGCCAAGGTGCAGAAAATGAAAGTGCAAATGAAACAATATTTTCGGTTTGCACTGCATATAAGCTAATGTCACTATTTAACCTCTCTTTGTTAAAAAACAACGAAACAATTTTCATCACAATCATCCAACCATAAACATTCGAAGCTTGAAAGCAGCACTGTAATCAAACAGACAATAATACGCACATATAGATCAGTCAAAAACGAAGGAACAATGGGAGACTCGAGGAAGTTCGCGTGCTCGTAATGGGTTTATTTCACGGGGTGTATATACACTACAGGGAGGCAGTAGCAGCAGCAGAACAACAACGGATTAATACGTTATATTGTGCGAGAGAGCTGGAGAAGGAAGACGGTGCGGTGCCCCGGGCCAATGACACTGCGACTTTTCGAGGCTCCTATAGTATACACACGAGGCGAGTGACGGTAAGTAGCGTAGTGCTCTCTCCCTTTTGATAGGAGGAGGATATCGCCGAAACCGCAGAAACCATAACTCACCGCGTGCTTACCGAAGCAAGACATAAGGAATAAACGTTATCGCCCCAGCGATATCCCCGTCGTCGGCTTTTCATCATCATGCCAACTGTGTAATAAGCATGAGTGTATAGTCCGTGTTCCACGTTAAATTTAAGAATTATGTTGATTTTATATTTATTTCTGCACAAATTTACGTCGTATAGTTCCTTCGTGTAAAACGTAGAATGTTTAATCTTTTGAAGGAAATTGCATGAAAAATACAAAAATATTTTTATTTACACGATTTAATAGTAGACGATTTTGATATAGATTTAAAGTTACTTTTTGATAGTTCAATTCTTTTGGAAAGCATTCTGAAGATGTAATCGTACTATTAATAGCTATAAATGGTCATTAATGGTAATTAATGTCAAAATAAAAATCTATCTTGGCAGTCATGTGATAGTTACAACAGTTTTCAAAAAATAGCTATATTTTCCAATAAATTAAAATTTTGGATTTTATGGTTATATTCAGTTGATGGCCTTCCGAAAGATGGAGTGTCCATTGTAAAAAGGAGTTACGGGAGATGCGGCATAGTTGATGCACCTAAGCTTGATCACTGATTATTTAAATGAAAAAAAAATAAACAAAAAAAATAGTTTTCATTTCATTACGATCGGCACAGTAATTTTTGCGTGAGCTAGCAATAAATAAATACCCTAAAAAATCGAAAAAATGTTATCATATAAGGTTTTTTCATTTTTCTAAAAACTGAAGCTTTATTTGTAATATTTTTGTAGTCTATGTGCTCTACGGGGTATAACGAAAATAAGCATTCAAATTTTATTAATGTCACTGTAATAACTGCGTCATTAAGTAACAAATAAACAAATAAACACACAAATAAATTTTCACATTTATATAATATTGTACAATAAATTTTTAATGCCTATAACATGCAAGATTTGTTTGTTTTCAATGTTCTCACAAGATTAATATCACAGAATTTGATTTAAGACATCAGAACAAACAGATGAGTGTTTGGTCTTCTCAATCTTAAATAACCCAATCGAAGTATCACTCATCAAGGACGCGATACCATACTAAACGACCTCCAATCAGTCAGCCATCTCGATGCCCCGAAATTCCCTCCTTATACAAGGCGATTCCCCCGCGCGCCACTAAATAAATCATAGGTACATTCCTAATCCATCAAGGCAAGGCACCTTACACCATCCGCGCCATCTCCCCCCATCCCTCCGTCCCCACCCACAGTGCCGACAATCAATTCCAGCCCAAGAATCCAAAAGCAGCTGCTTTCCAGAAAGCAGAGCCCGGCGATTTTTCAATCGCGCCCTCCATTATACCCGACCCGGCTCCATCCCTTCCACCCCACGAAGAGCGTAGAGAGAAAAAAAATAGGCGCACCCGCGGCGAGCGAAGGATTGACTGTATATAGTCCGGGAATCGTCGAATATTAAGCGAGAGAGAGAGAGAGAGAGAGAGTCCCGGATCGGCTCTGCTACTTCGGCTCTAGCTCTGCGTGATTATTATTAATTCAGCGATCGCGCGCAGCAGCGAGCTGCTGTGTCAGGCGCATTAGGCGGGGATTCCCGCAAGGTGGTCCAAATTCGGTGCGTGAACGATAATGCGGAATGCTTAGTCTGTATATTGAACATTCCACGTCAAGTTTGAAGATTATGGCGTTGTCATCGAAAATTAAAAAACAAATTATAGGGCCTTGATAAAAAGTGATGGGGATTCTGCTTTTTTCGTAACTGAATTTTTATTCTATAAAATACATTGAAAATTTAAGTGCGTATAGATTTTACTTGTTGTTAATTCTATACATTTCAATGTGTGTAGAGCGAATATAGGACAGGCAGGCCAAATAGAATTTAATTTTACTAATTACTAATTCTTCCTTCTAGTATTAACTTACAAACAAATGAATAGTGCCATTAGAACAACATGGGTTTTTTCATTCTGGGTTTTTAAAACAATCTTAAGTATCAACTTTTTTGTAAGATAAAGTTTGAAAAAAATTGGATTAATGCTTTAATGCAGTTTTAAAAATCCCTAATGTACAGTATATATGTTATTCTATTGGCAATTTAAGATTATACGTTCTTACAACTCATTAATAAAATACGAACCAGGACTTGAGCTCATTTTCTATACCAAAATTTATGTGAAATTTCGTACTGAAAGAACGAAATTCAAACCAAAAAAATATAGTCATCTCTTCCATTCTTAGATTCTCACAAAACGATATGTCCTATTATTGCTAATTAATAAAAGTCGTTGAAATTGAGGTCTGAAAAGATTAAGCATATATTAAAAAAAAATCTCTTCAATTTTACGCTAAAATTACAGGATATGAAATTAAAAAATACACGAAGTTTAACAATAATGAAAAAAAAAAATACAAAATTCTTTTCCCTCTTGATGTGCAAACATTTTTATGTATAATGTTTCGTTGATTATTCGCAACAATTTCTCTACAGTTTCGAGAGTAACCAAATTTTCATCAACAAACTAGACGTGGAATTTCCCACGTACACGCGTACACACAATCATTCAACATGCATAAGCGTCTCTCGCAGTCTCACGTAGTAATATAAGTCCCCGGGAACAGCTCTGCAAGAAGGGGATGGGATGCGTGCAGGCATATACACACGAGCATGCACGCGACTCCACGGGATCGCGGTGCAGAAATTTCCGAACGATATAGAGACAGAGAGAGAGTACGGGGACTCCCCGGTGTTTTACGCAACCCCAAATGAACGAAAGGCGCGCGCGCGCACGCTGTGGATTAAAGCCGGTGCGTCAGCGTTTTCCGTCCAGCGAGAGATGTGTGCGCGGCGCTCCGCTCCGCTCTGATGTGCCGTCGTTTTAGCTCTGCGGTGTGCGCTCGCATCTCTCGTCTCTTCTCTTCGACCCCTGGCTTTTTGTTCTTAATGTGATTATTGTTTGTCATGCGCGTTGGGATTTCTTTTTTGGTTTGATGTTAAAATGGTAATGGGAAGTGTTTGATATACACGTGTAGACGCACGGCTAGTTATGCTAAAGTGATTAGGGAATGTACATTGAAGTTGCAAGCGCTGACCCTCGTGCGACGGTAATAGGGTTAATGTAGAGCTGTTATTAGAGTTAAATCAGTCTACAGCAATCTCGATGTTTCATTTCATGCAAAAAGCTGTTATGTCTTTGTTGGTTTATATGATATTAGAGAAATATATCTTTGTGGCAATTATACTGGGATAACATTTAGAAGTTTACTAATAATAGTATCGACGGGTTCGAAATCAAAAGTTACTAAATATGGATTACAAAGTTGGTCACCTAATTCAGAATTAAATTTGAACTATAATAAAGCTGCATTTGTCATTCTTTAAAATTAGAAACCACAGTTAAAAAGAGTGACAATACACTACAAGATTGAAAATTGTCATTCCAGTATTAGATGTAATGGAATGTAAATTGTAATTTTCAGCTTTAACCTATAATTTTATGGTCCCAAGAAAATTAGGTAAATGTTTGATTTTTGATAAATTGAGTGAACGCTATAACCACAGTATTTTTTTAAGCCCTGAGTATCTTTTCGGAAAATTTCCAGTTTCGTAAGTTGGTGTTTAGTAAAAGTCGACTGAGAGAAAATCATAACCATATAAAGTCCTTGAATATTAATATTTCAAAATTGCTCGCAAGTTAAATGAAAGTCTGACCCTTACGACCGCACAATTAAATTTACATTTCAAAAGAAAAGAGTAACTGTCTTGAATCAGTAGCTCAATCTTGTCAACTGAGTGCAACTCTGGTCAATTTTAAACCTATTCCGTCTATCCTAACGACCAGTACGAATTCAAATCCAAGAAATTTAAATAAATTCAGAAGATTAATTTCCTCTCTGTGGCTTCAAGATCGCGACCCCTGCCAGTCAACCGCGCCCAACCCGAGCATTACTTCCATCAATCGAGGTCCCGGTCCTACGCAGAACAACAGGTCTCACAAATTTTCAGTCCACACTCAATTTAAAATCATCCTCTCCTCCAAAAGGGCGACGCGCTTGCACGCAGTCTCCTTCGTAATAAGACTCCAGACTCCATTCAGGGGCGAGCACGCGCGCTCGTTTCAAACAATATAATTTCCCAATGATCATTACCAGGAATAATGACCGTCGATTCTTCGTCTCCTCTCGCCCGTGAAGATCCTCGTGCGCGCTGTGGCGTTATGCGCGGAACAGCAGCGCGCCGTATAGCGCCTCATAAGCGAGCATGACTGTCGCGTTTTCCTTTAATACGAAATAGAGACGCGCGGCGATTGCCCGCGCGGGATTCCGTCGCCGGTGACTGCCCATTATTATTATTATGCTCGTTATCGCGGCGGCGGGGTTGTGGGAGCCAGATGCCGCGGGATGATTCTGTCACTCGGTGGAAGCTCGATGCTTTTGTGTGGAGTGGATGTAGCGGAAGATGGATGAAGAGTTGATGGAGAGTGTATTGTATGCACTGTTTGTTGTGGCAGAGTGGATAGGCGTTTTTAGCGCGTTTGCCGATGAAGACGTCGCCGTGATATGAGCGACCTTCTATATTTCGTCAATGGTTACCGTGGATGCGAATGAAAACGGTTGTTATTCAAAAATGTAGTTTCAACTACAAGAAAATGTATTTTTTAGTGGGAATGCGGTATTAGCAGTAGATTACACCTTGAAATTTTCAAGCCTTTGGCAATACTTACGTGCTTAAAAATATATATGAAAAAGTTATTAAAAAATTTAAGTAACCGTATTGTTCATTTTGTACTTGATATAGCTCATTAATGTGCTATATAGTATCGAAATAAAAGTATTATTTAATATTATTGATTCTCGAGAATTTAAGTCTGGATAATTTGAATTTTTCAATAATTCACAGTCTTTACTTGGTCCCTCTTTCAATTTTTCGGAAAATTGATGATTAAAAGTGAATTATAGAAAAAACGAAGTTTCATCAGTTTTCTTTTTGATCGATAATTTGTAACTAGATACTTCGAACCACTTTCTCCGGATATTTTGAGTAAATATAGAACCAAAGCAGTTAACAGTGTTAATTTAAAAAAATGTTTATTTTTATAATTCATAAATAAAAGCAAAATATGTATTAATTAAAATAGTTGCTAAAGCTTGCATAATATGAAAATAATTGACATTCACAAAAGTTTCAGAAATAATTCAATTAAAAAAGCAATGATTCTATTTACGTACCTATTAAGCGTGCTTCATTCTAGTTCCAACTTTATACCCTGTTGTCTCAAATAAGATTATTTCATTAAAGTACATCATATTTGCAGTAATTCCTTTCCTAGGTACTTGATTATTTTATTACTGCGAATTCTCATCAGCGAGGTGGTAATAATTTCACTACCGTTAATTGCGCCATACTGCATTTATATTATAATGTAAATCTTATTAAAAAACAGTTATAGTTGCAAAGTTGCGATGAATCGTCGCTCGTTTCTACGTGTGGGAGTCGAGTCATCCTCATTTATGTTTTGCGCGGTGATTTCATGCGTTTCCGTAAACGACTCGCTTAACCACTTAAAATCACACAATTTTATCCTCTTTCTAAATTAAACTTTGTGAATGATTATAATAAAAATGGCAATCAAATTCTTTACATTTAAATTAATTGCATGTTTTTATGAACTGTGTCTAACATATATTTTTAAGATATATTTTTACCAAATAATAATACGTTTAAAGACTAATTAAGTAACCACTAATTTAAAAAATATAACGGTGTTTGTTTTTTCACAGAACGAAATATTAAAGGATTACATTTAAATAATTTGTTAAATATACTTTTTTACAGGATTATAGTTTTAAATTTTCAACTTTTGCATAATCTCCGAATATATACACAATATAATCCCATTAATATAGGCAAAAAGGGGGGACAGCGAAAATCCAACACTTTCTGACAAAATAAATTCGGAATGCGGGTCATCTTTGTCCATAAATTGTCTATCTCTGACGTTTTCCACCATTAATCGGTTCTTTCTGTACATTCGGGGCTGATGCATGTTTAATGTCCGCGCGTCCCGGTGCGCGCCAGGCTCTAATCTGAAATATTTTGGGCCATGAATTATTGAGCAGCGATGGATCAAAGTCAGAAGAGACTTTTATTTAAATCGTTTTTTTCTCTCTCGCTAGTAAAATGTATCGGTCGTTATTACTCTTTCCGATGATTTTCATTTGATTAAGCGGCCTTGCAGTGGCATTTTTAAAGGATATTTTCGTATACAGATTATTTTCTGTATTACTTGTAAATATAATGAATTATAATATTACTCTTGAATTTATCTACTCGACTAACATCGAAAGACTGCCTTTTTGTTTACATTTTTTATGAATTTTACGCAATGCTTATTTGGAAAAATATCCATTGATTTTACACTGCAACGTATCTTATATAATTAATATAGCCATCTGTTATCAACAGTCTCTATGATTTATTTATCGCTTGAATTTAAATCTAAAATAATACTGTTCTAAGAAGAAAATAATAATCACAATTATTATCAGAACATATTACAAAACTTAATATAATGATATACAAATTTATTTGATGAAAGTCGATAAAATAACGTCTACATACATATTTTCATTTGTTTTATATTTTTGATATACAGTTGTATATCAAATGTTTGTATTTTACTTGAAATTGAATTTCCGTTGTTATTTTCCAGTATGGCAGAAAACTGGAAAAGGAAAAAGCGACGCTTCTTGGTATAGACTTTTTCTTATATCGTTGAGCGGCTCCGAATTTAGTTATCTTTTGACATCGAGGATACATGTCACAGAACAAATTGAAGTTTTCTGTGGAATGATAAGTTCTCGGAATAGATAAGTTTAAGATTCATACTACAAAAAGCAAGGTGAACACTTTTTTCTCTTATTTGATATACTTAATATTTTTTTTTACTCAAAAAAAGTCAAAGCGTTCTTATTTACTGAATGGATGCAAATGAAATATTTCGTCTTCATATTTAAATATTTTCAAATGTTATCTATTTCTCTTTTAGAAAGACAGAAAGAAATATACCTTATTATTTTTCTATATGTGCTAAAAGGATAAAGTTTTAGATTTAAACCAGTGATAAGCAAGAATAATAAAAAAATACCACATTCTTCTGCTTCAACTCTCATAAGAACTCAAGCACTTTATTTTCAAACTTACAAAGAACAATTAAAACTAAAATAAAAGGGAGGAGTAGATAGATTTATATTATATTAAATGTACCATATAGATTGTATCATTCGGATTGTACTTCGCAATCTGAAAGCCCGACCATCCGGCTTGCCAAATTATAATTGTTATTTTATAAACGTTCTAGGCATATGTTTAAGGAACATTCTAGACATGTCGTGGCAGACCGTTGTCTCAACGTTTCCCTGCAGGAATTCCTCCAGGATTTCGTGCAGGGTTTTTTCATAAGGGATATCCTGTTCAGTAAATAAACCGCTGACTCAAATTCCTTAACTATTAAATTCTCAATTCTTCGTTTTTCAGTTAAGAAAGTCTAATAACGTTCCATCTAAAATTTTCACGCGCAATCGAATTATCGTGTCCGGTATAAATTCTCAACCCAGACTTCAAAATCACCACTCCAGAATTATACAATTCTTATCACTTCATCCACAGAGCAGCTTCAGGTTACCGAATCACATCAAATAATTCAGCAACCTTCTCATAATTTCTATTCTTAGTCTCGAGCACTTCGTACTGGAAATTCAAATGCCGCGTCTACTACCAATGAAAAGTTGATTTGTCTCGCCTGGGAAGCTCAGCAGTAGATGCGCAACAATTTAAGCCCTTCTTCGATCGTCCGAGGATTTATTCGTTAAATTGAATTCGGACGGCGGCGACTTTTTAGCATCTCTCTGCAGCTCTGAAACAGGCAAAGAGAGGAAGAAAGAGCGAGCGAGAGAGATAGAGGAAATACCAACTACGCGCTACTTTAGTTAGGGTCTATTCATAGTGACGTATCAGGAATAGGACTAATATAGCCAGACTGAATTAGACTCGCAATTAGACCTAACCAAATTGGACTCTGCAAAATATGGTTTGTTAGCGACATAAAATTTTATGCGTACACCCTCCGCATAATTCGACTCGCGAAATGTGTTTCAATTTTGTTAAATGACGTGACGTGATTGATTATGTTTACACTATTGATTTTTGTTTCGAACGTTAATATTGGAGGATATTCAAAATTTTGAAATGCATACGGCAAGTTGAATTTATACTGAGGATATATATTGCTCCAAAGCTTTTGTATAATTAAATATTAAATTATATATTAATAAATGAATTAAGCAATAGATTATTTAGACATTATATGAGAGTTTTAGGTTAAATATATAAATAATTTTTTTAGATAAATAGTACATTATGTAACAAGAGCAAAAAGTCGAATATATTTCCCGCGGGTAAAGTTTACTGCCCGAGCGAGCGAAGCGAAGCGAGGGCAGTATCACCCGAGAGACAAATCGACTTTTTTCTCGAGTTACATATAGTACTTTATGTCCATCTCAACTGTGGCCAGTTTTTGACATGGAAAGCGGGACTAATGGACTGTTAAAAGACAATATTGTTAAAAGACAATCGAAAGTCAGGGTTATTGATAGAACTTGATGAAATAAAGTAATTTGGATTAGTTTCTAGTAAAGTCACTTTTTTCCCTGATTTGCTGGAAAAAAGTTACTTTGTTCCCGCTAATCATTTTTGCGGGCAAAAAGTGTAATTTTGGTCTCGCTTTTCAGGGAAAAAAGTGGCCATTTTCATTGAGATGGGCATAGAAACTTTTTCTTGTTATATATGACACATTTATAAGTATATTAATAATGAATATATTAGAAAATTCAGAATTATTTTAAAATACTGTTTATTCCATAACTAAAAATATTACTACATATTGATGTATTACAATATGATAATACATTTATTTTAAGAGCCTGCGACCCTAAGAAAACATCCTTTCAAGTCAGGTATGGCTACACTGAGAAAGCAGTATCGTAACTGGCACGATATATATCGTAAAATTTACCATATACATAGTAAAATTAATTATTTGTAAAAAGCAATATTTAATACGTAATGTAAACTAACATATAAGCTTTAAAAAATGGATTATTAGACAAATTTTACAATATCGAAATCGTAATATTTTACGATATAATTTTCACAGTGTAGGTCTGTTAAGATCTGCTTGGATCTAGCTCGGTCTAGGCGGGTCAAATCTCTTCTCCACCCAACCGATCCCATCCCCGACATATCTCACTATGAATGTACCCTTACGAGCATTTTCTTCCTCTTCGTTTTCGCGTCCGCCCTTTACTTTCCCGGAGGCGACAGCAGGTATAGACGCAGACTCGGACAACGACAACGGTGGAAAACATCCAATTGACCCTTCCGCGCGGACGAGATCCCATCTCTCTCTATGTCTCTCTCTCTCTCTCTCTCTTCCTCTCTCTATCCCTGAGAAATTGTCCCGCGTGACCGGCTGCGTGGAGTTCCTCCACCCTCTCCTCCTTTTTTCTCCGTAACGACGACGATTGTGTTATATGCGAAGGGACGCGAAATCCCGTCGGGGCCGATGAATATTTGATTCGCTTGCGGTGCCACCGCTCGCGAGCTCTTCGACGCCATCGGCTGATTCTCTTTTCATCATCGGTGCGGCGGGCGCGTTTTGCGCCGATGTCCCCGGCCCTTCTTCCTTCCCTTCTATACTCGTCGCTCTGCCGTCGCTATTTGCTTCTGTCCTTTTTCCGCGCGCCGACGACAAGGGCGCTTTTCCGTATAGTGTACCTTTTGACCTCGCGAATCCATATTCGAGCGATTGTACTTTGCATCTTTCGCGCGGGATGGAAATCGCGCTTTAGGGTGCGCGGGTAGGTACTGGATATTATTGTCGAAGCGACACTGTGGAGATGAACAAACGGAATTTTTTAGAGGCGTTACGCTGCTGGGTAGCGGAAGTTTTGCATGTTTTTTTTAATGGTGGGGAATGACGAGAATTGGGATTTTGTTTGAAGATTGAAGTGGTTTATACTGCATTATTCACTTTTGGTTTGTAATAAATATGAACAGAAGAACAACTATGTAGAATTTTTAAAGAGATTTAAATTATTCACCTTTAAGTTAAAAATATCAATGTATAATACATAAATATAACTACTCATTTCATTAGCTTTATCATGTCAAACTAAGATGACGTAATGCAATTTAATGGCACGATTCGGCATAATCTCCCTATATAGAAAAATTTTATTTTAGGCTTCAAGCTATATTCGTCATGTTTTAATAAACTGAGAAATTCTATGATGCAATAGATGGAATATCAGATTGTACATCCTTAGACATGATATTTTAAGAAAGCGTACCGTAGACGAAAATTCAATATATACAACAATGCAATATAATTGTTCGACTTATACACGGTTTAAAAAATTAACATACTTTGTTAAAATTAAATAATAAACAATTATATGTTTCTTTAATACTGAAATATGCTTAAATTGTTTTCAAACTAATGTTTGTTGACTATTTACATACAAAAATGTATATTGGAATTAATATACAAAATTTGACGAACTAAAGGGAATAACAAATTGTTGATTCGATTTTTATGTGTGTGTTTTAGATATATTTATCTAAAATCTAAGAGTAAAAATGCCAATGAAAATTAATTTTGATATGCTGTCAAACTAAGCCTACTATATCGAATAATTATTTCAGTATCTCTAGTATCTTCCTGCAGCTTAAGAAGCACGGTTCGCTGCACAGATAAGTTCATTACATGGTGTATTCCCTTGGCAAATCTCCCGACCGCCTTGCATGCAGTGTAATTGGATAGAAGTATCCATATGTAATCGGGGTGTGTTTATAGTAATACGTAAAATGTATTTTGTAGATTGTTTTGTTTATTAATAATTTTCAACATCGTAAGTATAAAATGTATTTTATAGTTTTTTCTCTTAATAGTTCAGAATATATATAAGAAATAAGAAAATAAAACTGAATGTAAATAAGCGATAAGATAATAGTTTGGTAATAAATTTCTAATAATTGTTTCATATTTAAGTTCAATAAAAAAAATTCATTTATTCTACGTGCACGTGTATTTGCAATTTCCTAGAGAAGATTGGATATTTCGCGCTAAGGGAATACCAGATATAACAAGCTGAGCAACAAACCGTACACTACACGGCCATCTTACTACATCGGTTCCACTAGAAATTCGATTCTCGCTATTCGAAATAACAAGAATACTTTTACAGAATAATAATACCAGCCATTCTAAGCCTTCCACCACAAAGCTAATAAATCAAAACAAAGACTAATCACCACAATCTATCAATCTCATCCCTCACAATACGTATATGAATTTGAAGAAAAAATTCCGCCCAGAAAACGTTATATATAATACGCACTCACAACCAGGCGTGAAATCTCCCAATCCCATCTCCATATACGATACCCAGAATCGTCATCCCACAAAAATTCTCCGCGCTCTCTTCCTCTCTCCAAGGTGCAACCTGTATAAATTGAACTGTCCAAAGTCCGGGCGAGTCCCGCTTAAAAAACAACAAAAAAAAGGAGAAGGGAAACACACGGAACGAAGGACTAGCAGAATCTCGATCTCGATCTCCGTCACGAATCTCCCCGAATATACATATATCCTCCGGTGTCCTGCACAAGTCGGCCGCGAGTGGCCGCATATATATATATATAACGTACACTGCACGGAAGATTGGCATGTCGCCGGCTGCTGGTGCTATATACCGCTGATGCCGGAAAAAGGCGAGCAGCGAGGAATAAATGTTTCTGGGATATTATTTTACATGCCCCCGAGGGACGAGTAAAAGCTTTCTCTCTCTCTCTCTTCTCTTCTCTCTACACGTATATGCGTACAGGCTAGGGTGCTATATAGATTTGTTTTGGGGATATTTCTCTGCGGGCTTTCCTCTCGATAAAGGGGGCGCGGCGGTTGTGGCGGCGACGTCCGAATATAAATTAAGGGTTGCCGAGTGGAGAGTGAGAGAGGCTCCGCGGGGGTGGAGAGCGCCGATGCTCACTTCCATTTTGCCGGAGTTTGCGGGAGAGAAGAGAAGAGTGGACGATAGGTTATATACATAGGTGGAGGAGGAAAAAAGTCTCGAGGCCCGTTTGCACGCAGCAGAAACAAAGGGCGGTGAGTAGTATATAGTGGCGTTTGGGCATCAAAGAGAAAAAATGCAGTGATTAATTCGGTGAACTATTGAATTAGAAATAAAATTAACTTGGAACTTTTAAAGAGCGTTATTTGTGTTTACTATTTTTGATTCCGTAGAATAATTTTATTTTGTCTGAAAAATTAAATTAGTTGAACAGATACATTCTGTCGAACCAAAATAAGTATTGAAATATTCGGAAATATTTGATTTGACGAATGTAGGACATTAATCCATTTGAAACAATTACTTCCCAATCGACAATTTAGCTACGGATTGGATTTTCGATAAATAGTAAATCAATAATTCTCACTAAATTATTGAAACTATTGATCGAAAGCAATTTTTCAAAAGTTTTAATTCTACTGCTACTACAGAATTTATGGACAGAATTTTAATATTTCTGCACGAGAATTTAGACAGCCGTTGAAAATCAACCAAAAATAAGTAAATTTTGAAATACGGTTTGGACCAATTTGAACTGCTATATTCTAATTTCACTAAACAAATTTTGGAAATCTAGCAATTTTGTAAATTTTATTGATTTAGTAAATTTTCTAATTGAGAAATGAATTAATATTTAAATGGATATTTGAAAAATAATGGGTTAATTATGTATTTAAAAGCTATTACATATTATAAAAATATAGAATTTTGAGCTGTCATAGTTTTATTTTATGCATGCGTTGATATTGTATATTATTTGGTTCTTTCTAAATCTGTACATTAGATTATGGATTTTAATTACTGTTAGGAAATCACCAAAGTCGAGGTACAAACGCTAATAAAGCCGTAATGAAAAAATATCCTATATAAAAAATAAGCGCACATGATAAGCATAAAAAAGCAAATAAATTATTATATGAACAAAACGTAGTGATGAAAAAACTAAAACTCTGGTTTCAATATTGCTATTTAAGAAAGTCTTAATATAAATATAAATTTGCAGGTAAACGTTTAAAACATGAAGGAATTCATTTGTTGATGGTTTAATGCTACGTTAAAATCTGATGATCCTATTTCAATAAACTCACTGACCTACATTACAAACGACAATGGATCGTTCCAAAACGAATCATCCTCTAATAGAACATCAAACGACGAAATGACTTATGTACTCCAAATAATCTCCATCCTTCTACAAAAAAAGCATGCAAAGGAGTCCCGACAAAGGAAACGATATCCAGCCCGCACAGACTCCTGACACCGTTGAAAAAGCATTTTCCATTGTCACTTTAGCAGCTCCTTTCAAGCCACAGCACTCATGCGCATCACCACCATCCAACCCAAAGCTCTCTACCTCTCCTATACCGCAGGGCATCTTTAAGAATGAGAAGTCCACTAAGCGTATTCGCTTTCCCGAAGACATCGCGTACCCTCCCCCCCCTGGGGACTCCACGGTGCTATTCGCTCTCTTACGCTACACAGAACAAAGAGAGACGAGGAGGCAAACTTGACTCGCACGGAAAAACACGCACACACACATACGGGAGGCGCGCGCGCGCCTGGAGATAAATCACGGAGGCCGCCTCCACAAGACTGCGAAAGAGACAGAAACACACTGCCAGTGCAGGAGGAAAAGGAGGAGGAATCTCATCTGTTAGGATTAGGCGGACGTGTGTTTGGACAAAACCTTTGAGTCCGCCCTGCGTGCGAGCGCGCGGAAAACCCCTTCGCTCTCTGTCGTCGATGTTCGCGCTGCTTGTGTCAATTCCTTTTGATGCGCGCGGAATTTCGTACGCCGATTGATCGATCATCTCGTTTCGTTCTCCGTCTTCTTCCCACTTCTTTTCTTTTTGTTATTCCGGGCTTACTTCTCTGGTTTGTGTGCGCTTTTGGAAAAATCTTTATGTAGTGGGTTGGATTGAACTTGGGTGTGTTTTGATGTAGAAGTTTGTATCTTGTGTTCGTGATTGAGGGCTTCTTAGATTTAGTGGGCTTTGTTTGATTTTACAAGAAAATGGGAAAACTTTATTTAGAAGGTTGGAACTGATTAAATGGCCCATTTTTTCGGGCATCTTTTCGGATTCAGTAGGTTTTGTTTGATTTTATGAGGAAATGAATATGTAGGTGATCTCTTAAGTAATAACTTAAACTTTTGATATTTGACCAGGAGAGTATCAAGGTTGTGAGTCCTGGATTCTTATGAAATTCTAAAGACTGCAAAATTTAACTCCAAAGATCGGACTAGGTAACCCTTAAGGTTTTTGTGCGCTAAACACGAATCCGTTGTCTATTCTTCCAGGATTTTGAGAATTCTAACCTAATAGTGATAAATAGGTCATTTCAACCGATATTTGAAGACATGTCACATATATAAAGAAATTTTTACTTAAAACTTTTTAGAGATATTCTATCGAATTTCATGTCAAGGTCACATTTGTGTCCAAGAGATATCACGGCAATGTCTGCAAGGTCACATTTGTGCCCGAGAGATATCACGGCTATGTCTGCAAGGAAACCGGTGAAATTTTGTCAGTATCTTCTTTAAGACAATACGGAATAACTTTCGGATCAATCTTAAAAAACTTTAGGTTTTATGGTCACAGCAATGAATACATATATAAAGAATATAAAATTTTTTTTTTTAGGTCAAGAGACTGAAAATTTGAAAAAATAAGGTACGGTAACTGTGATTTTGTCATTTTTTGGACTCACTGATGAAGACAATAAGTAGCAATGGGTTAAGTTAGATAATCTGTTGTTTCCTCCTAAATGAAGCTTTGTAATAGTAAAATAGTTTTCTTAAGAACATGTTAGAAATATGTTTTGGGCCATTTGGAATCAATATACACTATTTTTAGAAAATGTCCATATGGATGTGTATGCGTGTGCTTGTGCGCGTGCGTGTGTGTGTGCATATGCGCATGCGTGTGGGTGTCTGTATGTATGTATGTGTAGCACCATATCTCGAGTAAAACCACATTTAAATTTAATGTTTCAGGGCTCATTTTTTTATCATTTTTTGAAGAAAGGGTGCTAAAAAATAATTTTTTTTTTCGATGCGTTTTGGTTTTTTTTCTGTTTTTCGATTTTTGAGTTTTAGTCTTTCGGTTTTTTTAATACCTTAGAAATAATATCACCGATTTAGTGATAATGCATTTGAAAGAGCTTAAAACTACCTATCTTTTCAGATCCGAATTTTTTTATAAGCTATTTCCGTTTCTCCGCTGTACACGGAAACGTCATGTTTTTTTAAGGGGTCGCTCGCACTCGGTATTTTTAAAAAATCGATTTTGAGTTTATTTTATTTTCTGAATGTACATCGCAAAAATATTCCCTGAAAATTTCAGACCAATCCGACTATTAGTTTCGGAGATGTTAAAATAAACTTTCTACTTACATAAAAACAATAATTAAAACTTCAAAGCCTATTTGTACGATCGGTGGATTGTGTGCTCTGTTAAACTTTTGTTTTTAATACAGCCAAAAAACGACCTTTTTTTAAAAAAAAATTTTTAAATAGCCGTGATTTTATTAAAAATCAAAATTTCCCAAAAAGCTCCAATCATGCATATACCAACAATATTTACTAAAGAATGGCGTTGATTTTTTTTATTTCAAATGATCCAGTCCATCACAATCTTTGGCACCGCAAGGGTCCTTTTTTGGCTTTTCATCACGGGATCGCTTATAATTCTCTTATTTATAATAGTAATATATTATCTTGAAATGTATACTAATTGAATAAAAATAGAATTATGAAAAAAATTTATATAGAATTATCAAATATATTAAATCTGTCTTCAAAAGAAATTCATAAAAATGACCTTCCTTTTTAAACCCTACGAGTTCGCATCACCCTGTAAACGGCAATATTTTGGAAACATATGATGGAAAATCTTTATAAAATAACTAAGCTGGAAAAGGTTTCCACTATCTCGTGGCAATATTGGTTGAGCTCTTTTACCCTCGCTTTGACCAGAATATGAAATCTTTTATTTTTCAAGGTATTTAAGGTTATATTTTTTTAAATAATTTATTATTACCTATTTCTTGGGTATTACACGGTCTTTTTTTACAAATCGATCTTTTCTTTCTTTTTTGATGAAATCAAATATTCTTTTTTCAGATTCATCAATTCGTTTTTGTCTTACAATGAATTTTTATTGTTATGATTTTTTTTAATTTGGTCGCTTATTTCTTGGATATTAAGGGGTAATGTTTGTCTATTCAAAGCTCTTTCTGTTTCTTTTTTTATATAGATTCGTAATTAAAAAGACTTTTTAAATTTCGTGAATTTGTTTTTGTTTTATAACGTTTTTATAATCCATACTTTTCTTGTGGTGATATTAGTACATTGTGCAACTAGGGGGGAAAATGGGCTTTTTCTAAGCGAGGATGATGATTGAGTACCAGCGGAAGTAGAGGTCGCCGAAGGCACCCGAGACGTACACGAGCGCTCAAATCATCATCCGAGTCTGAAAAAGCCCTTTCCACCCGTGTTACACACCGTATATTTTTAACAAGGGCATGAAAGGCCATTTTTATGCCTGAGAGTGGGAAATGGAATTGTGCATTTTGAGTTTGCGTAACACACTTAGAAATGAAGAATAAAAATGAAATTTTATGGACCTTTCCAACGGCGCGCATAACAGCGTGAAGTTGACGAGGCGCGAATGTTGAAATTGAACTTGCGTGTAAAGATTTGGAAAACAAGTAAGAAATGAATCCATTTCTACCGTATAACTATGGTAACAATGAGCTAATTTCTGCCCTGTAGCCAGGGTATCAACGAGCTCATTTCTGTCCTGTAGCCCTCAAGGCAGAAATGAGCTCATTCTTACCCTGGTTACAGGTGAGAAATGACTTTTCTCACAACTTTTTACAAACACGTTCGAAATGTGTAATTTTCTCTCTCAGTTTCAGGCAAAAAAGAGGACCCATTTCATGCCCGCGTTGAGTAAACTACTTTATTCTCTCGAGGGAATAATGTAGATAAATGGAAATTATATGCTGCTCTTCTCCCGCTTTTCAGGTTATAAAGTGGCCATTATGGCTGAGTCGAGAATAATAGTATTTTGTGTCCCAATGATAAAAAGTAGTCTTTATTTGCCTTGTTTTGTTTGTAGTACGAGTCTAGGCGAGCAAGCACGAGCCGAAGACGTGTGCGTATTCCGATCTGCAATCAAACAAGGGTAAGAAAGACTTTTCACACAAAATACGTAGTGTATATTTTGTTGTTATTTCACAAAAATAGCTTTAAAGTTATTGTTAGATATATCAATTGAAAGGAGATTACGCCTACTTTATGAAATCGTACATATTTTTGACAAATTGAACGTATAAAATGACAAAAAAATATTCAATTCTTACAAAATTTTCAAAATTAATACTTTTCCTAAATAATGAGTTTAATAATTATCCATTCAGCTACAAAATATAATCAGTTCAAATAAGGGGAGACCTTGGAGTTCAGGTCTTGGTTTATGATGAAACTTTAGGAATCGACTTTTGGAACCTAAAAATGAAGCACAGTACCCGTAGTTTTATCCAATGGGTCTTTAAATCTGAGATAGTGCCAAAAAACATGGGCAATGCTAAAAATCAAATATATATATATAGATATACTATCAATGTTAATAAAATACGCCATATCTACCGTGCAAAGGCCCATTGGATAAAACCACGAGTATTGGGCTTCATATTTAGGTATCAGAAAACGATCCCTAAAGTTACATCAAAATCGGTGACCCGGACTCCGCGGTCACCGCAAATTTTATTTATACACTTAAAAATTGTATCGTGTATCGTCAGTATCAGTAAAGTATGAACTGGAATCCATACATTTTTTGTTAAATAGCTGGTGTATAGTTTCGCAATATTCTCACTTTTTCTCTAATAATTGTCTTATGGTGAACATTTGATCGCTCGTCGACCTGTTGCGCCGGAATCCACACTGATAATCTCCTATTATATCTTCCGCGAATGGTGTGAATCTGGCCTGTATTACGTTTGACAGAATTTTGTAGCAGGTAGCAAAAAGTGAGATTCCCCGCTAGTTATTGCAGTCTGTTTTATCTCCCTTTTTAAAGATCGGTATGATGATGGATTCTTTCCAATTTTCTGGTATTCTTTCATTTCTCCAAATAGCACATACTAGATCAAAAATTTTAGATGTAAGCGCGGTGCCCCCATATTTAAGTAGTCCAGCCGGTATAGAATCGTTTCCTGCAGCCATATTGTTCTTTAGCTTTTCGATCGCGGCCTCTACTTCTTTGTAGGTCGGTTCGTCCATATGGAGTTCAGAAGTGTGGATTTCGTTTCCCATTTCCTCGGAGTTTTCATGCACGTTTAATAACTTATCGAAATAGTCTTTCCATAATTTCAATAGTTCATTTTCGCTTGTCACGAGGTTCCCGTCCTTATCTGTCATTAACTGCGATCTACTCTGAAAACCCTTCCTAATAGCGTTTATTCCTTTGTACATCTCGCGCGGGTTATTTTCCCTATTATTAGTTTCTATTTTTCTAATTTCATTTTTCTGATACTCGCGCTTCTTGTTTCTGTAAATCACACGTACTTGCTTTCTTATTTCATGGTATTCTTCTACGGCCCTACCGCTTTCATTGTGTACGCTATCTAATTTAGCCTTCTTGCGCCTTTCAAACCAGAGTTTGCACTCTTCGTCAAACCATGGTTTGCTCTTCAGCCTTTTTTTCTTACCCAGTACTTTGTTCGCGGTCCCTTTTATAGTTTTTTCGATAGCCCCCCATAACCGCTCGCTTACTATTTTGACCGGCTACTAATCTGGCTCTTAATTTTGCCACTACTAGATAATGATCCGAGTCGCAATCCGCCCCCCTATAGGTCCTTACGTCGAGTACATTAGTGTGGCGCCTGTTATAAATAAGAAAATGATCGATTTGATTGTGCGTAGCCCCGTCCGGCGATGTCCACGTTGCCTTATGTATATCCTTGTGCTTGAAGCACGTGGTCTTGACTATAAGATCTTTTGCGGCCGCGAAATTTATGACCCTAATACCGTTATCGTCGCTGATTTCGTGCAGACTTTCTTTGCCTATGGTGGGCCTAAACATTTCCTCTCTCCCTATTTTAGCATTGAAATCCCCCACTACTATTTTGGTGTCGTAAGACGCGAATTGGTCGATTAATTGCTCTAAAGTTTCATAATAAAGATTTTTGACTTCTTCCTCTTTGTCCTCCGTGGGACAGTGGACGTTAATAACCACGTAATTATACCACGCTCCTTCGATGATGATATACGAGAGTCGGTCATTCACGAAATTGCAACTTTTAACGGAATGTATGATGCTTTTGTTAACAAGAAATCCGGTGCCTAGAGAATGCCCGCTCGCGCCCCCATATAAAAAGGTGAAGTTACCGGATCCTAGCATCGCGTTATCTTTCCATCGGGTTTCTTGTATTGCTACCAAATCTAAATTGTACCTCTCAGTTTCATTTATGATTTCCCGGAACGCACCTGCTCTGTGTAGACTGCGTACATTCCAGGTTCCCACCCTTAAGTTTCTTTTCGTTTTGGTTTGGTTTTGTTTTCTTTGAGCCATGATAGTAAGTTAAACCCGCGCGTTTTGGATCCTGTTCCGATCGCTGGTGAGTCCATCCGTCTAGGGGTGATAACCCTCATACCTCCCTAGAACTAAGTATGAGAGCTATCTGACTTTGGCGAGGACATAGTCAACTCGTCGTCAGACACACTCGGTTTCATTCTCATATCTTAATGCCCCCCTGCAAGGCAACGCACCTTCACTAGCTTCGTTGCCGTGTAAGACCAGGTGGCGAATCATTCTACACATCCCCTCTCAGGGCAGTTGTCAACGCTCCCGCATCCTCCACGACAGCAAGATTTTTGGTCCATTTTTTGATTGAAATGTGTCGTAAAAGAGATAGATTACAGAGTAAGGTAGAAGAAGAAAGTAAGACAGGAGATTTTGTATAGTGTTTGTAGTTGTTGTGGTGCTTGCGTAGTGTTTCTTGATGAATGCGTTCGCCAGTGTGGGCTCATCACACCCACGCCTGGGCCAATCGGCTGTCCGCGAATGCTTATTCAATTTATTCGCAGCTAACCTCTTTCTCAGGGGTCGTTCCTCTATCCGCAACCTAAGGACGCGCTGTGTAGTAGTGATAGGCACCCCCACCTGTCAGCTCTGGACGACTACGCCCAGGACCCGCTTAGGGTAACGGCGTTGCAACAGGAAATCCATATTTTTTCCGTTTTTTTTTCTTTTTAATTAATGTCGCCATGTTTGTGCTCCCATGTGGTGCTAATCGACGACGGGGGTCTGCGGAGCGTTTGTAAAGAAAGTACATGTAATTTTTACAGAGGTGCTTGTATCAATCGGCAGAGACTAGGATTCGAACCCGGGTCACCGGCGTGGGAATCCGACACTCTACCGACTGAGCCGCTGCAGGCCCCAGATATTAAGTTAAATTACTAGAGGATAATATTATTGTGTTTTATTATTGAAACGGTACAAAATATTAGACAAAAAATTTGGTTTAATAGTGTTAAAATAGAGCTGAGTAATTCATTTGTAAGACATAAATGACACATGGCGTGTTTTTGTCAAATTGTTTTTATTTCTTTTTTATTTCTTTAGTAATAAAATTTTTTATGAGATATTCTAATAGAATAATATCTAGAAAAAACCGCTGCCATTTCATTGGCACTTAGTTTGCTCCAACTTTAAAAAATGTTTGAATATGAAATTATTTATTCTATTTAATGGTGGGGTGAAAAATAAAAAAGACAAATCTATTGTTTTGTAATATGTTTTGTTATTTAAAATATTTTATAATATATGTAATATATACCATTTTCACCAATAAATTTAGGATAAGATGATAATATGTAACTAAGAAAATCTTTAATATATTCATTAAGAGTAATTATTAGAGTTAATTATTCAAAATAGTTTATTCAAAGCCAGTTTAACTGTGAACCCAAATTTTAACTCTATTAAATTTTATTCCTAACAAATTGTATTGGAATATCAAAAATATATTGATTAACTAACGATGCTCTACAGTCGTTTTTTATTTTGAAACTATTCAATACAAATTTTTTTTTGTAACTTATTGGAGAAAAAGCATATTTTTGTCATAAATACAAGACAATAAAAAATAAATTATAGCACACATATTAGATAATAGTATATTGTGTACCGAGGGCGAGAAATAGGCTTTCCCATGGAAGAATTTACTCTCGGCAGAATACTGTTCGAGTATTAGTTGCCGACACTACCAGTGCTTGCAAACATTAGAGATCCATCACTGAGATGTAGCGGGGATGATAATAACGGGCCAATACAACACTTTTCTTCTTGATATATTCAAAATTGTACAAGAAATATAAATTTATAGACACATGCGAGACACTTTACTCAAAGTTTAGTGTAATAACCATAACTGCAGACTACTATCGCGCGGTCGAAAATTTCACGTAATGTTAGTAATCGTACATTAAATTAATATTTTGTTAAAAGCAAGTCTGAAAAGTAGGTTTAGTTACGCTTGACGATTTCGCGATGTTTTGTTTTCTTTCAATATCGGCAAAAAGTATTGCACCGACTCAGACGTTTTTCGGGCCAACGTCGATTCTTTTTACTGGCCCATTCTTATCAAAACGATATAAGGTAAAGTACCCAGTACTAGGACAGTTTTTAATGTGATTCACGAACAGACAACGATTTTAGAACCAACAAGCAAAATTGCTCAAAACATTTAAATCTAACCATTAATTTGCAATCAATTTTACTTATTTATGCACATACAAAGACATTAAAATGCTTTTTTATATTAAAAGAGTATGTTTGAAAAAATGTACACAAGAATACAGAAGTGGGACGGGCTATATCGAGCTGGACGCAGTACTGGGACATCGTTTGGATGCAGTAGTGGGACCTATATTATTAAATGTGTCCCACTACTAGGTTATGCAAATTGAGAGGCATGTGAAGTGGGACTAAAATTCGCCTATACACGCTTCTGAAACGTAACCTCAAAAGATTTGTATTTTGTTTTATAATAATTTTAAGCTCTAAATTAACAAAATATCGTCTTGACTACGAAGATAGCATCATAAACAACGCTAATGCATCAATACTTTTATCAGATTTAATAGTAATAGAAGTGTTTTGCTACTGTCCCAGTACTGCTCCCAATTTTTACTTTGTCCCGGTACTGGGTAATTTACCTTAATCCCCTTATTGTTTCGGCACCAAAAAATAATTTACTGGCATACAATATTCAGCCAGAATCGGCCCGAACTATCACTGCTGGAAAATTCTTTCATTACCGAAGACGAGTACTGCAAACACACAAGGGCGGAAAAAGCCCATGGTCCACGCCGTATTTTTTGTGACACATGAATTTATTTTTGTGATATTTCGTGTCTATCAAACTGAACCAGATGTGGCCGTTTTTTGACACGGTATAACTGTCGTCCTGTTCTATTATGAAATTAAATATGTATACTTACACATACATTGATTTATACTCACACACACCCATATATACATGTACACACATATTATATACACACATAGAGATATACATACAGATATGAAATAATTATTATCGTATATTAAAGTTTTTCAGGTGAATGGAAGATAAGATAAATGTTTTTACCGCCCTAGGGCGGTAAAGGATTTTATCGCCCGCTCGGGCGGGCGGTAAAGAACATTTTTGTCGCCGGTCGGTAAACGGCCACTTCTTGTCCACTTGAAATGCACGAAAAAGCGCGAAAATCGTGCATGTGTTCCAAAATATTTATTTTAAAACATTTCAGACAATTTTCCAACTATAAATAATCATATCCCAAAGTATATCTCAATAGTAGATTCTCAGTTATATTAATTAGATATTAAGTTAACAGGCGAATATTTTAGTTTTTTATTATTAAAACAATACAAAATATTGAAAAAAATATTTATTTAAATAATTTTAAAACAGAACTGAGTAATTTAGTTCATAGACATAAGTGACGCATGTCGTGTATTTGTAAAATTGTTTTTATTAATTTTTTATTTGTTTTGTAATAAAATATTTCGTTAGACATTCTAATTGAATAACATCTAGAAAATAAAACGAATAACTAAATGAAAAAAATTTCATACACAACAAAATATCGTTTATTTGATCGAATTCGTCGTTGTCGTCATTGTTGTTGCCGTTAACGTGACAAAAACAAATATGCCTATAGTTAAATAAAATATTTAAACTTCTTATTAAGTGAAATTTTACAAAAGGATTGATAAAATAACGAGTCTGAACTCTGTATGACTTATTTTGTCAAGACAGACTTAGTTTTGATTTTTCAATCATTTTGATCCATTGTTTAATATTTTTCGCAAATGTGCTCTTGAATTTCTAGGGTATAAGTTTGATTTTTAGCAAACATTTTTTATCATTATCAACAAAATGGCAGGCTTCTAAAGTTGGCCTAGAAAATAAATTATCAAGTGTTACTGTTTTTTCCCCTTTCCATTACGATTGTAATTGCGTGAATTGTTTTTATTAAGTGATGCTAAACCCTCTGTCAACATCAAATACGGGGAACAACTTATTTCATTCAATTTTCAATTTTGAGATAATATCTCTATGAAAAGTTGTTGTTTTTGATTAGGACAATAACGTTTCATAAATATACTTGCTAAAAATTGAAAATTAAATGAGAAAAGTGGTTCCTCGTATTTGTCGGTGACAGGTGGCTTAACATCACCTTAAACACAACCCGGACAAATTCACGCATGCATGATTAAACTCCGATGTCCTGCTTTTCGCTTCTTTTAAATTTGGTTGCTTTCGGTTACACGGTAGAGTCATATGATTTAGATAGCTATTCTTATCGATTATCGAAATTATATGAGAGTTTGAAGAGGATGGTTTGTTAACTATTTAATTTTTCATTACAATACTGGCACGTTTAAATACTAATATGAATTAATACATATGGAATATGCGTGAGATAAAGACTATGTGAGTGTGTATAATTATCTATTTCACTGTTGTTATTACATAATATTTAGAGATTCTAATCCACCTGAAAAAAGTTTTTTATACATATTAGAATAAATTATACTAGAACATTCTTTTCTTAATTTCGATTGTTTATATCTCGAGAATGTCGCAGTTATTTTTTATTAATCAAACGAATTTTTATGTTCCTTGATGAAATACGAATGAGAAAAAAAATTAAAGATACATTGATTCGTTTTTGTTTTATTAGTCCAGGAGCTGGGTACCTTCCTGTATACACTGAGGTGCCAGAAGGCAAACCAAAGTTTTTCTTATGTATTTTGACCCGTAGAATCTGAATCTGAATGTCAATTTTCATGCAAAGTGGTAGGATTAGCTAGAAACGCGATTTTTTATAAAAGTATTTCAAAGTCGTTTTTTCGGCTCCGTGTTATTTTTCCCTAAAAATTTAGGTCATCTTAAGAAGGAAAGCTTGTATTACTTTTTTCCTAAAGTCAATAGAAAAAAGTGATGATTTTTAAAAGTTATCTAAAATTAAATTAAATTAACCATGACTATTATCAATAAACAAATGGCGCTTTGAAGGCCGTTTCGCATCAATTCCACAGCCGAGACTGTACAGGGTACTGTTATGAGCATTTACTTTATTTTGGAAACTATTCAGATTTTCAATCTACATATATTTTTTGCATAGTTATGCATCATATTTACGGGCACTTTAATAGAGTCTCGCTTTAATTTTTAATATTAATATCATTACAGTTATCATTGCTAGTAACTTATAAAGAGTTATATTGTGTTGAGATTTGTTTCTTCTATTTTTTCATACTAATAAAGTTTTGCTTTTCTAAATAACATACATGTTATTCGATATCGAAAGTTAAAGCGTGACTCTATTAAACTATCAGTGAAAACGAGGCAGTATGTATTTTGTAAAATAATAAACATGAATTTTAAAACAAATTTTTATTTTAACTGGCTTCAATTTAAATTCATGTAACATATTACCCATTTATTCCTTAAATTTGTTTCTTTGATACTTTTCTATAGAACTACAATAGAATAAATCTACTGAATATCGTACATAAGATTTAATATTATTTAAGGGGACAGGCCTGGTTTAAATCCAAAATTGTACATATAGTACTTTAAGCCCATCTCAACTGTGGCCACTTTTTTACTTGGAAAGTAGGACTAATGGACTGTTAAAAGACAATCGAAAATCAGGGTTATTGGTAGAACTTGATAAAATAAAGGAATTTTGATTATTTTCTAGTGAAGTCACTTTTTTCCCGCTAATCATTTTTGCGGGCAAAAAGTGTAATTTTGGTCTCGCTTTTCAGGGAAAAATGTGGCCATTTTCATTCAGATGGGCATAAAAATATTATTCTTTTATAAGTCCAGAAAACTTTTCATGTTTAAAAGCAATTATTCTGAAAAATTTTATGCTATTAATACACAATAAGATCTTAAATTTTACCATTGTAAAAACTCAAAATCTTGATCCCACACATCACAATAAATCATTATGTTCAGTACCTTATTTATTAACGGAACGTTATTCTTCACACGATTCTAAGTGACTTGATGAACAAAAATTTCTTTCGACGGTTATTCAACTCCTTTTGATATGTATTACATAATAAGCGAAGCATTTTTTCGTTAAAATATTTTTTTATTATTCTTCTTCGTATACCAAATGAATTTTTTATATATATTTTTAAAATTTTTCAGATATGCGATTATATCTCCAAAAAAATATAATACAAAATTTAACAAAAAAGTTTTTTGCTTATTTTGTATTGCATATCAAAAGGAGTCGAATCACCGTCCAAAAGAAATTTTCATTCATCATGTCACCTAGAATTGTGTGAAGAACAACGTTCCTTTAATAAATAAGGCATTGAAAATAATCATTTATTCTGACGCGTGGGATCAAGATTTTGAGGTTTACAACGGTAAAATTTAAAATATTATTTTGTATTATAGCATAAAAATTATCAGAATAATTTCTTTTAAACATAAAAAATTTTCGAACTCATAAAAAAAATATTTTTTTGGGTTTAACCCAGGCCTGTCTCTTTAAGTTACAATTCGTATTTTGCGTTTGATTTGTTTTATGTTCTTGCCACTGAGATCACAGGTTTAATTTTGAAAGTCAATCGGCATTTGTTTTCAAGTATAAAATAAGCCGCAAAAATTATTATCAAAGTAAATGCTTATAACAGTACCCTGTACAGTATCGGCCGTGATGTTGATGTGAAGCGGCCTCCAAAGCGCCATTTGTTTATTGATTATAATCATGATTAATTTAATTTAATTTTAGATATCAATGGATTAACATGTTATTGATGCCTTAAAGAAGATATATGTATTTGTATTTTTCAAAAAACTTTATTTGAATTGAAGTATTAAGAGGTCAAAGTTATTGAAAAATCGGAAGAGTGAAACTTTAAAAAATCATAACTTCTTTCTATTGACTTTAGGAAAATGTAATACAAGCTTTTCTTCTTAAAAAAACTGCACACTGTTTAAGGAGTATAAAGCTTTTTCTTGTACAAAATAATGTTACGCAAAACTTAAAACGCGCTTTTTCAGAATTAACGTATCTAAAATCGGCACTTTTTTAATAGTAGCATTTTTAATCTGATTGATAGCAGCTTTTTTAATCCGATCCTATATTTGAAAAAGTAATGGAATGGAGATAAAACGGAATTTCGAAGTAATTTTAAGTCGCGGAGTACGCATCTGGACTCAAAATTCCATAAATAAAAATGGTGGGTCCTATATGGCTGGCAATTTTTCGAAAAAGTTACGGGATTGAAATGAAATAGAAGAGGAGGATTTTGCGGGGTAAATATTTCAAATTTTACCTTAATAATCTGAATTCAAGATAAATAATGCGATCATTTTTTAAAACAGTTCTGATCAATTTGAACTAATATGAAATTAATATTCCAATGATTTTGGAATTCAGAGACCAGATTAATATTCAGTTTGAAAACTAACCGAAATTCCATTTTTGTTATACACACACGTTTTACACGTTTTTCTTACGTAACACGGGCCTAAAGTGACCGTCTTCAGACCGGCAAAAAAAAGCTCCCGCTTTAACTTCTTTTGCCCATTTAAAGCTGTTTAGCTTGAAACAAGACGAAACTTTAGCCAAAAGGTATTTAACTCCTCCTAAACATGAAGTATCAAATCCGGATGATACCACGTGTTTAGGGTGCCTAAACACTCTAGTAGCTTAATTTTTAAAAATTCACCCGAAAAGTGTTTAGGCGCCCCTAAACATGGGGTATCATCCAGATAATAAAACGTATTTAGGTAGGTCTAAACACTTTAGTAGCTTGATTTGTGTAAGGTAGGTTATACATATTTTTTTAATTTTCTAATCTAACAGGCCCACCTTTGCGCCGTGTCGATAAACGGCACACAGACACAGATCTATAGGTACAAGAAAATCGCGTAATCCAGACATGTGTTACAAAAAATATGGTGTCCACTGTGGACGAGTGGGCCTGCTTGTCCTCGTGTGTTTGCAGTACGAGTCGTAGGCGAGCGAGCACGAGCCGAAGGCGAGTGCGTATCGCAAGCTGGAGATGAGTCGAAAAAGATTCACTTTTCGCCTTTGGTAGACAATATACTATTTTAATTTTGGAATTTCAAGGACCGGTTTGTATTCAGCGAGAGCAAAGCCCCCAAAAATTTTGTTTTATTAAAATCCTATTACTTTTTCAAAAATCAATCTGCCATTTTCGATCCGTCATTAACAATTTTAGAATTTCGAAATTAGATTTGTATTTAATATGTCCTAAAACCTTCAAAAATTTAATTTTATCTTAATCATATTACTTTATTAATAATCATTCCGCCATATTGGATCCGCCATATCGTATTTTAAAATTCTGAGCTCAGATTCGTAATCAATGAGACAAAAAATATCCCGAAATTACGTTTCGCCATATTGGATCCACAATTCCGATTTTTTTAATTTTAAGGCCATATTCGTATTCACCTAGTTTAAGAACTCCCCAAAATTCCATTTCATATCAATTCCATAATTTTTCCAAAAACTGGTCAGCCATATTGGGACCGCCATTTTGAATCTTTGAATCTTCAGGCCAGATTCGAATTCTACGGGTCCGAAAACCAATGTATACAAAGTATTATGCAAATTATTTAAGGAAGTTAAAAATAAAGGGGCTGGTTTCTGTGGGAACCATCCGTCCTGAAAGGGTTTATATTTTCTGAAATAAAGCTAAATATATATAAATAAGATTATGGCCCTCATTTTTTCTGCTAATACATAATAAATTGGTGGGATCACCGCTATCAGAGACATGATTAAAACCTGATTAAAGATGTGCTATACAATAAAGTGAAATTTTTTATGTATGTACCCGTTAAACCAATTTTTTGAAAATGCTCTAAATTAGGCTTTATAATGCGCACATAATTGGGACAAGCCTAGATTTCTTCCTTTTTCTGTCAGAAACAAATATGGTTTGTGAAAAACTGGATTTTGAACAGGCCATAAGCGTGAAATATAAATAAGACAGTAAAACTGTAATTTTTCAAAAAGTTGTTTCACATTTTGAGAATACCATAACTTTACATTACACATGCGCATATCGATTAAACTTATACCACTGGCACATAATCAAGGCCATATCTTTCAGGCCGCGAGTACAGCACAACAAAACTTAGAAAGAATAATGAATATTGTATGTGGAATTTCCATATTTTTCTATCTTTGAATGCTTGCAGTAAATGTATATGTGCACATTGGCACTTTATTTTGTATATACATATGGTTTATAATATACTGAAGTTAGATAAAAAGGTCGCTTATACAAATTTTCACATAGAGGTAACATAGAGGTAACATATTAATAGTTTAATATGTATTACTGTGAAATTAAAAGTACTGTACATTTGCCCAGGTACTGCGTCGTGCGCTTTTTATGTTTTGTATATTTATTAAGTTTTTTTATTACCTATATTCTTTATGTACAGTTAAAGTAACTATACATTTCGCAAAAGGAAGATAAGGCCACCTATATATAGAGAAAACCTGCATTGGTCGTGAATTACAGTATATTAGTATACAATTCTTTGATCATTATGATATACGTTGCTTTAGTTTTTGCGTTGATCGTTTCTCATTTTGGAGGGCAGGTTCAGTGTTCTGAGGAAGCCTCGGAAATTACATTATTGTCAACAAAATGGAATAGCAGCGATGAAAAGGTATTGGGGATGCTTATATATTGATTTTCGAAAATCATTTAGTTGTATTAATTATATTTACACTTGCCTTGCACCTTCAAATTATTTGAAGATTTATCGAAGAATGACAATAATATTTAAGGAAATCTGTTTTCAAGCATTTATTGTCCATATAGGGTACGTACGCCAATTACTATACTCCACATAACTTGTATGTGCCCTTCATCGTTTATATTTTATTTACACAAACGTAGAATCATAAAGTAACCGGGTGAAATTAATAGATTGTGCAACTACTACTATCCGTTTGAAAATAGTTCAGGTAATATCTTTAAGAAAATAAATGGCCTAATATTCGGACCAATTGGATCTTAAAGCTTAACTATATTCAGTGATAAAATTACTTAGGTTGCGTTTAATAAAATGATTAGTTACGTTTATTATAATGTTAGATAATAGAAGGAAAACGCACAGTTTTTTCGCATTCTACTTTCTCAAAGAGAGTGTTCTCAAATAGAGAAGTGTGTGTGTGTGTGCATATGTGTGTGTGTATATGTGTGTGTGCGTATGTGTATTTGTGTGTATGCATTTGTGTATGCATGTATGTATGGGAGTATGCGTGTGTGTATGTGTGCGTATGCGTGCACGTGTGCGTGTACGTGTGTGCGTGTGCGTGTGTGTGCGTATCTATGATACCAAAATTTATATACACCACAACTCTTCAAGAGAAGCATATCATGCGCTGAAATTTTGCACGTATATTACATATGTACAAACGTAGAACTAATTAGATTTTGAAGCTGAATGGATAATACTAAACTCATTATTTATTTATTTTGTCATTTAATACGTTGAAAAATTATAAAAATGAAACTTCATAAAATCATAACTATCTTAGATTACACTTTTATTACAATAGATTATACAAGCTTTTTTGCTGCAAACGGCGCATACTTTCGTGAAAAAAGTTTTTTGATCCAAAAAAATATTTTTTTTCTTATTTGCTTAAACAATTGCATTTTAAACAAAATGTGCTACTTTTGGCATATTTTAACCAATTTATTCGGATTCTACGGGACAAAATACATAAGAATACATACTTTCTATCCACTCCTTTTTTTGTGCACACTGGAAAATATCCAACCTCCGTACTATGCGCCCGTCTGACGGCGACGGTGCGCCTCGTGTAGGAGAGGGCATAGGTAGATAGATAGATAGATAGATAGATAGATATAGGTATACTAAAGCGGACCCTAATGAGGCTGTTTTTCGACTCGGTGTAAACACACGCCTGTTAAACTGCAATGTTAGGCTGCCATAGTGTTTAAGCCCTCCTAAACATGCGGTATTATCCGGATGGTACACCACGTTTAGGGGGGCCTAAACCCTATTAGGACTTATTTTTGAAAATCAACCTACTAGAGTGTTTAGGACCCCTATACATGTGGTATCATCCGGATGATACCACATGTTGAGAGGTGCCCCGAACATATTTGAAGATCGGTGTGACAGTGAGCGAATAGTCGTCGCTGAGAGTGGGTAAAAAGTTCTTTTCGCTCGCCGGTCGGCTTGGCGCCCGCTTTAAAGGATGAAAAAAAAAACAAAAATCGTGCTTGTGTGACAAACAAGCTTTTCTTCTAGCCCTTACCACTGCAAAGTTGTTCCACACTGTATTAGCACATTTTGAAACCACCGCAAAAAAGCAGCCGCCGAACTGCCACTTTCTAATAAAAAATAATGAAAACGAATTTTATACTTGAACTAATGGGCAATTACTGACTGAAAAAAGATTTTCATTAGACATTATTATCCTAATTACAAATGTTCCCAAAAATACCTTAAAATTTTACTTTTAAGACTGCAAGGTGGTTTTTCCCATTATGATATTTCGTTAGTTTCTGTGTATTTTTTTCAGTTTTATTGAAGTAACATCTTTCGTAATGCCCTTAGCGGAAGACTAAACAGAAATAGGTTTTTCGCAATTAAATTTCCTATACAATATGAAACTGTAATTTTATTTAAGTTTGAAAAATACTTATCTTTATTACAAAACTTATGAAAAAATCTATGGAAAGTATAGCCGATAAATTCTTTTCAGTCACTTAAAAACGTGTTTAAATGCATCCTATTATATAGGAATATCTAACAAATGTGTTGGTGGAGACCCTTAAAATTAATTAATTAATATTGACTGTATTATCAATTTTCGGGTATTATATTATTAACTTTTCCAATTCGTCTTTGCACCTTCTATAACATAGTACATATAAAATGTATGTTTATATGTATATTTACTTTGTTTTGCAGAAAACAATAAATTTCAAGGCATTTGGTAAACAAGTAGATTTATTGCTCACAAAAAACGAAAATTTGCTGAGTCCGAAATTTCAAGTTTGGAAACTTGGAGAAGATAACGATGTGAAGAAACTTGATATTAGGAAACCTTCTTCTTGCTACTATACTTCTGAGAATTCATTTAGTAGTGCAGCTGTGAATTTGTGCAATCCAAACGAAGTGGTTAGTATCTAAAACGATACTTTTTGACTCTGCAATTTTATTATTATTACTTTATAAGTAATTTATTAGTTCTTATATACTTTCTGATAATGGGGCACATTACGTAAGGGTCATAGGGGAGGGGGGGGGGTGTACGAAAACTTTACGAATACTTATGTACATGGGTGTGGTGGCTAAACAAATTTTTACGTAAGGCTATTTATTTCGATATCCTTTCCTAACTAATGTTTATGAAACATAGAAAAAGGAGATGTAAAAACGATCGGTTTTCCGTCGGGATTTTCGGAGTGAAGGAGAAAGATCGAAGTGCGGGCGCTCAGCATGAACTTATGTTATACATATAAACTTGTGTTTTGTTCAGGTTTGTTGCATTTTCTATTAGGAAAATGGGAGTGATTATAATAATAAAAACTGAAGTGAACTACAATAAACAGTGCTATGTGCATAAGAAAAATAATTGTGTAATCAAAAAGTGTGAATATATTGAAAATATAAAATATGTGAAAAGTGTTGTTAATCATTTGAAGTGTTTACTTAAAATATTGTTGATGCTGACCTTTATCTAATGATTTATTCCAGTTTGACAAATTATTGACTAATGTAAATATCTTAACATAAATTCAGGTATATAATTAATAGAATAGATCATTTAAATATTATTAGCTATTGTCATATCATAATACTACGAAATTATTTTTCACAACTGTTTGTCTCTTTCTAAACTGGAAAATCGAGGCCCTATCTTGACGGACCCGTCGTCTTGCAATCTATAGGAGAACAGCTAACTTTGACAACAACTTATATTGAATTTTTGACGCATATTTTATAAATTATTTCATTATTTATTCATAAAAATATAGTTTTCCTGAATCATCAAATTCCATTTATAACTTCTATGCATATGTTTCTCATGGTTTGTTTCCATTTTCTCTAATTTATTAAATAAGTAATGATTTGAACTATTTTATATTTGTTTTCAGCTATTTTGATAAAAATAACATTTATTTGCTTGTCAATATATTCTTCTGTATTCACCTTAGACTGTAAGACGATGGGTCCGTCAAGTATGTTTATAGTTATTTTTCAAAATGAAAGATACCGACAATGCACTAATTTGTGAGTAACTAAGACTTATTTTTGATTATCATACACTTACATATAAACATTTTAAACGTTAGAGCTAATAATAATATTATTATGCGTATATTTGTATACTATGTACATTTATACTATGTATGTTTAAGGAAACTGATTTAGAAATAAAAATTCAACAATACACTTCACAGCATATTGATGGATTTCACTACTTCTTTTAGTATTCATTCGTAACTTGTATAAAGCTACATGTTGCAGTAGACACCTTTGACTATATAAAATTTGACGTAGTTATTCTCAAATTAATTTGTAAATATTTGCTATTATTTAAAAAAATATATTAATCTGATTATCGTTTGTATCACATTATATAAATCCTTTTGAAAGAGAATAAAGTTATTTTTATTTTTATTATTCTATTTATATTATATACAGTGAAAACAATCATTATCCAAACATGCGTTACAACAAACATTTTGTGCATTGTTGGGGAGAGGCCTTTTTAGCCGTCATATGTTTGCAATTCGCCCTCTGGTACACAATGTACTATTAAAACTCCAACTTCACCATTTGAACATTCATTTATTTTGAAAATTTTCGACAAATTTGTTTTAATAAGGGAGAAACCAGATAGATTTAAGCCTAGTGAAAGAAAAATTATCAGTAGCCGAAAAACTTTTTCATAACATAATTTTACCCGCTGAATCAGGTGGTGCATTCATAATTCTGAAAAAAGAATATTTACAGAAGTTCTTAATTTTGTTCAGAAATTCTGAACTATTCTGAAAATCCATGCTACAAGTTGTTGGTAATCACATCAAGAATACACAAAAGAATTTCAGCTCAAAACATTCAGAATTGTAGGACTAGTTACATCATTAAGTTCAGCAGATCTCGACGTTTGCTGAAAATACAGTCAACTAAACGTACATTCTGTCTTTATATAACTGGAATATATATATATATATATATATATATATATATATATATATATATATATATATATATATATATATTCTAAATTCCGAATATGAAAAAATAATTTAGAAATTCTGAATTCCAAATTTAAAAAACAATATCTTTAGAAATTCGGGTACAGGATTCAGAAAAAAAAATTACAGAATTTTTTTTCTCATTATGAACGTATATATGTGATATGTATACATAGAAATTTAAATATATATATATATATATATATATATATACGCGTGCGTATGCGCGTATAAATGTGCAAATATTAAAATACAAAAGTAATCTTGAAAAATTTATATTCAGCAATTATGAATTTGGAATTGAACAAGTATTTTTTCAACCAATAAATTTCCGAATATGGAAAATAATTAAATAATTCTGAATACCGACTTTAAAAAAAAATCTTCAAAATTCGGAATGCAGGATTCTGAAAATAAAATTTCAGAATTTTGTTTGAAATTATGAACGATATATATATATATATATATATATATATATATATATATATATATATATATTAAATTTCTATGTATACATATCACATATATACGTTCATAATGAGAAAAAAAATTCTGTAATTTTTTTTTCTGAATCCTGTACCCGAATTTCTAAAGATATTGTTTTTTAAATTTGGAATTCAGAATTTCTAAATTATTTTTTCATATTCGGAATTTAGAATGTTTGAAGAAATACTTGATTAATTCCAAATTCAGTATTACTGAAAATAAATTTTTCAGAATTATTTTTGTATTTTTACATTTACACGTATACTTGTACATGGATGTATATAGACTATTATTTATAGATAGACATATAATAAGTAAGTGATTTATCGGAATATATACATACATGCTTATTGTAGTATAACATTATCTGTTTCATACTTTTATAAATAAATATTATGAAAATGGATATTATCAAAACATTCCTGCGTTGTATTATACTGTTTCTTTTCATAGTAGTGATTGTGTTTGCCTTTTATCAGTCAAGCTGATAACTTGACGAGCTTCTTTATACTTTTCAGTTTCTTTTACGTCAAATTTTTGTAGTCTTGTCTGGTCCAATTTTTTCAGCTTTGAGAGCGTAATATAACGGAATAGTTGGTTCTGCAGTTTCATGTATTCTGATACCGTTCTCGTACTTCCTAAATTACATTCGCAAATAGCTATTAGAAACTGCAATTTCGACTCTCTTTTCAAATACAAATATCTGCTTTGGATACTTATTCTAAATGATACTGTGCAAACCTTCGTTAGGATTTTGTGTGAGACAACGAGCACAGCGTATTATCAATGAATCATCAGAATGTAGAAATTCTGAATTCCAAATTTAAACAATAAAGTTTTCAGAATCTCTGAATACAGAAATCTAGAAAATAAATTTCCAAAATTGCAGAACAAGAATTTATGTATATTCTGATGAATTACTTACTTAAAATTAAGTACATTTTAATGTGCATAAACATAATTTTATTTTGCCTCGTCCCTTTTACGTACGTGGGCGCGCGTGCGTATGCGCGTATAAATGTGCAAATATTAAAATACAAAAGTAATCTTGAAAAATTTATATTCAGCAATTATGAATTTGGAATTGAACAAGTATTTTTTCAACCAATAAATTTCCGAATATGGAAAATAATTAAATAATTCTGAATACCGACTTTAAAAAAAAATCTTCAAAATTCGGAATGCAGGATTCTGAAAATAAAATTTCAGAATTTTGTTTGAAATTATGAACGATATATATATATATATATATATATATATATATATATATATATATATATATATATATATATATATATATATATATATTCCAGTTATATAAAGACAAAGTGTACATTTAGATGACTGTATTTTCAGCAAACGTCGAGATCTGCTGAACTTAAAAATGTAACTACTCATGCAATTCTGTATGTTTTGAGCTTAATTTATTTTTGTGTATTCTTGATGTGATTACCAACAACTTCTAGCAGGAATTTTCAGAATAGTTCAGAATTTCTGGAACAAAATTCAGAACTTCTGTAAATATTCTTTTTTCAGAATTCTGAATGCACCACCTGATTCAGCGGGAAAAATTATGTTATAAAAAAAATTTTTTGCTGTTACAGAAATATGATTTAAAAAATCGTTTATTTACCCCAATCCACAAAATAATTTAAACTAAAGTTATTTTTCTTTTAAAAATCAATTTATTCATATTCTAAGCACGGATTCGTCTTTCTTGGAAATGATAGTCTCGAAATAATGCCTCTAAGCAATGAACAATCAAACAATCTTACGGAACATACGCCCTTTGTCAAACCTCACGTAATAAAAAGACGAGAAATTCCTGCTCATCGACGAGCTGAAGCTTTTAATGATGCAACCGTTAAAATAAAGCCTCGACTTCGAAAACGCTCTTCAGCCGCCCGATTCACCAACAATTTGGCACACAACTTAACTATTGAATTAGGTAAAAAGATTACATTTTTATAGAAAGTATCAATTTCATTGACTGTAGCTATCAATTTTTTAATAAAATTATGTACAGTAGAACCTCGGACAGTGATACGAGTTGGGAACAAAAGTTTCGGACAGTGATTGTAAGGTTGATCTATAACAACTCTAAATATATGCGTATAAATATCACTTTATAGCTTTATGTGCCTAAAATTAAAAGATCTTTCATCGCGTATAACTTCATTACTTTCTAATCAAAATAATCTGTTAACGCAATTCGAACAACAGTCAGAACTCGTACGAGTATATTTCGCATTGTAGAATACCCTAATAATTTAAAAGAGGAATTTTCAGAATAGTTCAGAATTTCTGGAACAAAATTCAGAACTTCTGTAAATATTCTTTTTTCAGAATTCTGAATGCACCACCTGATTCAGCGGGAAAAATTATGTTATAAAAAAAATTTTTTGCTGTTACAGAAATATGATTTAAAAAATCGTTTATTTACCCCAATCCACAAAATAATTTAAACTAAAGTAATTTTTCTTTTAAAAATCAATTTATTCATATTCTAAGCACGGATTCGTCTTTCTTGGAAATGATAGTCTCGAAATAATGCCTCTAAGCAATGAACAATCAAACAATCTTACGGAACATACGCCCTTTGTCAAACCTCACGTAATAAAAAGACGAGAAATTCCTGCTCATCGACGAGCTGAAGCTTTTAATGATGCAACCGTTAAAATAAAGCCTCGACTTCGAAAACGCTCTTCAGCCGCCCGATTCACCAACAATTTGGCACACAACTTAACTATTGAATTAGGTAAAAAGATTACATTTTTATAGAAAGTATCAATTTCATTGACTGTAGCTATCAATTTTTTAATAAAATTATGTACAGTAGAACCTCGGACAGTGATACGAGTTGGGAACAAAAGTTACGGACAGTGATTGTAAGGTTGATCTATAACAACTCTAAATATATGCGTATAAATATCACTTTATAGCTTTATGTGCCTAAAATTAAAAGATCTTTCATCGCGTATAACTTCATTACTTTCTAATCAAAATAATCTGTTAACGCAATTCGAACAACAGTCAGAACTCGTACGAGTATATTTCGCATTGTAGAATACCCTAATAATTTTTGTCACTGTCCGAGTATCTACTGTAGAACAAAAGCAAAATATAGCAACTAAAATAACATTACAGGAACTTATTTGCTTTGAATCTAAACATTAAATAAAACTTATCTTTTCATTATTACAATAAATCTAATTAAATAATATAATATTCTATACGTGAGATTTCTGAAATTTTTGTAATAAGAAAATTCATAATCTACCGATATCTAACATCAATCTTCTTCCGTAAAAAAACTAGGGATATTCTTAGATAATGCGGCCTACAATACGTTTAATCTTCGCCTCTCCAACAATCTTACCAAGGTAACAGAAATGATCTCGGCCTACCTCAACAATCTGCAGGCGCTCTTCTACCATCCGAGCCTGGGCCAGCGCATAAAGCTGACCGTTATCGATATAATTTTCGTCGAATCCATACCACTGCAATTCAGGCGCATCGACAGCCGCTGTAAAACGCAACTCGTCACGAGCAGCTTGTACTCAGATCAATTGAACCTACAAAGTGACTCTGATCCCCGGCACTGGGACATAGCCTTGTATCTTTCGGGACTTGATTTGTACGAGCTAGATTCCATGGGCAACAAGCAATATGGTAACTTGGGGTGTGCACTTATCAATGGTGTATGCGAAGAGAGAACTAATACCGTAATCGTGGAGTTCGGGGTTAATAACACCCATGGAGTGCCGTATATATCAAATGGATTCAACTCGCTTTACATTGCTGCTCACGAGATCGGGCATAAGTATGGAGCCTAATAAAAAACCGCTACCAATGGCACTTATGGCGTACGTGCGTGTGTATGTCTGTGTATGTGTGTATGTGTGTGTGCATATGTGTGTGCGTGTGTGTGCGTGTGTGTGGGTGTATGTATGTGTATGTGTGTGTGTTGTGTGTGTATGCGTGTGCGTGACTGTGTGTCTGCATGTGTGTGTGCGTGTGTGTGTGGATGTGTGTGTATGTGTGTGTGTGTGTGTGTTGTGTGTCTGCATGTGTGTGCGTGTGTGTGTGTATGTGTGTGTGTATGTGTGTGTGTTTGTGTTGTGTGTGTGGATGTGGATCAACATTACTCTGAATATACACGGTGGAAAATAATGTGTCAGTGCTCATATTTTTATTTTTCATTAAGGACGTCTTCTCAAAAATTTCTTTTTGTCTTTTAACGGTTTCTTGATTTTTGAGTTTTAGTTTTTTGGGTATTTTGATACCATAGAAATAATATTATCGATTGAGTGATAATTCACTTGAAAGAGCATAAAATTACCTAACTTTTCCACCCAAAATTATGAATAAGCTATTTCCCTTGTTCTGTTATTCATCTTTTGTTATTCATTTTGTAATTTTCTATCAAACCATTACATCTGTGAAATACAAGAATAAGGATAAGAATATTCTGTAAAAATTTTTAGGCTTTATCTTTTTCTTTTGTTGAGATCAAAATCTTTTTGTAAAAAAATTCGATTTTTATTCAGCTGCGAATACTGGAGTATATCGGGAGCATTTGATCTGTAGCTTTCCAGAACGGTAGCTCTTTACTATTTCTTGAACGAGTTATTTGCCCAGGGCACAACGACCTTTACATTTTGAGATATTTGAGGTTATGTATTTTTTGAAGAAGTTGTTTTTGATCGCTGATATCTCGAGAATGGCACGGTCATTCTTTACCAAACAGGGCTCATTTTTTTCGATTTTTAATGAAGATTCATAATTGATAAGAAATTTGAAGATTTATCGACTTGATTTTCTTATAACAATTTTTGGATTTTTAGATCTTTAAGTATAATAAAAAAATATATAACCTCAAATATTTCGAAATATAAAGGTCGTTGTGATCTGGACAAAGAACTCGTTCAAGAGACAGTAAAGAGCTACCGTTTTGGAAAGTTTCAGATCAAATGCTCTCGATATACTCCAGTATTCGCAGCTGAATAAAAAACCGATTTTTTTACAAAAAGATTTTGTTCTCCACAAAAGAAAAAGATAAAGCCTCAGACATTTTACTGAATATTCTTCTTCACATTCCTAATCATCTCAATTTTTATCAAAACTGTTCCTTATATTTCACAGATATAAAAGTTTGACAAAAAATAAAGATTTCATGTATAACAAAATAAGGGAAACAGATTATTTAAAATTTTGTATCTGAAAAGATTGGTAATTCTATGCTCTTTCAAATGCATTATCACTCAATATATAGTATTATATATAAGGTATAAAAAAACTCGAAAAATCAAACTTAAAAATCGAAAAACCGCTAAAAGAACCAAAACACCACGAAAGAAAAACCGTTTTATTGGAACCGCCGTCCTTAAGAAATGAACAAAAAAGATGGGCCTGAAAAATTAATTTTCACTGTGTATATTCAGACTAATTCCACACACACACATACACACACACATGCATACGGACATTTTCTAAGAATAGTGTATTTTGATTCCTAATGTTTTAAAACATGTTTCTAACATGTTTGTTGCAAAACTTTTCTTTTACCATCACAAAGTTTCCTCTATGAGGAAGCAAAGATTACTATTATGAGTATTCAATACATATTAAAACTACATGAATAAGTAGTAATTTTTATTTTCCTATAAAAGTACAATATAATTAGTGTAGATGAAAATAGGACTAAATTTTATTCTTAACGTTAAATTAACGAAAAATAAATTGAATTGAATAATTCCGATGTCAATTTTCAAAAGAAAGTAAGATTAAAAGTCTCATTCAAAATTTTCACTTAAAAACTCGGTTCAGATGGCGCCATGGCACAGCCCTGTGGTGCCATGGCTGCGTTCAACCTTCAGCGAGCGTCTCAGTATGATATATATCTCTCTAATTATAAAGATACATAGCCGCCATTGTTTTAAGAAACCAAGGGGCTCCCTCAGTCCGCCTTAGCCCCTCCTCAGTTCCTTCCCATAACTTTCTCCCAACATTACCTTATTTGTATTATTTCTCTATAATCTAATACTCCAAGAAATAAAGTTGGGTTTATTAGTAGTGGGTTGTGTGGTTATTGCGATATTTTATGATTTTGTTGATTACGAGAATATATGATGCATAATATGAATGGCAGGGGTAATTGGCACGCGAATTACGCAGGGGAGCGGAGTCCCCATAGTATAAATATTCAATCGCATTGGTGATTATATATATAGAACGGGGTCAAACCGATCGAGTGGGTCGAACCGATCACTTAATTCTGAGAAATATTAAGTTTATTGAATTGTGAAAATCTTTTTATATTTTTTAGAATGTATCTTTCAACGTAATAAATGCTAAAAACCAAACATATAAAAGATTTCTATAGAAATATTTGCATCGATAGGTTTTAGTTTCGACAATCAAAATATAGTATTTAAACTTTCAAATTCAAAAATTTTTATTTGCCTAGCGATAATTATTATTTTTTAAATGAATTTTTAAATTGTGTAGTGAAATGGGTTCCTTTCGATCAGTGTGTATTTAAATGGGGGAAGCGGAAAAGAGGTTAGGATTACCGTATATTTACATGAGGTGATGAAATGCTCTTTCTTGACTTTGCTAGTACAAAATAGTGTCTTGTACATTAAGATCTAATATTAGGAGGATGAGAAACATGCATTTAAGGGAAATTTAACTTTATTTTACGTTTTGTCTAACTGATCGGAAGTGACCCGCCTTATACGAATAACATTGAAAAAACGATTTGTTTATTTTAATAAAAATGTACGGGATTTATGCATTTATTTCAGTTAAAATTATTAAAATTGAAAAGATAAAGGTTTGAACTGATTCTTAAACGTATAAAAAGCAAAGAAATGCTAATATTTTTATATTTATAACAATTTTTCCTTTAGTGATCAGCATGGCCCCGTTCTACCCTATATATGTCATACACAAACGCTCGTTATTGGATGAATGCCAGCATGACAGGATAGAGACTGTAGAATTCCTGCTATTCCAGGATTTCTATGATAGAAGTGTGCACCTTGGCGCCTCTTGGACTGATCTTTCAAATGAACATTCCTAATTGTACGCAGTTTGGGCATGTATCACGACGCCAAATACAACAGATGCCCCCACAACGGCTTCATAATGTCGTCGGACCGCGAAAATCATGGCGAGACACATTGGTCAAGCTGTAGCCGCGTCGTCGCCAGAACACTTGCCTACCGCAAACCCTGTCTAAGGGATTCTTCAAACTACACCAGCGATTTCAATCTACTACCGGGCCGAAAATGGACGGCCAATATGCAGTGTCAGATATTTCTGAACGACTACAGGGCAATCGTATATGGTTTCGTAAACTGTTCTGCGTTGAGCTGCATAATTCCCCAGTTATCCCAAGAGCATTTTTCAACTGGACCGGCATTGGATGGAACATTGTGTGGACTACGCAGGGAGTGCAGCGCTGGGGACTGCCTGTTAATAGATGAGTAAGAGCAGATAGAACGATAGATATTACGATCCCAGAAACCCGAGATACTCGTTGACGACATAGGCGTATTATTAGCTAGCGTAGAAACGATAGATTAAGGGAATCGTAAGTTTTTCTAGAACGCCGCGATATCATATGGGTACCAGGGTGTAAGAATCGCAAGCTTTTCGTTTACAATCTATACTCTAAGTATAAGTGAAAGAATTAATTAAGGTATGAGAGAAATGATTTATTTGGGACACGGCCTACGCGGGTCGGGTCTATGGACCAAAAAGCGCGGGAAGGTCGTTCCTAGTATATACGAAAAGAATGCATGAACGAATGAATGAGCGGAATAAAAATCACAATGTAACGCCCAAGAAAGGCAAAGACTGCCAGGCCGAAGTAATGCTAACGCGGGTCCGGGCTAACGCTCACTTCCTTCTGAGGGGAGTGGGTAAAAGAGGCGAGGTTTTAGAGGGTATTCCTGGCGACAGGTCATCGGTGCTTGAGTACTGGTGACCCAATGTTAGGACAGTCCCACGCACGGGACCACTACCACCACCACCACCACCATGATTTTTTGAGCCTCGCGAAATGATAATTTTGCATATTTCGGTTTTTGGATAAAGAACCATTACGGAAAGAACTCTAAAGAACCCTCAAATTAACTCTCAACTAAAACTCCCAATCTTGAGGGCGTTTTCGTATCCTCAACTTAAGATTAACTCTCAACTTATGAGTTAAAATTGAAAGTTTACTTAAGAGTTACCCTCAACTTGAGTATTATGTTGTACTATCAACTTGAGAGTAACCCATAATTTGAGCGTTTTCTGGAGAGTAACGCTCAGTTGAGAGTAACGCTTTAAGTAACCGTCAACTTGAGTGTTATTGTGATAGTTACACTGAAGTTGAAGGTTAATCTGAGCGTTCTCTTAAACGAGTAGCTTAATTCGCGAGATTTATACTTAAAGCATTATTGACACTCATGTTAAAGATGATCCTGATTGTTGTACGAGGGAGAAAGAGTCTGAGTGTGCCCGTCTATAAAGCTCAGATGATGATTAGGTGATAATCATGTGAAAATCATATGCTTAAATCGCATGATTCAGAAATAATTATCACCTGAGTTTCACCTGAAAATCATGTTGATATTTTTTATTAAATAAAATGTAATTCTTTTCTATAATTTCAAAGAGAAAATTGCATATTTATCAGAATCTGTACGGAAATCATGCAGAATTTTATATTGAAATCCTTACGAAATCTGCTGTGTATGCGGACAGAATATCTACATAATTCGTACAAAATCTGCTGTGTATGCGGACAGAATATCTACATAATTCGTACAAAATCTGTACATACACACTTTAGTGGAAATTTCAAACTGTGAAGAACTGTGACAAATCTGTGAAAAAAATGTGTAGAAATTGGCGTTACATTTGGAACAGGATTTTAAAAATTATTATAGAATATTTCACACTCAATCACATTCTGTCAGTTTCGCAGTTTTTCACAGTTTCTCACATACTATCAAAATTTCTAATAGTTGTAATTTCCTATATACGACAATAAGAGAATGCAACGTGAGATAATTTGAAAGAAGTGTAAAAAACTATTGAAAATTGTGCAAGTTTTATTAGATAAAATACGTTTTTTTTATATGTGTGAGAAAGTGTGAAAAACTAAGAAAAATGTGTGAAAAAATATGCACAATTGATTGTAACAGATATTCCAAATGTGTGTATTTTCACAGTTTTTCGCAGTTGTTATTTGCACTAGATCAGTACTGAAATCTTGGTCTATTAAAAAAAATAGCCTGGATAAAATACAAAAAAAAAATAAAATTTAGAAGAAAGTTTGGAGAAAAGTGAGTATTACTTATTTACTTTCAATCTTACACACCATATTCACTAAGAAATATAAAATTTTACCAACCTAAATCATTATAGATTATATACGCACAGCTGGATAAAGTGTATAAATGCTGAAACATATACGTAAGTATTATTATTATTAAGATAATTTTTTATAATAAAGAGCAGTTAACCAATATCTATACAAAGTAATTATAACTATTTTGTAATTCTCGCGTAGTTCGATGAAGTTTCGCAGACTTTGATAACAAATCTTCGATGATTAATATTATGGCGATTGAATTAAAATTTCAGTATGCGCAGTGAACAATCCTCAATGTACTTTACTTTGAAGTTATAATACATAAGTGTATTACAAAGTTATAAAAAGATATAAGTAAATAATAAATTTCATCTTCAATTAAAAATCTCTGTGCAAAATAATACCAATGTTTGTAACATAATAATATAATGTTATCAAAATCATCCTGCGGATATTTAATTACTGACTTGGAATAAAAGAATAATATCTAAAGAAATAATTCTTATCACATTCTAGATAAATACCAAACTAAGTACTTCGTAATCCTTGAAAAATTTAAAGACTTCGTAATCTTCCTGCAATGTAACCTTGAGTACAGATGTTTATGAGTAAGGAAAAAGTAAAATTGACATCAGCGTAAGCATCTGAGATAATAAAAAAACAAATTTAAACACAATTATAAATCAGAATCTATTAAATTTTTAAAATCAAATCATTAAAACATTTATTATTTTACAAAAATGAAACAATTTGTTTTAAAGCGATGAATTAAGTCATTGATAAAAATGTTAAGTAGATTCAGTTTATGTTCCTTGAGGACTTCGATAACACCATTATGCGAAAAGCATCAAATAGCTTCAAACTCATTCTAAATCGAATACACATAATTCTTCATCTACCATAAGTATAATATTTGAAAATATAATACCTTCTTTTGTAGTACTTGAAAAGAATATTGATATTATTGATAATCTAAGAATATACAATAGGATAGATGTTACCAAAATGAAAAACAGCATTTGTACACTTTATCCAGCTGTGCTGGTAAAATTTTATATTTCTTAGTAAATATGGTGTGTAATATTGAAAGTGAATAAGTATGGTCCCTTTTCTCAAAACTGTTTTCGAAATTTGCATGGTGCTACAAATTTTTTACAGATTTGTCACAGTTGCTCACATTTTGAAATTCCCACTAGGGTGTGCGTGTACAGATTATTTACAAAGTCTGTAGAGATTTTGTCCACATACACGACACATTTCGTAAGGATTTCAATATAGAATTCTGCGTGATTTCCATACAGATTATCATAAATATACAATTTTCTCTTTAGAATTATAAAAAAATTGCATTTTATTTAATACAAAATATCAACAAGATTTACAGGTGATAATCAGGTGATAATAATTTGCGAATCATACGCGATTTTGGAATACGATTTTCACAATATGATTAACACCTGATTATTATGTGAGCTTTTTCAGTAGAGTGTGTAAACATGCGTGCGTGCGTGCGGGTGTGGGTGTGGGTGTGGGTGGGGGTGGGGGTGGGGGTGGGGGTGTGTGTAGTGTATGTGTTTGCATGAGTGGGTGTGTATGTCTAGAGATCAATGCATGAATAGTGTGTTATTTAAGAGAGAATAATAAGAAACGGAGAAAATTATATGGGACAGCATATATAAGGTCGCACAAGTCAACAATGTATATATGAAAAAAATAGCAGTCCGTAAATATATAGCACTCCACTAGAACGCGCATATCCTTCAAAGTAGTCATAAATACGCTTTACATGTATTGTCCGCAAAAAATCTTTCAGATAAAGAAAACCCTCGACTTTCAGACTAAAACTTTCCATACATTACTCTCAATATTGAGTGTTTTACCCTCAATTTAGAGAATTTTTTCCGTAAGGGAAGTGTTATGTATGCTCTTTTAATACAGAAATTTTTTGCTTAATACTTAATATACTTGATTTTCAATAGATCTTTTTTTGAATACATAAAGACGACACGTAAATCTCTTAAAAAATACTCTTACGTCGCGCGTGCATTCGGGACAAACTGACCGGGGTAAAACGAGCTTATATAAACAATATTAAAAATAAAGCTTAACCTCAAACTGGCTCTGCGGTTTTGCGTGATAAATACATTTTATGAAGCTTTAAACTTATAGTTTATCGTAGTTTAAACTTTTATCCGCATATTTATTGAAGCTCACTTTATCCTATGCAAAGGCTCACTTTATTTTTTTCTTGTAAATGATTTTTAAAATACTTTCAATTACTTTAGAGTCTTAGTTTGCCAGATTTATATTAAATAAAGTCTATATTACCTTTTTAATATATTTAGAAGTATAAATATATGAAATTTATTTCTATATTCGTGCTCAAACTTTTTTAGACTCACTTTGCCCCAGTCTCCCCTATACCATCTCTTTCATTAATAAACTTAATTTTTTTCTTTAGGCCGCTAACAACTCCACATCCTATCCAGAAATATTCTGACTGGGACAATAACGACCTAAGGTATGTATGAAGTATAAATTACTATAGCTGAATGAGAGATAAAGAAAAACCATGTGAACGATACCTTTGCCATTTAAAGGGACAGATACGCCTTTAAATTCTGAAATATATGATTTTGAAACAAATGCATGATTTTCGTGCTTTTCGTGTCGATGAAGTGAACAAAAAGTCAACGTCTACCGACCGGCGACGAAAGAGTTACTTTACTGCCCGCTGTGTAATTTTAATAAATTTGTGGTACATAGTCCTGGATCTGGGTACCTTACCCTATGCAACAGGGTGTCCAAAGGTGAAGACATTGGAGTAGTCATTGGGGTAGTCATTTCTTGTATATTTTGAGATGTAGAACACAAATTCGTAGGTCATTTTGGGTTTAGAATGGTCTAAAATTGTTTAATATGCAATTGTTTAAACAAATTAGAAAAAAAAATAATTATTCGACCCAGAAGTATTTTTTTATAAGAAATATGGGTTTTAATTTTATTATTGGTTATCTTTAAGCATAAAATGTTGTTACACATTATTTCCTAAAATGTTTATTTAAAAATTTATGATTTTTTGAAGTTTCATTTTTGCAAGTTTTTATCAACTTTGTTTTTTTTTCTCCAAAACTAAAGATGCTACGTAAAATTTTATAACAACCTTTTTGTCTCAAAATTAGTCAAAGAATAGCATAATATTTTTTTTATTTAAAAATGCTACTGTGGGCGCAAGAGTAACCTTTTCAAAAGACGCGAGAATGGCTTCAGTAATCATATTTATTGATCAATCCAGAGGATTTTTAAAAAGAGGTGCGCAGGGGCATTTTGAAAATTTTTGCCAATTTTTTTTATGTAAATACATATTGAAAGAAGCTCCCAAAATAATTTTCAGCCCTTTTTATGATATTGATATTTTCAAGAAATTCCACGGAGCTTTAATCTTAACTGTTTTTAACGTTTCAAAAAAGGATTTCTTCGTCTTTTAAACAACTTTCAGGAAAAAACTTTTTGGCTCCGTAAATACTTAAAGGATCATTTTTCTAATTTTTAGGTTATGTTCAAACTTTTGCCATTTCTACAAATTGCAAACTTATCAATCCTGTGGCGTCTCATTTTCGTCGTCTTGAAAAAATCTTTAATTCCGAATATTCTGTTGAAAATTTCAAAAAGGTTGCTTTTGACTAGAGTTATAGCTGTTTGAATTTAATGCTCTTTTAAATGGTATCACTGTAACTTCATTCTACCAGAATTTTTTTTACGAAACTTGCAAGAAACGATGACATATTTGTAGCAGAAAATAATTTAAGTTGACCCAGTTCGAGCATCTAGCTATCTATTGAGACTACAAATGACACAATGCAGACCTTTTTGAACTAAATTTTATCGACATCTTAAGCAGATTTAATTTTTTTTACTAAGTTTTCCACAGTAAGGTTGTAAATCTAAAGAAAATACAACTTTTTTACATAAGCAAATTTCTAAAAAAGCATTAAATTCAAAGAACTGTATCTCTAGAAAAACGCCACTTTTTTAAATTTTTCAACAAAGGAATTAAAGGTTTTTTTAAGGCGAAGAAAATGAGATGTCGCAGGATTGAAAGACTGAAATTTGTAAAAATTGCAAAAGTATGAACATAACCTAAGAATTAGAAAAATACGCATGCGCATTGGTACGTACCAAAACTTTTGCCTGAATGTTGGCCAAATAACGACGAAATCCTTTTTTGAAACGTTAAAAATAGTTAAAATTGAAGCCCTGTGGAATTTATTGAAAATATCATGTTTTTGACCAATTTCAAAAATTCAAAAAATTCTAGAGGGTACCATAGGAAACAAAAAGGGCTTAAAATCTTTTTGGGAGCTTTTTTTAATATGTACTTTCGGAGACTACGCCTGTGCAGGAATTTCAGAGAGCGTCCCCGATCCCGACCCGATTTTCGGACCAACGGAAGTCAGCCCCGATTCAGTCCCGATTTCCCCGTCTTTTCCTCGAATTGAGCTGGTCTCACGGATTCCCTGCCTGAATCCTGTCTGATATTCTGAGGTCCGCACTTTTTTATTTTGAGGTTATGATTCTTACGTAAAACAAAGGATTTCCGTACCTGAATCTCGTCTGAACTCTTAATTTTAGTAAGCAAGGAGAAGTGGGGGATGACACGTCGGAATCTAACTAGTATTTCCTATCATCTACTACGAAATATTGACGTAACCTGTCGGCAAGAGAGATCTCTATATCGAAATTATCACTTATTTTTATTAACATTAAAGTATTTTTTTATTAATGTTTTCATGTTCATATACTATTATTATTGTTTTGAAAGTAATATAACAATAAAGCAAGTGAACCAATTACCGTCCCCTTCAATATTTGCATTTAAAAAAATATGTAATCATAAAGTTATTCGGTGAAATAATCGATGCAGAACACAGTAATTGGTTCAAATATCCTAGTTGTAACAATTAATATGATAAATAGTACTATTATTTTTACAAATTTAGTTATTATTATTGTGATTATTATTATTGTTGTTATTATTACAATTCTGATTACAAAGTTCATATTTACCGTCGACTATTGATGTCCTTGTCTAAATAAGTTTTCGACATTCAGAATAAGAAAGATTTCACCAACAGTTATCTATATTCTAAAATCAGTACTTTTTTGTATTTCCTTCAAAGAAAAGATAGGTACTTTTTTGGGACTTATAATATTACTTAATATATATTGTTCTCAATCGAAAAGAGAAATGTTTAGTTTTATGTTAATCAAATCATTATTATTTAAATAAAGAAATAAATAAATAAAAAAATAAATAGCAAAAAATATGCGTAGGACAGTAGGAATTTGCTGTCGGTAACTGGCAACCTCTTAAATGAATAGTGTTTGTTTTTTGGTAAATTTTGAATTAATTAAAAATTAAATTTTCTAAATTTTGATGAATTTTTATTGTTAACTGTTTGAGAAAAATAAATTAAAAAATATAAAAATATTTAACTATACCTTATATTTTTTTAATCCATTCTTCTCCTACAATAATTAATAAAATCCATTAACTGTAAATTATAAAACTAAAAGGCCGGTAAGGTAGGGATCGGGTTAGTTCTTTACATATTTTTGATAAATATCTCTTTTATTGTATCAATATAAAAGAGAAGAAAAGATTCTAAAGATATATACAAAAAATTTCATCGGTAAGTTAGGAATCGTGTTAGTATCTCTTATCTCCTTGATAACTATTTCATATTTAATTATATAAATTTTTTTTTAAAAAGAATGATATTAGACATTATACAACTACCTACGAATAATACGAGTATAAATGTGAACTTTAACGTGTAACATTAATATATGATTTGAAGTTACGCAAGTAACAGGTCCGTATAGTCAAGTGGTTAGAGCATGAGCACAGCAGTCTCGAGATCGCTAGTTTAATTCCCTGCATCACTCAAAAAATTTTTTAATTCATAATTATTTCAATATTTCTGTTTCAGATAATCATATAATAACTACTGTAAATAAATCTAGTTTAAAAAAGAATCAATACCTGTAGACACGCGAAGGAAAAGAATAATTCTTTCTTTACTGGGGATTAACATCCGAAAATCGGGTCGGAATCAGGCGTAGATTTCTAGGCCGAATCGTATAAAAAATGGTATACAAATCAGAGCCCGGCTCTAGTGAGGTTTTCCCGTCCGATTCCTACCTGACCTACAGAAATCTGGTCTGAATCGGGTCTGGTATACATGCGATTTGCTGCACGGTATAAGTCGCTGTCGATTGATACAAGCACCTCTGTAAGAATTGCATGTGCTTCTTTTACAAACACACCACAGACCTCTGTCGTCGATTAGTACCATATGGAGGAGTACAAATATGGCGGCGTTAAGAAAAACACCTACTTTCATATGATACATTGGCGAAAATTTTCTAAAACCCCTAATCAATGTAATTACAAAATATATATATATATATATATATATATATATATATATATATATATATATATATATATATATATATATATATATATATATATATATATATATTCTAATTACATTGATGAAATTATCTTATCTTTCTTTTAATTGAGAAACTTTAATATACAATAATAGTTGTTTCTTTATGTGCATGTATATCTCTATGTGTGTATATGGGTAATTCCACGTTGAGTGAGCAAGTCAAATATTTTAATACTCTGAAACTTTAAGAAAATGATGTGTTTTATACCCAAAATATGTAAAAAGGAATTCAAACTCTTACCTCTACTGGTTCAGGATTTATGCGATACGGAAAAACATAATTATTTGCATTATTTTCATTTTTCTCAAAATTCATGTATTTTTATCTAGAGAACTATGAAAGATAAAGTACTTTAGTCTGTGATTGATTGGTCCAAATTTCTGCCAAGACACCGATGAAATTTTAAGCTGAGCGCCACAAGCAATTTTGTCGAAAAAAAATCCAATGAAAGTTTTAGATGTATATTTTAAGATAAAATTATGATAAGATAAAATAAGATTTAGAATGGTACTATAACTATAACTCAGTTACGAGAAAAAAATAAAAGTAATTAACATATTTTACCAAAGTTAGGCTCTTATGGGATTTAATATGTAAATTTGTTTCTGATAAAATAAGCCAATATTTTTTTTTCTCGTAACTGAGTTATAGTACCATTCTAAGTCTTGTTTTATCTTAAAATATAGAACTAAAACTTTCATTGAAATTTTTTTCGACAAAATTGCTTGTGGCGCTCAGCTTAAAATTTCATCAGTGTCTTGGCAGAAATTTGGACCAATCAAAATCATCAAATTGGGTGATACAAAAAATACTATCATATTCTGCATCAAATTTACTTTCCAAAATACACGGACTATAGTTCTTTATCTTTTATAGTTCTCGAGATAAAAATACATACATTTTGAGAAAAATTAAAATAATGCAAATAATCATGTTTTCAGCTTGGCATAAATCATGAACCAGTTTTTTACATATTTTGGGTATGAAATACATCATTTTCTTAAAGTTTCAGAGTATTAAAATTTTTCACTTGCACACTTGACATGGAATCACCTATATGTATGTGTGTATGTATGTTTGTATGTGTGCACGCGAGCGTGTGTGTATAAATCAATGTATTTGTAGGTTGTCAATGTATTCGCGTATACATACTTTCATTTCTTAATAGATCAAGGCGGTAGTTGGTTCCGCTCGGTAGACATAAAACACAGCGAAAATCAATACATATGTCACAAAAAATACGGTGTGTAATATGGGCGAGAGGCTTATTCCGCCCTTTTCTGTTTGTTGTACGAGTCGGAGGCGAGCAAGCATGAGCCGGAGACGTGAAGCGACATACGCGGGCGGAAAAAGACTATTTCTCGCTCTTATTACACAATATACGATTCTATATTTTAAGGTAAAATTAAATCATTCATTATATATTACCTATTTTAAAACTAAATTGATATACATTTTATCAAAATGTAACATAAAAAATACTTTTCTTTTAATTTAAAAGTCGTTACATCACATTTAATGGATATAATATAAATCTGTATATTTTTATATTTTCCGCAAGTTTTTAATAGCGAATAAGATCGAATTGAGGGTTTTAAGGTTTCATTGTATTCATAATATATACAGTTATGTAGCCAATGTGGGGCTTTAAAAGTTTTAAAAAAATATTATTGACAAAAGTTTTAGTGTATTTAAATGATATTTCATAATTAAATTTTAAAAAATCGTAGAGTTTTGGCTTATATAGACTATAACTTTAGTGAAAGTTTTTATTTTCATATCCGCTCATTGGCTGCGTAATTATATTCATTATGAACACAATAAAACCTTAGAAGCCCCAATTCCATCTTATTGGTGCTCAAAATTTAACAACAGATGAAGAAATAAACAGGTTTTCATTAGGGCATCGAAGAAGGCGTATTAATCTTTAATTTTAAAAAATTTATTTTTTGTGTTAAGTACATTGTGATAAAATAGTACATTACGCAACGCGTGCGCGCCGTAGATAATCTCGCACGAGTGCAGTTTGTCGTCCGAGCGTGCGCAGAGTGTGATTGTGCACACCGGCAGTCGTATCGAGAGTGACTATTCTCCTACTTTTGCCATTTAAAAGAGTATTCAAACTTCCCATCGCGGCGCTACCGCGCCCGTTATTGCCTCTCTCTCTCTCTCTCTCCCTCTCTCTCTCTCTCTCTCTCTCTCTCTCTCTCTCTCTCTCTTTCTCTCTCTCATTCACTCACTCACTCACTCACTCACTCACTCACTCACTCACTCACTCACTCATAATCGATCATTATAACCTTATATACTTGAATGTGATTCTCACGCGCTCTCTCTCTCTCGTGCAGTGTATATGTTCTAATGACTGACTCCACGGATATGTTTTAATTACCGATACCTTGTATGTGTACTAATTATAACGACACATTGTATGACTTCATTATGTCGGATGTCGGTAATTAGGACATATACAGCTGTACTATAGGGTTCATGGTCGTGAAAACGTGCGTTCATCCCTCGTACGGATTCTGACCCGATTCTGACCAGCAATCCGTGTGAGATTCATACGAAGGACATATAAATGAGTCAGTAATTAGGACATTATCAGACGTCGGTAATTGGTATACGTACAATGTGTTGGTAATTGGTACACATACAAGGTGTCCGTAATTAGGACATATAAATAATGTCAGTAATTAGGACATATAAATGATGTCAGTAATTAGGACATATAAATGATGTCAGTAATTAGGACATTATATGATGTCGGTAATTAGGACATCTACAGGCTGTCAGTAATTGGTACACGTACAAGGTATCTTTAACACAGATACCATGTCTGAATCGGGCGAATAGCCAAGGACGTTCGTGTGAAATTTCTACTTGGATAATGCATATGAACGGATAGGTAAAATTAATAATCTATTGTAAAATTGTCTTTTAAAGGAGTCTGGTCCAGACGAGGTTTTTTTAAAACACGTTTTTTTCAGAGATAAAATTTATTTTTGATTACAGAAATTTTGGTACATGCAATAGTATATCTAAAAAAGAAAATTAAATGTCGATAATGCGATTTTAATATCCATATATATAGATATAGTGGCCGCAAACGGAGGGTTCGGCAAAATCGGCGACAATTCTCCAGTCCTTGGATAAAATCTGTAACATACGATTCGGGAAAATTTCGTCAGAGTATGAATGTAGAATACGCATGAACCACAGTTTGCAGAAATTTTTTTTTGACAAAATGGCGGCCAAGAAACGAAAATTAACGAAAAAAATCGGCTTTAAGTTTGCAATAACTTTTTCCACGACTGGTAATTTTATATAAGTCGAGGTTCGTTAGCACAGACATTCAATTATCTTTCATTTAAGCCGTCGATGAGGTCGTCAATTGGTCGAAAACTCTATGAGCTACGATTGCCGTCGATTCGAAGAACGTGGTTTTGAGAAAAAAGCGTTTAAACTTTTCAGGCCACTCCATTCTCCGTTCTATCCGCTTGGCGCGCACCGCTCCTAACTACTATAATTTTGGGAATGTATTCTCCATATGTATAGGAACGTTTTAAGGCAAAAGAAAAGTCGGGTTTTTTGATTTTACGAAATTACCGAGCTCTTAGCCAGTCACTACCGATAAAGCGTCGACAGGTGACGAAGTTTCTAGCTAACTAGTTAAGAATAAATTACCCAATCTACACAAAATTTACTAATGTATCGGTAATCTCTTTTTAACGTTTCCACCAGGAATCAGGAGGTGTTGAGCGACATCGAGCTAGTTCATCACGCAGAACCGCTGACGGATGCGCGTAGCGCCGCAAACTGGCCTGACGTGGAGGACTACATCGAGTTGGACGAGTTTAAGTATTGGTTACAGGATGCTGCTGGTCATGAATCAGAAACGGTAGCTGATAACCATCCTCTATTGTATTAATTTGCTACTTAGCTGATTTCTCAGCTATCAATTTTAGCTCATTTTTTAATTAATAAAAAGTTAAAAAAGGAACATTGTTATCCAATTGTTTTATCCCATATGATTAGTTCTTGTATATGATAATTTCTCCAATAATTGTAAAAATGTATCTGGACGTTATTTAATAATTTTTTCCATCATGCTTATTTGGAAATTAAAAATTAATCACTAGTTGAACCAACGACCTTTAGCAAATAATAAATTCCCCCATCTCATTCACTGACTCATTGCACTCCACAACTCGTCAGCAGTCATCCTTCAACTCCCCGCATAAAAAAGAGTTTGGTATATGTTTGGCAAAAGTTTTGTAACTTTCACATAAGTTTACAAAGGTTCGGTAATGAGACTTAGCGAAACTTTGAGAATAGAGTTTGGCAAAAAATTGGCAAAAATTTGGCCAACTTTGGCTTGACTTTTGCTAAAGTTTAAATATGTTATGATAAATATTTAAAGTTTGGCAAAAGTACGACTAAACTTTGGCGCAAGTTTTAATGCTGATAGATTTGATATTTTCGAATTTCATATACACGAAGCAATGCTTATAACAAACATTACTTTCAATTATTTTTTTGTAATTATAGTAAAGGTGTTATGTCGTGTGACGTGTCTTTTGATTGTACACGTAAAATATATACAAATTCGAGTCACACCGCGGCAGCCAAAAATACACTTGAGAAATACCTACGCATCAGTTATTAATCGAATGAATAAAAAATGTTCGCGAAAGCATTTCGTAAGATTTTGTAACTGACACAATTACTTTGTTAAGTGCGTTTAAAAAAATATATTTTTGAAAATTTGGTAAATATTATAAAATTTATGTAATTCGACAAGCATATATATTCAGTCTGCACGTCTCAAGAATCAGTTCGAATATAGTATCTATTAGCAGTTCGTTCGTAAGGCTCACAGTAGGCCGACTCGCGGCTCAATCGAAAATACAACGAAAACGTATAAAGCTATTTATTATAAATCTATAAAATATTCATTAAAATTTATATCCATACTCTATCCAACTTCCAATAAAAATACAGTCAATCAATTTTACAAACCGACAAACTTATATTAACAAATTCTTAAAGTACACTATCAATCAATTACTGTGCGACTCCATTGATATAAACTATAATAAATTGTGCTAATTAAGAAATAAATAAAAGGTTGTATTGGTGAATAGAAGAATCCATAAATTTATTCAACCAACCTTCAATTTGTCTACACCACAGCTAGCAGTTCACCGATCCAGCGCAGATTTCAAGGTAAGTAATACAATTTCAAATAAATCTATTAAAATATCAAGCAGGTTGCTGACAGTGAGAATGCCAGTTTTCATGGTAGAGCCTGCCACTAGACTCATATCACATTTGTCCTGAATTCTCATATTTTAGGAGCTCAGGACGTAACAAAGGTAAATATAGGTGAAAGTACATTATATTATAAAATCATTTTATATTTGGTTATAGAAATTTAATTAATACGTATTTTTACAACAATTTAAAATAATTGCCTATTATGGGGTCATAGAGTAGTGATTCCTAAAATATTAAAAAAATAATTTTACATGAATTACATTTTAGACATTTTAGAATAAGTAAAATGAAAGCTCTTGCTCGATCTTTTGTTTGGTGGCCCTCGCTTGATAGTGATTTAGAAGAAATCACTCGTTCTTTTGTAAGATGTTTAGAAACAAAGAAAATGCCGATGAAAGTTCCATTAGCACCCAGGTCGTAGCCAACTACACCGTGGCACCGAGTACACGCTGATATTTTGGTTCGATCGCAGGTAAAATGGTACTTTTATTGATCGATAGTCATTCGAAATGGCCAGAAGCTTTTAAATGTCAAATAAGGGTGAGGAGGCCACCGTTGAAGTTTTTTAAGAAGCCTTTACGCGCTACGGTTTTCTAGCACATTTGTTGACTGATAATTTTAAGACGTTTTTAGGACAAGCATGTCAAAAACTATTTAAAAGTGCGGGTATTCGTCACAGTACGACTACACCGCATTGTCGTGCTACTAATCGCGCGGCAGAAAATTTGGTAGACACTTTTAAGCATAAAGTCTCTTGTATGATGAATAATGGTTTAAGTTTAGGTAATGCAATTGAACAATTTTTGTTTGATTATAGAATAACACCTCACAGCGCCATGAATCTATCTCCGGCTGAATTAATGCTAGGGCGCGAGCTTAGAAGAAGGTTTTCTCTTTTACGACCGAGAGAAACCGATCAATTCATGTATGCACATCAGAATCGTCAAGTAAAAAAACATAAAGGATTATAACGGGTACAATTTGAAACTAGAGATCATGTAATGGTTACAGATTATCGAAATGGTAAAGTATCATGGGTTAAAGGTATAATTGCGTGAGAAATGGTACCAGGAGTGACATATTTGGTAGAGATGGATTCAAATACCGTAGAAGCGACATAGCAATCAAATGAGAGAGTGTAGTGAGACACTTACCGATTTTTGTACTTATAAACAGGACACGCAGATTAGCAAAGCGAAACCTATTAGCGAACTAGATAAGCAATCAAACCAGACGCGCACACACTATATTATATTGCAACGATCGGAGCGCTTTCGTAACAAAAATTGAATATTGTAGAATAAATACGACATAAAATGGTCTATTCAAAGCTCTTTTTTTGTTTTTTGATATAGATTCAAAATTAAAAAGACTTAAATTCAGTCAATTTGTTTTTATTTTATAACGACTTTTATAATCATTACTTTTTCTTGTGGTGATATAATAAATTAACTCTCCATAATCTTAAATGTTTTACTAATTATAATAATTTGATGGTATCAATTTATTATTTAGCACGTAAAATAGTATCATTGTAATGGTTGTGGTTGTTGGTAAAAATAATATGATCACTTTAGTGTAAATATATTTAACAACAAACAATGATAAAAACACACCTTTTTTGAGATATTAATAAAAAAGAAATGGAGCAATTTAGAAAAAATGTATTAAAATAAAGAAATATATATTGGAACAATACATTTAGTTTGAGGAAGTTAAGTGCCAATAAATTGATAGCGGTTTTTTTGTTTTTATAACATTTTTACGATTTAGGCGTTTTAGTCTTTCGGTTTTTTTTTTGGTACATTAGAAATAATATCATTGATTCAGTGAAAATGCATTTGAAAGAGTATGAAATTACCTAACTTTTCCTAACTAAAAGTTTGGATAAAATCATTCCCTTCTTTTGTTATTCGCGAAAACGTCATTCCCTTCTTTTGTTATTCAACGAAAACGTCATTTTTGGTTTAAACGGTTATAACTGTAAACTATGAGAAGGAAAATTTATGAAATAAATTGAGATGATTAGGAAAATGAAAAAGAATATTCAGTAAAATCTGTTAGACTTTATCTTTTCTTATCAAGAAAAAAAATATTTTTGTGTTGCTGCATGGTGATACAATAAATTGCCATCGGTTTTTGTTTAATGATTTATTAACTTGTTCGTTATGTACATAATACAATTATGCATAAAATTTAACGTTTAAGCTATTTTTATAAAAAATGTAAAATTATTAACTTTTTTTTAAATTTTCATATTTAGACACCCTTTTACCCCCTTAATTTAAATAAAGTTTAGGCATTTTAAATAGATAGAATCATTTTTGACAGTCCCAGTAAGATCTATGCGAATTTCGGCGGATGTAAATAACGCAGACAAAGCATAAATTATTTAAACACATATGTTATACAATTTTTTACAAATTAATGAGTGTCTTTTGTAATAAATATATATTACTTATTCTTGAAAAGCTTTACAAAATTCTAATAGTGGTCATTAGATACGAATCTTGTATGCTTTCTGTTACTTGAGCCGTATTAGGCAGAATGAGTGTGTAGACACATTTGCTCTTATACTAAAAAGGTACATAACCGGTGATAAAATAAACTATGCTACTGAGAAGCTGATGATACGTACTAATATCGAAGATAGTATCCCCTTGAACCAATTGCTTTATTTAATATCACAGTAAATATAATGACTTGCTCCAAATTATAGTGACGAATTCATTAAGACGTTCCAAATTATACTCTATAGATGGTCACATATTGCTTTCGTGAACATTTTTTCCTATGATATCGCCTTTTTTAATGCTATATACATAATCCATTAGCTATTTACCGGAAAATTTAGAGAAAATCGTAAAATAGAAAAATCGTTATTCGAATCTTCATTAAAAAACGAAAGCAATGAGCCTCAGTTTGAAATAAATGATTGCGCCATTCTTGAGATATAAACGATAAAAAAAAAGAATTTGAAAACAAAACATAACTTTAAATAACTCGAAATATGAAGGTCGTTATAATCTTGACAAAGAATGGGCTTTAAAAACAGTAAAAAGCTAACTTTTTGAAAAGAGAAAGTATGATGCCATTTTACTCGAGTTATCGTTCGACATAGATACTCGATTTTTTCACAAAATGATTTTTTCCTTGAGTAAAGTAAAGGCTTGAAAATTTTACAGAATATTCTTCTCCATAACCTTAATCTCCTAAAATTTTTTCAAATATTTTCCATCTTTTATTTTCAGATATCACCCGTGTCACCCGTGTTATATATCGTATTTTTTTAAATAAGCGTATGAATAGGGCATTCTTCATTCATGCAAAGGGAATGGGGAAATGAGCATTACAAGTCGTCCACTAGACCTAAGAAATTCAGGAGCGGGAGGGTAATGTACATTACCCCCCGCTCCTGAATTTCTGTACATTACCTCCCGCTCAGGTGAAGATGCTCAGAATGCGCAACTTTCCATTCCCTTTGTAAGCATGGAAAAGGGCCTTTTTCATGCACATGTTGAGAAAACTACTTTTTAACACACCCAGCCATAAAGTACGTACTTTTTCCCCGCAGAGCCGGGAAAAAAGTGCTAAATTAAATCTCTACCCCCAGTCTAGTCCCCACCGCTTACTTTAAGAAAACATACATATTTTTGACAAGTTCAACGTCTAGAAAAGAATTCATTCTTAAAGGTTTTTCAAAATTAATATTTTTACTAAATAATGAATTTAATAATTATCCATTCAGCTACAAAATATAATCAGTTCTTAATTAATACATATGTAATATGCCTGCAAAATTTTAGCGTGTGTTGTAATTATCAGTAAAGTATAAACTGGAATACATACAACCCACCTCATTAAAGAAATTAAGTAAAAATTTAAATGTAGCTGGTGGAAACAAATAGATTCTCATTTATATTAAATAGATATTAAATATAAAAGAATTTGGTTTAACAGTGTTAAAACAGAGCTGAGCAATTTGTTTGTAAGACATAAATGACGCATGGCGTGTTTTTGTCAAATTGTTTTTATTTCTTTTTTATTTCTTCAGTAATAATTTTTTTTTATGAGATATTCTAATAGAATAATATCTAGAAAATACTGCTGCCAATTCATTGGCACTTAGCTTCCTCAAACTTTAAAAAATGTTTCAATATGAAATTATTTATTCTATTTCATCCTGGGGTGAAAAATAAAAATGATATATATATATATATATATATATATATATATATATATATATCGTAATTTAGTAATTTAAACTTATGCAAAAATATAGCACAAATTATCAAAAAGTATTGTTTAAAATATATTTTTAATATATATAATACATACCATTGTCACAAGAAAATCTTAAAAATGTTCATTAAGTGTAATTATTCGAGTTAATCGCTCAAAATAGTTTATTCAAACTCATTTTAACTGTAACCCCAAATTTGAAATCTATTAAATTTTATTCCTAACAAATCAAATTGCTGCAAAAATATATTGATTAACTAAAAAATGCTATACAGACATCTTTTATTTTGAAACTAAACAATACAAATTATTTTTTACAACTTATTGGAGAAAAAGCATATTTTTGTGATAAACACAAGAGTATTAAAAAAGAAAATTTACGCACACCTATTAGACAATATTTATTTTAAAACAAAAACCAATTAATCAACGTAAATTTTTTTTATTTCAAATCTTCATCAAAAAAATAAAAATAGAGATTTGAATGGACAAAAATTACCTTATAATATCATAAGAATGTAAAAAGTTATAAAAAAAAACGAATCGATAAATCTTCAAAATTTTTCTTGATTTCAAATATTCATCAAAATACGTATAAAATGAGCTGTGTTTGGTCAGTCATTACTGCCTAATAAGCAAGAAATCTATGATCAAAGAATTTTTGAAAAACAAAATATCATATGAAATGAAAAAACATTATAAAATAAAATCGATTTGAGTAATCTGAAATTTATTTTTTGATTTCAAATCTTCATCAAAAAACGTATAAAATAAGCTTTGTTTGGTCAAACATTACTGCGCAATACGCAAAAAAACTAAATATTCAGAAGGAATAATGATGTTTTACTCAATTATAAAATAAAATATCTAAAAATTATCTGAATTTTCGGTTGGTAATTTTATGCTCCTTCAAATGCATTTTCACTCGACCGATGATATTATTTTTAACGTACCAATGAACCCGAAAAACTAAAAGCCTAAAATCGAGAAACCGCTATAACACAAAAAAAACGAATAACTATAAAAGTTATTATTGTGACTCCTTCGATAAAAAAATAACGAACAAAATGATCCCTAAAGCATTAAATGTTACAGTCGATTACTCGAGATATGCATGCATACATACACACACCTACACACACACGCGCGCGCGCACACGCACACAAATGCATATACACACACACACACACGCACGCACACCCACAGACAAATCCATACGAACATTTTCTAAAAATAGTGTATTTTATTCCTTATATCTCAAAGTGTTTCTAACATGTTTTTAGCAAAACATTTTTTTTACTATCACAAAGCTTCTTTTTTGAGGAAGTTAAAACGAATAACTAAGTGAATAACTAAGTGAATTTTTCAATCAAGGAATGAATGCTTTTCGAGAATCGAATTTTTTACACATTAATGATTCATTAACATCGTTCGATTGATTATTTGTTGTGACTTATAATAAATTTAAACAAAAGTGATACAAAGCAGGAGTAATCTATTTCTAAAAATTAGTAAAGAGTCGATTGCTCGGACGTACAGTTAAGTTTATTAAAAGCTAGATTGATCTCCGCGATTAATTTATTTCTCACCTGCCGTAATTATCAGTAAAGTATAATCTGGAATACATACAAAATACCTCACTAGAGAAACGAGGTAATAATTTCAATGTAGCTCGTGAAGACGAATAGATTCTCATTTACATCAATTAGATATTAAGTTAAATTATTAGAGGCGAATATTTTAGTCTTTTATTATTAAAACAATACAAAATATTGAAAAAATGATTTATTTTAATAATTTTAAAACAGAGCTGAGTAATTTAGTTTGAAGACATAAATGACATGTCGTGTATTTGTAAATTGTTTTTATTCATTTTCTATTTCTTTTGTAATAAAATTTTCTGTTAATCATTCTAATAGAACATCTAGAAAATAAAACGAATAACTAAATGAAAAAAATTTCATATACAACCAAATATTGTTTAAGTGTTCGAATTCGTCTTCGTCATTGTTGTTGCCGTTCAAGTGACAAAAACAAATATACTTACAGTCAAATAAAATATTTAAACTCCTTAATAAGTGAAATTTTACAAAAGCGTTGATAAAATAACGAGTTTTAACTCTGTATGACTTTTCTTTGTCAAGACAGACTTTGTTTTGATTTTTCAATCACTTTAATCCCTTGTTTAATATTTTCGAAAAAAATTGCGCAATGTGCTCATGAATTTCTGGGGTATATGTTTGTATGTTTGCAAACATTTTTTATCATTATCAACAAATGGCAGGCTTACAAAGTGGGACTAAAAAAAACATTGTCAAAAGTTAGTGTTTTTTCCCCTTTCTATTACGACTGTAATTGCGTGAATTGTTTTTATTAAACGCAATCCGGACAAATCCACGCATGAATGGTTAAACTCCAATGTTCTGCTTTTCGCTTTTATTAAATTTGTTTTCTTTCAGCTACACGATAGTCATATGATTAAAAAAGCTGTTCTTATCAATTATCTAAATTATATGCGAGTTTGAGGAGGATGGATTGTTCACTATTTTATTTTTCATTATGATACTGGTACTTTTAAATACTAATATGAATTAATACACATTTAATATGTGTGAGATAAAGAGTGGGTGAGTGGGTATAATTATATGTTTCACTGTTGTTTTATTTTTAATTACATGATGTTTAGAGATTCTAATCCACGTGAAGAAAGTTTTTTTATACATATTAGAATAAATTATGCCAGAACATTCTTTTTTTTTTTTTTTTTTTATTATTTAACGTCGCCATGTTTATGCTTCCATGTGGTGCTAATCGACGACGGGGGTCTGCGGTGTGTTTGTAAACAAAGCACATGTCATTTTTACAGAGGTGCTTGTATCAATCGGCAGAGACTAGGATTCGAACCCGGGTCACCGGCGTGGGAATCCGACACTCTACCGACTGAGCCGCCGCAGGCCCCAAACATTCTATTTTTAATTTTGAATTCTTATATTTTGAGAATGTCGCAGTTATTTTTTATTAACCAAACGAATTTTTTGTGATCAATTTTAACTAATATGTACCTAATATTCCAATGATTTTGGAATTCAGAGATCAAATTAATATTCAGTTTGAAAACCTACCGAAATTTCATTTTTGTTACGCACGCACGATTTACGCGTTTTTCTAACCTATAAAATTGTCCTAAAGTGACCGTTTTCAGACGGGCAAGAAAAGTGCCCGCTTTTTGCAGGCGTTAAAGACTTTTTACGTCCGCTTTTGTCTGTTTTTCCCGTTTATAGCTGTTTAGCTCGAAACAAGACGAAACTTTAACCAAAAAGTGTTTAGTCCCTCTTAAACATGGAGTACCATCCCGTTAACACCACGTGTTTAGGTGTCTAAACACTCTAGTAGCCTAATTTGTAAACATTTGCCCTAAAAGTGTTTAGGCCTCTTAAACAGGGGGTTGTTCAATAAGTCCCTAGAAAATAATAGAAAAAAAAATTTTTTTTGGGTAAATTTTTTTCTATTACTTATTGCTCGTAGTAGATGTTTAATAAATTAAAGACGCTATTGATATTTTCGAGCATAACTATTTATTTAATTATAAGCCGACGTTTCGGGTGTACATATACCTCCCCTTGTCAAGGCAAAAGATTACGATAAAATATTTAACATTAGTGTGTACCAAGAATTCTGATTATATTTTATGAGACTAAATTAAGAAATCTGTCCGAGTCTCACACCTCTCTTGCACTCGGGTGAGCAGAGGGCGGTTGGAAAGTGGTATCTCCACAACGCTTCTTCTTTCTGCCCGAAATTAGACATCCCGAAACGTCGGCTTATAATTAAATAAATAGTTATGCTCATAAAGATCAATTTTTTTTTTAAATGGCATTTTGAACTCGAAAGTTCATCGCCTCATCTACGCAAGCCTTCCACGTTTCCCTATTTTGTGCCAACCCCATCCATTTCGCGCCCTCCCGCCCAATTTCAGTTACGTCTGCTTTTACGTTATCCTCCCATCTGCGTCTAGATCTACCTAGAGGTCGCGTTGCTTTCGGTTTTCCTTTCATTATGCGCGCTGCCGTACGATCATCGCCCATTCTTGCCACGTGCCCTGCCCATCTTAGTCTCCGTGATTTTATTATTCTGTTAATATTTGGTGACGCGTACAAATTATGTACCTCGTCATTGTGCAGTTTGCTCCACTCTCCAGTTTCCACATCTTTCTTTGGCCCGTATATTTTCCGCAGAACCTTATTTTCAAATACCATAAAACGATTTTCTTCCGCTTTAGTGAGCGCCCAGGTTTCGCACCCGTACAAGATTACCGGTATTATTATAGTCCTATATATCCTTATTTTGACATTTTTCGACAGTGGCTTTGACTTAAGTAATCTATTCACAGCGTAGAAGCAGGCATTACCCGAATGAAGTCTATTATTAATCTCGGCTTTAATTTCATTTCGATCATTTATAGTTGTACCTAAATATCTGAATTCGCTAACCTTTTCAAAAGGGAAATTTTAGACTCTGAGATCCCCCTCTCCATCGCGAATGCCCAGTTTATCCATGATCATATATTTCGTTTTCGATTCGCTCACTTCTAACCCCGTGTCTTTAACCGTATTTATAAGGATTTCCGCGTTTCTCGCCACCGTTTCACCATTATTCCCCACTATTTCCAAGTCATCCGGATAGCCTAAAATCTGCGTTGTTCCGTTGAGTGTTGCGCCTAGCTCGCTAGCCTGCATTTTTCTAACAACATACTCTAGCGTCAAGTTAAAGAGTACCGTTGAAAGCCCGTCACCTTGCTTCAAATCGTCGCGTATCATGAGCGATTCGGATACATTACCGCCTACTCGGACCTTTCCAGTGCTTCCGTTCAGACAGATTTGAATTAATTTTACGAGTTTTTTTGGTACGCCAAGGAGCACTAGGATTTCATACATTTTGCTTCGTTTGACAGAGTCGTACGCTTTCTTAAAGTCTACAAATAGCTGGTGTATAGTTTCGCAATATTCCCACTTTTTCTCTAATAATTGTCTTATGGTAAACATATGATCGCTCATCGACCTGTTGCGCCGAAATCCACACTGATAATCTCCTATTATATCTTCCGCTAATGGTGTGAGTCTGGCCTGTATTACGTTTGACAGAACTTTCTAGCAGGTAGCTAAAAGTGAGATTCCCCGGTAGTTATTGCAGTCTGTTTTATCTCCCTTTTTAAAGATCGGAATGATGATGGATTCTTTCCAATTTTCTGGTATTGTTTCATTTCTCCAAATAGCACATACAAGATCAAAAATTTTAGATGTAAGCGTGGTGCCCCGATATTTAAGTAGTTCAGCTGGTATAGAATCGTTTCCTGCGGCCTTATTGTTTTTTAGCTTTTTGATCGCGGCCTCTACTTCTTTGTAGGTCGGTTTGTCCATATGGAGTTCAGTAGTGTGGATTTCGTCTCCCATTTCCTCGGAGTTTTCATGCACGTTTAATAACTTATCGAAATAGTCTTTGCATAATTTCAATAGTTCATTTTCGCTTGTCACGAGGTTCCCGTCCTTATCTTTCATTAACTGCGATCTACTCTGAAAACCCTTTCTAATAGCGTTTATTCCTTTGTACATCTCGCGCGGATTATTTTCCTTACTATTAGTTTCTATTTTTCTAATTTCATTTTTCTGATACTCGCGCTTCTTGTTTCTGTAATTCACACCCACTTGCTTTCTTATTTCATGTTATTCTTCTACGACCCTACCGCTTTCATTGTGTACGCTATCTAATTTAGCCTTCTTGCGTCTTTCAAACCAGAATTCGCACTCTTCGTCAAACCATGGTTTGCTCTGCGGCTTTTTTTTCTTACCCAGTACTTCGTTCGCGGCCCCTTTTATAGTTTTTTCGATAGCCCCCCATAACCTGTTCGGATCGTCATCTGCTCCCGTCTGTGCATCTGTTTCCTCGAGCACCTAATATCGGTTGCTAACTTCTACTTGGTACTTGATTCGCTCTACCCCGCTTCGTAGTTTTCCAATATCAAAGGTTTCTACTTTGTTCGCTTGCTTACTATTTTGACCGGCTACTAATCTGGCTCTTAATTTGGCCACTACTAGATAATGATCCGAGTCGCAATCCGACCCCCTATAAGTCCTTACGTCGAGTACGTTGGTGTGGCGCCTCTTATCAATTAGAAAATGATCGATTTGATTGTTCGTGGCTCCGTCCGGCGATGTCCACGTTGCCTTGTGTATATCCTTGTGCTTGAAGCACGTGGTCTTGACTATAAGATCTTTTGCGGCCGCGAAATTTATGATCCTAATACCGTTATTGTTGCTGGTTTCGTGCAGACTTTCTTTGCCCATAGTGGGCCTAAACATTTCCTCTCTCCCTATTTTAGCATTGAAATCCCCCACTACTATTTTGGTGTTGTAAGACGCGAATTGGTCGATTAATTGCTCTAAAGTTTCATAATAAAGATCTTTGACTTCTTCCTCTTTGTCCTCCGTAGGACAGTGGACGTTAATAACCACGTAATTATACCACGCTCCTTCGATGATGATATACGAGGGTCGGTATATCATCAGTATCTTTTTCGTTTTCTAAAGAGGATGTTTTTCCTTTATTTCTTCGCCCAACCGATGCAATAACGACGCATAATACTCTCCTGTTATCGTCTTTACTTTTTCCAAGTAATCGATGTACATGATGACGCGTGAATCCCAAAAGACCGTGGCCATCATCTTACCGGCCGATTTCACCGTTTTCGCCTATTTCGGAGCCCGTTCACCTTAAAAAATCCACTGTTTTGACTGTTCCTTTGTCTCTGGAGTGTAGTAGTATATCCATGTTTCATCCATAGTTATGTATCGACGCAGAAACTCCTCAGGATTGCGACGGAAAAGCGACAAAACAGCCTCACAGTGGACCACACAATTGCGTTTATTCTCCACTGTGAGCAAACGCGGCACCCATCTTGCCGAGATTTTTTCACACCCAATTTTTCGTGAAAAATTGAAGCGACTGTACCTTGCGATATGCCTGTGGCCTTAACTATTTCGTGAACTTTCATTCGTCGATCACATAAAATCATATCATGGATTTTGTCAATCATTTCGGGGGTAGTCACTTTCCCTGGGTGTCCCAAACGATGTTCAGCTTTTATGGATGTACGGCCACGTTTAAACTCATTCACCCAATTGTAAACAGTTGCAAACAGAGGAGCAGACGTGCCATGAACTTCATCCAACTCAGCTTTAATTTCTTTTGGTGTTAAGCCTTTTAAATATAGATGCTTAATCACCGCTCGTAACTCACTTTTTTCAATTGTTCTGAATAAACGAAATTTGTTTACTTCAATCGACAATAAAAATTAAACTATGTAATGGATAGAGCTGAGACTACAACTGTCTAGTTAGTAGTGCTGCTCATTGAAATTAATTTTCGATACTACAAGCGTCATCTCTTGGATTTTCTAAGGACTTATTGAACGACCCTCGTAGGTCATACATATTTTTTAATTTTCTAATCTCACAGGCCCACGTTTGCGGCGTGTCGAAATACGGCACTCTTTAGTACAGTTCTATACAAGATAAACGCGTAATCCAGACATGTGTTACAAAAAATATGGTGTCCACCATGGACTAGTGGGACGTTTTGACCTCGTGTGTTTGCATTACTCATCTGCGGCTAGCGATACACAATCGTCTTCGGCTTGTGCTCGCTCGCCTACAACTTGTACTGCAAACTCCACACTTCATCGAAAAAGATTCACTTTTCGCCCTTGGCACACAATATACCATTTGAATTTTAGAATTCCAAGGATCGGTTTATATTAAGCGAGAGAAAAGCTCCCAAAAAATTCGTTTTATTATAATCCAATTATTGTTTCAAAAATCAGTCTGCTATTTTCGATCCGACATAAACAATTTTAAAATTCCGAAATTAGATATGTATCCAACGTATTCAAAAACGTTCCAAAATTTCGTTTTATCTCAATCATATTACTTTCTTTAAAATCAATCTGCCATATTGGATCTTCCATATTGTATTTTAAAATTCTGAACTTAGATTCGTAATCAGCAAGGTCAAAAATCCCCGAAATTCCGTTTTATCCCATACTTTTTAAAAATCCCATGACTTTTTAAAAATCCCATGACTTTTTAAAAATTCGGCATGCCATATTAGATCCGCCATTTTGAATTTTTAAATCTTAAGGCCATAATCGTATTCATCGAGTTTATGAACCTCCCAAAATCCTATTTCATATCAATTCCATAATTTTTCCAAAAACTTGTCAGCCATATTGGAACCGCCATTTTGAATTTTTGAATATTGACGCCTGATTCGAATTCTACGGGTTCGAAAACCAATGTATACAAAGTTTTATGCAAATTATTTAAGGAAGTTAAAAAATAACGGGGCTGGTTTCTGTTAGAACCATCCGCCCTGAAAAGGTTAACAGAAATATAACTTATATTTTCTTTAAAAAAGCTAAAAATATAATAAATAAGATTATCGCTCTTATTTTTTCTGCTAATACATAATAAATTGATGAGATCACCGCTATCAGAAACATGATTAAAACCTGATGAAAGATGGGCTATAAAATAAAATGAAATATTTTATGTATGCACGCGTTAAACCAATTTTTTGAAAATGCTCTAATTTCGGCTGTATAATGCGCATATAATTGGGACGAGACTAGATTTCTTCCCTTTTGTGTCAGAAACAAATATGGTTTGTGAAAATATTAATTTTTCAAAAAGTTATTTCACTTTTTGAGAATACCATAACTTTATATTACACATGCGCACATCAATTAATCTGATACTACTGGTACACATGAGCATTGGCAATCATTTTCACACATAATTAATGCCATATCTTTCATGCCGCGAGTACAGCAGAACAAAACTTAGAAAGATTAATGAATATTACATATGGAATTTCTAGATTTTTCTATCTTTGAATGCTTGCAGTAAATGTATATGTGCATATTGGCACTTTATTCTGTATATACATATTGTTTATAATATAGTGAAGTGACATAAAGAGGTCGCTTATAAAAATTTTCATACATAGGTAACATATTAATAGTTTAATATGTATTACTGTGGAGTTATAGTTATTTTGTTATGTATATTTATTAAGTTCTTTTATTACCCATATTCTTTATGTACAGCTAAAGTAATTATACATTTCGCAAATAGAAGATAAGACCACCTATATATAGAGAATACCTACATTGGGCGTGAATTACAGTATATTAGTATACAATTCTTTGAGCATCATGATATGCGTTGCTTTAGTTTTTGGGCTGATCGTTTCTCATTTTGGAGGGCTGGTTCAGTGTGCTGAGGAACACTCTGAAATTACATTATTGTCAACAACATGGAATAGCAGTGATGAAAAGGTATTGGTGATGTTTATATATTGATCTAAACTTCGAAAATCATTTAGTTGTATTAATTATGTGTACACTTAAACGTTTATTTGTACAAACTTAAAGGATAGATAACATACCTTGCACCTTCAAATTATTTTAAGATTTTTCGAAAGATGACAATAATGTTAAGGGAAATCTGTTTTCAATCATTTATTGTCGATATAGGGTACATGAGCCAATCACTGTGCTCTACGTAACTCGCATGTGCCCTTCATCATTTACATTTTATTTAAACAAACGTAGAATCAGAAAGTAACCGGGTGAAATTAATAGATTGTGAAACTACTATCCGTTTAAAAATAGTTCATGTAATATCTTTAAGAAAAAAAATAGCTTAATATTCGGATCAATTTGATCTTAAAGCTTAACTATATTCAGTGATAAAATTACGTAGGTTGCATTTAATAAAATGATTAGTTACAATTAATTATATTGGTAGGTAATAGAAAGAAAACGTTCAGTTTTTTCACCAGCTTTCTCAAAGAGAGTGTTCTCAAATAGATAAGTGTGTGTATATATGTGAAATTTATATACACCATAACTTTTCAAGGGAAGCATATCATGCACTGAAATTTTGCACATATATTATATATATATATATATATATATATATGAACTTAGAACTGATTAGATTTTGGAGCTGAATGGATACTAAACTCATTATTTAGTAAAAATATTAATATTGAAAAATTTGTAAGAATCAAAAAAATTTTTATACGTGGAATTTGTCAAAAATATGAACGTTTTCATAAAGTAGGTAAAAGGGTACCCGCCGTTAAGATAGTAAAAATCCCCCTGATCGGGAATCGAAAAACTTACTATACAAACATGTTTATATAATAAAACTAAAATTTTTGGTAATTTTAGCATCCATTTTCCCCTGCTCTCCTAAGTTTCAATATGTTATAAAATTATTTTTCACGGAAAACCCTCTATTTACGATATATTTATCTCTTAAAATGGCCAAAAACCATATTTTTTATGATTTATGTCCCTAAACCCGAACAGCATTTTCTCTTTTTAAATTGAAAAACTTTTCGTTTTTAAGTAATAGTACTATAAAGTATTAGTTTTAATATGTTTTAGAATTATTTTTTACGGGAAAGCCTCATATTCCAACATATTTAACTCTTAAAATCGAGATTAAAATGGCAAAAAACAAAATTCTTCACGATTTTTTGGTCATTTCCGCCTTGACCCGCTCACTGTATCATTATGTTTCAGCATGAAAAAAATTTTTTTTTTCGTTCGGTTTTATCAAAACTTGTTACCAAATAACGAAATATAGACTTCTAGAAAGTTCGAATATAAATAAATAACAAAATCTTAATGTCCAATATATTGGTCAAATGCAGCGATCGGTCTCCAACTTGTTTGTTCTTACATATTTATAAAAGAAGTTATAGTACAAAAACGCAATAATTCGTACAGAAAATGTTGAAAGTACTCATTTTCGGAACGTATAGAAAGGCTTATTTTACTGTAACCAAGCCCATCATCTGCTAAATTTTCAATTTCCGACTTATAACCTATTTATAATAATAGTTTTCAACTTCATATTAGCAAATAAGTATCATTTAATAATTTCATAAGAAGAATAATACATTCGTATGTCCTTTTTTGCTTTTGAAGTCTTACACTTCGTTATATTTATATATATACACATATATGAATTATAATATGCATTGAGGGCGTTCACTGCATTTATCTAATGTATTGGACACATTTTGAATGTTGATTGTGAATTTTTTAATAGCATAAGCTTTATCTGTAAATGTAAAAATGTGTTTAATATAATACTAAAATATGAACTAAATGTTTCTTATCTTGAAAAATATAAAACAAAACTCATATAACTACAAATTATGTAGAAAAAATATAAAAATTTTTTTCACAAAAAACGGCCGGAAAAAATAAGGTTACACAAAAATAGTATTATAATGTGAGCCGCATTAACGTTATTTTTCATTAGGTTAGACTTTATATAAATATGATTATACACACACACACACACACACACACACACATATATATATATATATATATATATATATATATATATATATATATATATATATATATATATATATATATATATATATATCAAAATAAATAGATATACTACATGAGTACCGAACTGTCAACCGAACAATTAACGAATGATCGCTAAAATTCAAACACACCCATACAATTAAAATTAAAAAATCAAGAAGAAACGTCAGTTCTTATTCCTCACGTTCAGAATATACAATATTTAAAAAGTCATTTTTGTGTAAAAACACAATTTTTTTCTCATTCTGGTAAGCAATTGTTTGAGATATCGGTTAAGGTCAATAATAGATGAAATACAAATTAGAAATACGGTTCTTTCCATTTTCTGTAATAATAATTCTAAAATATATATAAAAATTTGGTGGGACTCTAAATAATTGGGGGGGGGGGGGGGTCAATGTTTAGACTATTCACTTTATATTTGATTCAAAAAACGATTCTTTTAAATACGAACCAATATTATTCGAACTCCATGTTTTCGACATTTAAAATATAGACAAATCATACTTTCGAAAAGAATAAATCAACTAGTAATCAGATGAACGAATCTCATTATTAGATGCATATTTGTTCGACAGCACATTACTTCCGTTTTTATTTAAATAAATTAGAAAAACATTTGTACGAATATACGATTATTCGACAGCACACAATTTTAATATGTTGTAGTATTAAAATTATCTGTATTTGAATATATGCACTTTCTATTTTACGATAAGAGATATAACAAAATTAATTTTTTAGAACAAAAAATTTTATATTGAAACAATTAATTTAGTTTGAGAAAGCTAAGTGCCAATGAATTGGCAGTGGTTTTTTATATCTATTTGAAATAAACATTTTTCAAGTAAGTATTAATGTGGGAATTAAATTTTAAATTATATTGTTATTGTCATACAGAAATAATTTATCTTATCGATTTAAGAAAATCGTAAAATAGGAAAATCGTTATAAAACAAAAATGAGTGTATGAATCTTAAATTTTTTCAATTTTGGATTTCTATTGAAAAACGAAGAAAATGAGCCCTGTTTGGTAAAAACTGACTGATAATAAGCGATCAAAATAATTTTCAAAAAATACTTAACCTCAAATATCTTGAAATATAAAGGTCGTCATAATCTGGGCAAAGAACTCTGGAAATTTTCAGATCAAATGCTGCCGATATACTCCAGTTATCGTAGTCGACAAAGTCAATTTTTTTTCCAAAAAGATTTTTTTCTCTTCAAAACACGACTCAAAAATTTTTATTGAATATTCTTCTTAATATTCCTAATCATCTAAATCTTTTTAAAAAATTTTTCCTTTTATATTTCACAGATATCATTGTTTGAAAGAAATTACGTTTTCATGTATAACAAAGGGAAATAGCTTACTCAAAATTTCGGGACCGAAAAGATACGTAATTTTATGCTCTTTTAAATGCATTATCACCGAATCGATGACATTTGCGACATAATTTGCGTTCTTTAATAGTATTAACTTTTATGATTCATATTTAAAACATTGTTATATTACAAGCAAACTTTAACAAATTACAAACTTTAATACAAGCAAAAAAATTAACAAATATCTATATATAAAAATGGTTGACTTATATTTCCATTCTAAATCTAACAAGTTAAGTTAATTTTACAAATCTTGAGTTCTACACTAATAAACGTGGTAATCATAACTTAACGGGAAAGAATCAATAAAGTACTACTTATATAAGAGTTTTATTAATGTGCGAATATGCACGTGGCATCTTTCAGTCAGCACACTTTTTTCAAACGGTTTTTTATCAATATAACAATGAAAGAAACATTAACGGATTCGAAAAAATAAATAAATCTATGTTATTGATAAACAAATTATCCCCAATGATGTTAGTACTTTAGTTCTGTTAATATTCGTTGCTAAAATCAGTTACCTGAATCTAGCTCCTCATTAATGCGGATTAATAAAATTAAAAAAATTTCAGTTTCTAGTAACAAAAATAATTATTTTATTTTATGATTTAGTTTAAGCAAAAAATCCGTTACAATGTTTAACATAGTACCTTAAGTTTTCATGAAAGAAATGTCAGAAGTTGATAAAAAATTATAAAATGAAACTTCATAAAATCATATCTATCTTAGATTACACTTTTATTACAATGGACCATACAAGCTTTTTTGCTTAAAACGGCGTATACTTTTAGGAAAAAAGACTTTAGATCCAAAAGAATATTTTTTTCTTATTTGCTTAAACAATTGCATTTTAAACAAAACGTGCTACTTTTGGCGTATTCTGAACAATTTATGGGATTCTACGGGAAAAAATACATAAGAATACATACTTTGTATCCGCTCCCTTGTTGCACACTGGAAAGTACCCAGCCTCCGCACTATGCGTCCGTCTGCGCCCGAGCCCAAGCGCGAGGTGGAGTCCGAGGGCATGACGGTGCGCCTCGTGTACGAGAGGGCATAGATATATAGATACTTTATTTTTGTCATTATAAAAAATATTAGGGGAGGAAGGGAGATCGAGTGCATCGGTCTGACTTGGATACGAGGCCCTACTACGGGGTCCGAGTACTCGAGAGCGGTCTGCTTCGTGTGCGCGGTCCACCTCGGCCGCGAGCATAACACGGTGATGCAAGTAAACTCGTGTCTGTCGAGTCTGTGCCCACGCGCGGGTTTCTCGGATAGCTTTGGCTGGGCCTGCAAATTGTACTCGCGGTAATTACCTAGTTTCCGCCCTTGAGATACAATATATACTATACGTATATAGGTATACTAAAGCAGACCCCAATGTGGCTGTTTTTCGACTGGGTGTAAACACACGCCTGTTAAACTGCAAGATCAGGCTGCCATAGTGTTTAGGCCCTCTTAAACATGCGGTTTTATCCGGATGATACACCATGTTTAGGGGGCCTAAACTCTTTTGAAAATCAGCATACTAGAGTGCTTAGGACCCAACACATGTAGTATCATCCGGATGATACCACATGTTGAGAGGTGTCCCGAACGTATTTGAAAACCGGCGTGACAGTGAGTGAATAGTTGTCGCTGAGAGTGGGCAAAAGTTTTCTCACTCGCCGGTCGGCCTATAGCGGCTTTGTGCCCATTTTAAAGGATGGAAAAACACAAAAACCGTGCTTGTATGAGAAACAAGCTTTTCTTCTTAGCCCTTACCACTGCTGAGTTGCTCCACACTGTAGTAGCACATTTTGAAACCACCGCAAGAAAGCAACCGCCAAACTGCCACTTTGTAATAAAAAATAGAGAAAACTAATTTTATACCTCAACTAATGGACAATTTCTGGCTGAAAATAGATTTTTGTTAAACATTATTATCCTAATTACAAATGTTCCCAAAAATAACTTAAAATTTTACTTTTAAGACTGCAAGGTGGTTTTTCCCCTTATGATATTTCCGTTAGTTTCTGTGCATTTTTTTCAGTTTTATTGAAGTAACATCTTTCGTATTGCTCTTAGGGAAAGATTAAATAGAAATAAGTTTTTCGTAATTAAATTTCCTATACAATATGCAACTGTATTTATTTTTAAGTTTGAAAAATTCTTATACTTATTACAAAACTTATGAAAAAATGTATACAAAGTATCGCTGATAAATTCTTTTCAAACACTTAAAAACGTGTTTAAATGCATCATATTATATAGGAATATCTAACAAATGTGTTGGTGGATACCCTTAAAATTAATTAATTAATATTGACTGTATTATCAATTTTCGGGTATTATATTATTAACTTTTCCAATTCGTCTTTGGACCTTCTATAACATAGTACCTATAAAATGTATGTTTACTTTGTTTTGCAGAAATCAATAAATTTCAAGGCATTTGGTAAACAAGTAGATTTATTGCTCACGAAAAACGATAATTTGCTGAGTCCGAAATTTCAAGTTTGGAAACTTGAAGAAGATAACGATATGAAGAAACTTGATATTAGGAAATCCTCTTCTTGCTACTATACTTTTGAGAATTCATTTAGTAGTGCAGCTGTGAATTTGTGCAATCCAAATGAAGTGGTAAGTATCTAAAACGATACTTTTTATAAGCAATTTATTAATTCTTATATACTTTCTGATAATGGGGCCGTGTACACATTACGTAAGAGTCGCACGGGGGGGGGGGGGGGGGAGTGGAGTAAGAAAACCTTACGAATACTTATGTACAGGGGCGGGGGGTAACAAATTCTTACGTAAGGCTATTTATTTCAATATCCTTTTCTAACTAATGTTTATAAAACATCGAAAATGGAGATGAAAATGATTTAGAATGTGTTGAATTAGAATACGTTAAAGTTGATGCTGACTCTAAAGACTTTTGTCATGAAAAGATACACGATAAAACTTGCAGACCCGTAATAAATCTATTACATGAATAGCTAACTTATTTTTTGGCAAATGAAAATTAAAAATGATATATATCTTATTATACATCTTATCATAATTAGTATTATTATTATTTCTCCATTTATTATATTATAATATCATATTAAAACTTTTACGGTGGCATAACCCACATATATTTTATAAAATTATGAAAATTTTGTTACATTTTATATTATTACAAAAACATAGTTTTGCAAAATAATTTTCTACGGCATTTTTTACGCTATATACTATGTTATTGAAACAGCGTCATGCCAAGAATTCCTTAGAATTTTCATATTTATCATCACTCTCAAAAAATTAACAAAATAGTCATATGTTAACCGCTTAGATAATGTTAAAATAACTTTGAAGTAATAACGTAAGGTTAAAATTTAAACGTTAAACACTATAATTAAATTTATACCAAATCTTGGAATAAAAATAGATTATTAAATATGTTTCAACATTCTTAATTCTTTATTACTTAATTATTAATGGTTTATCGATTTATTTATTAATAATGAACAATTTATTTTTCCACCCCCTTTGAACAATAAAATATTACGTAAGAGAGGGGAGGGGGGTCACCAAATACTTACGGTTCTTTATGTAGGAGTAGGAGGGAGTTAAAAGTACGGAAAATAACTCTTACGTAATTTGTGTACAGCCCATAACATATATGGACCGTTTGCTCGATGAACACGATAAAGTTAATATCGTGCATACATTTTGACTTTCTTTTAGTCCTACTTACAAGGAGAACACCAACCCTGCGGAACTCCGATTTTGATGAGGCTTTAGAAGATGCTTTCTAGTGCCTAAAAATGAGGTCTAGCATCCTTAGTTTGTTCTAATGGGTCCTTGTATTCATGATATAATCTATTTTACTCCGAATATACGTTATTTTAGTGAAAAGGGTATATCTTCTAGTGATTATAAATATGCATGTATTGACATTAGAAAAAATATCTTAAAAGATAATAAAAGTAGGTAGAAAAAGTTTTAATTTGAGACCTGTAACGTTAAAAAATATTAATCGGAGTGAAAGTTATTATTGAAGATGATGACTAAAAATGCATGAAATTTGTAGAAATTAAACTGTTTTAATTCTGCGGATTTTCTACAAATTTTTAGTTATCAACTTCAATAATTAATAACTTTTGCTCAGATTAATATTTTTGAACGCTACGGATCTCAAATAAAAGCTGTTTCCGCCTACTTTTATAATCTGACAATCTCTCTTTTCTACTGTCAATACATGCATATTTATAATCACTAGAAGAGGTACTTTTTATTTACTAAAATAACGTATATTCGGAGTAAAATAGCTTATATCTCGAATACAAGGACACATTAGAACAATCTAAGAGTGCTTGGCTTCACTTTTAGGGACCAGAAAGTACCTCCCAAAACCTCATCAAAAGCCGAGTTCTGCATGGGTTGGTGTTCTCCTTATTAGTCGATAAATTTATTTACTTCAGTTAAATCATATTTTGTGTGCAATGTCTCAAGTCAACTTAGGCTCTTCTTCAAACAATCGGCTCATGATATGCTAGAAGAGGTACTTCATTCCCTGCGTGTTCCACTCGTCAACCCCCAATTATTATAGTATCTTTTTTAAATATCAAATGCAACTATAATAAATCACGTTTGGGGATTAAAAAGGCCCTAAACTATTCGTGTAGTTTCATTTATAATTCTAAATTTAAATTCACATATTAAGTACAGTAAAAACAATCATTATCCAAACATACATTACAACAAATGTTCTGTGCATTGTTGGGGAGAACCCTTCTTAGCCATCGAATGCTGGCAATTCGCCCCTCTGATACACAATGTACTATTAAAACTCCGACTTTACCGTTTCAAGATTCTTTTTATTTAGAAAATTTTCGACAATTTTGTTTTATTAAGGGAGAGACCGGCTAGATTTCAACCTAGTGAAAGAAAAATCGTCAGGGGTAGAACATTTTTTTTAATAACATCATTTTTCCCGCGGAATCAGGTGGTGCATTCATAATTCTGAAAAAAGAATATTTACAGAAGTTCTTAATTTTGATCAGAAATTCTGAAATATTCTGAAAATCCATGCTAGAGGTTGTTGCGAATCACGAAGAATACACAAAAAAAATGTCAGCTCAAAACATTCTACATTGTAGGACTAGTTACATTTTTAAGGTCAACTAGTTTGTAACTAGTCCTACAATTTAGAATTGTTTTGAGCTGCCATTTTTTTGTGTATTCTTCATGATTCGCAACAACCTCTAGCATGGATTTTCAGAATGGTTCAGAATTTCTGAAAAAGAAATTTAAAACTTCTGTAAAGGTTTTTTCAGAAGTCCGAATGCACCACCTGATATATCAGTCCATAATCAATCCATAAAACAGTCCATAATACGTCCATAATTTTAAAAAAATTCTGAAAATTTTTTTCAGAATCCTGTATCCGAATTTCAGAAGATATTTTTTTCTAAATTTGGAATTCAGAATTTCTAAATTATTTTTTCATATTCGGAATTTAGATTGTTTGCATAAATACTTGTTTAATTCCAAATTCAGAATTGCAAAAATAAATTTTTCAGAATTATTTCTGTATTTTTTACATTTACACGTATACTTAGTAATACTAAGTAAGTGATTCATCGAAATATATACATATATGCTTATTGTAATATAATATTATATGTTTCATACTTTTATAAATAAATATTATGAAAATGGATATTATCAAAACATTCGTGCATTGCATTATATATAATATCTTTCTATAGTAGTGATTCTGCGTGCCTTTTTTCAATCATGCTGATAACTTGATGAGCTTCTTTAGGGGAGAACGGGGTAATGCCGGTCACTGGCTAATTCGAATAATATATCAAACGCAATCTAAAATGCAATTAATCTAATGTCCAAACAACCTTTTATTCAGTTTTATTAAGGAATTATACACAATCAAAGTTTAGGACTACATATTTTATCAGAAATCTTGTCTATAAAATAAGCTTTTATGCATATTATTTGTTACTTTATGCAGTTATTCTTTGCAAGTTTATTAATTTGAACAATCTAAGAATACGAAGTAGTGAATAAAAAAAGTATAAACCTTTTCCTTTTTTTCATTTCAATTTAAATTCCTAAGCAGAATTGGGGTAATCCCAGTCTCAATATTATTTATATGACGCTCCCGAAAGTAAGGCTAAGAAAACGTTGCGCTGCGCTCTCAGGTAAGGCAACTTTGCTCAAGTGTTTTTGATTGAACAGTGGTTATTTTATTACATATTTCACTGAGTAAGTGCGAATTATAATGCGACGGATAATATGAAGTTTCATATAATTGATTTAAAGAAATTTTTCACCTATAAAAGTAACTTTCTAATAGTGACCGGAATTGTACCAAGGAAGTCCGGTATTACCCTTTGATGTGGGATAAAACCGGTCTAAGTGCTTTTTTTTTTATTTCGACTTATAGCTTCAGTATCTTAAGTTTTTATATTAAACCAATAAGACATATTTAAAGTCAATGGTTTGAACTAACATAATAATTATTTAAAGTTAAAAAATAATTTGAAAGTGGAAATAACAAGTACGATTGCTTAGGTGACCGGCAATACCCCGTTCTCTCCTATACTTTTCAGTTCTACAAGTATACCTACTTTCCAACATAATTATAAATGTATAAGCAAAGTACATTTTATGTGCATAAACATAATTTTATTTTGTCTTGTCTCTTTTACGTATACATGGTCGCGCGTACGTATATGCACGAAAATGTGTAAATGTAAAAATACAAAAATATTTCTGAAAAATGTATGTTCAGTAATTCTGAATGTTTTGAGCTGAATTTGTTGTGTATTCTTGATGTGATTACCAACAACTTCCAGCAAGAATTTACAGAAGTTCTGAATTTCTGAAATAGAAATCCGAACTTCTGTAAATATTCTTTTTTCAGAATTCTGAATACACCACCTCACTCAGCGGGCAAACTTATGTTACTTATGAAAAATAATTTTTGCCCCTGATGATTTTTCTTTCACTAGGCTGAGAGCTAGACGTTCCCTCCCCTTTAATGTTATCTGTTACAGAAATATGATTAAAAAAACATCTTTTAATTACCCCAATAAACACAAAAAAATTTTAATCAAAGTTATTTTTCATTTAAAAATCAATTTATTATTATTCTAAGCACGGTTTCGTCTTTCTTGGAAATGATAGTCTCGAAATATTGCCTCTGAGCAATGAACAATCCAATAATCTTACGGAACATACGCCCTTTGTCAAACCTCACATAATAAAAAGACGAGAAATTCCTGCTCATCGACGAGCTGAAGCTTTTAATGATGCAACCGTTAAAATAAAGCCTCGACTTCGAAAACGCTCTTCAGCCGCCCGATTCACCAACAATTTGTCACACAACTTAACTATTGAATTAGGTAAAAAGATTACATTTTTATAGAAAGTATCAATTTCATTGATTGTAGCTAGCAATTTTTTAATAAAAGTATGTACAGTAGAACCTCGGGCAGTGATACGAGTTGAGACCAAAACTTTCGGTCAGTGATTGTAAGGTTCATCTATAACTCTACGTATATATATATATATATATCACGTATGACTTCATTACTTTCTAATAATCTGTTAACACAATTGGAACAACAGTCAGAACTGAGAACTGATACGAGTATACTTCGCATTGTAGAATACCCTAATAATTGTTATCACTGCCTGAGTATCTGCTGTAGAACAAAAATAAAATATAGAAACTAAAATAACTTTACAAGAACTTATTTGCTTTGAATCTAAACATTAAATAAAACTTATCATTTCTTTATTACAATAAATCTAATTAAAAAATATAAAATAATCTATACGTGAGATTTCTAAAATTTTTGTAATAAGAAAATTCATAAATTACCGATAACTAACATCAGTGTTCTTCCATAAAAAAACTAGCGGTATTCTTAGATAATGCGGCCTACAGAACGTTTCGCATACTCCTCGCCAACAACGATACCAGGATTACAGAAATGATTGAGTCCTACGTCAACAATCTGCAGGCGCTCTTCTACCATCCGAGCCTGGGCCAGCGTATACAGCTGACCATAGTGTATATGTTATTCATGAACAATATACCCGATAAACTCAAACACCTCGACAGTCGCTGTAAATCGCAACTCGCTGCGTTCAGTTTGTACTCAAAAAGAATGAACCCACAAGATGAATCTAGTGCCGAACACTGGGACATAGCCTTGTATCTTTCGGGACTTGACTTGTACGAGCTGGATGCGACGGGCAGACAGAAATATGGTATCCTGGGATGTGCACCTGTTAATGGTGCATGCACACAGGATTCTAATAGTGTGATCGTGGAGTTCGGGACAAAGAACAGCGATGGAATACCGTATACATCATCTGGATTCAACTCGATTTACATTGCTGCTCACGAGATCGGGCATAAGTATGGAGCCATAAGTATAAGTGCCAATGAATTGGTAGCGTTTTTTTTAATAAATCTAAGAGATATAAATAGCTGAAAATTTGTATATAAGTATTAATTCATAAAAATCAAAACTGTAGAAATATTTTATTTCACTACCCTGGTAGAAAATTATCTAGTTTTATCGAGGCACTCGATTATTCCCATGGCCAACTAGATAGATCTACATAGTTCTAGATTAATTTTCCACCAGGGTAGAGAGCCACCTTAATTCATTTACACTAAATTGATCATAATATAAAAAAACTCGAAATACTAAAACGCAAAAATCCAAAAATCGAACAAATGTTCTAAAAAGAACGAATCAATAAATTTTTTAATTTTTTTTAATTCCGTATCTTTGTTAAAAAACTAAAGAAATGAGCCCTGTTGGGACAAGAGCGACCGCGCCATTCAGGAAATATAAACGATCAAAAAAAGCTTTTAAAAAATAAATAACCTCAATTATCTCGGAATATAAAGCTCGTTATGATTTGGGTAAAGAACTCAACCAATAGATAGTAAAAAGCTAACTTTTTGGAAAGTTTCACATCAAGTCCTGCCGTTTTACTCGAGTTATTATTGGTGACAAAAAATCGATTTTTTTACAACAATATTTTTTCTCTTCAATGAAGAAGATGAAGCCTCAGAAATTTTACTGAATATTCTTCTTCATATTCCTAATTATCTCAATTTTTTCAAAACTTTTCCTTATATTTCACAGATATAACCTTTTAAAAAAAAAAACGATTTCGTGTATAATTAAATGAGAGAAACACATCATTTAAAATAACGGGTCGGAAAAGATAGGTAATTTTATGCTCTTTCAAATGCAGTATCACTTAATCTATAATATTATTTATAATGTATCAAAAAACCTGAAAAACTAAAACTAAAAAATCTAAAAATCGCTAAGTAAACAAAAACATATAGAAAAAAAAGTAAACAATTTTTTTTGGACCCTCCGTCCTTAAGGGAAGAGTATACGTTTAAACCTAATTTTCTTAAATCTAGGAATTTTTTTTTATGATATCACTACATATCTAAAAGAAGGATGTTTTAAACCCTATACAATATAATTAACTGCTTTGACCTTCATTTATAGCTATTAAACCAGTGATAAAACACGAATTTTATAAAATCTTCCTGCGTAACAATTTTTTGTGAAATGCAAAAAAAAACTAATGATATATGATATATTATAACAGTAATGTGAAATGCAAAAAAACTAATGATATATGATATATTATAACAGTATTGGAAAATGTACAGAGAGAACAAATTATTTTCAATTATATTTATTATTACTGATGTTTAAAATTTATTAAACAATGTTTGTAATAAATTAGCTTATATTTTAGTTAGAAATGTTATAAATTAACATAACCTTTATATATTTGTTCTAGTGAAAGATCTCTCTGTAGTTTTGTTCAAAATGTGTCAAAATCGACGTGTAAAAAATGTTCAGACCGATTCATTAAAAATTAATGCGCAAGAACTATTTTGAAGTTTCAAATTTGTAGTTTTGAGTAAAATGCATTTTAAAAATTAGTAATAACGAATGTAAGAATTTAAGTTTTACTTAAAAAAAATTGTTTTAAACAGGTTTACAAAATTTTAAAATCATGTACCTTTAATTATTAGCATTTGAGCTTGCAACGTATAATGTAAAATTAATGTTCACCCTAGGCATAGTCCCCTTTTGGCTGGATAGTTCCCCATCTCTCACTTTTTTTCTTATGTCCTTTTCCTCTTTTGTTCCATTTGAAAATAAGCTATGACGTGGATAGGAATTTGAATGAGTTTGAGTTTGAGTTTTTTTTTACACATGTTTTAAGTACTTACCATTATATAGAACTGTTTAAAAAATTTGAAGAAAAATAAAAAATTTCCCAAAAATCGGTATAATCTTTCAATAAGAAAAAAATGAAAAAGGTTAGCCCTGTAAAATTAATTTTCACCGTGTATATTCAGACTAATTCCACTACACATCCATGCGTATACACACACGCAAACACACACGCACACACACACTCATACACACACACATACACACACACAAACACACACACATACACACACACCCACACACACACACACACATTCATTCAGACATTTTCTAAAAATAGTGTATTTTGATTCCTAATGTTTCAAAACATGTTTCTAACATGTTTTTTGCAAAAAAAATTGTTACCATCACAAAGTTTCCTGTATGAGGAAGCAAAAAATACTATTATGATTACTCAACACATATTAAAATTACATGGATAAATAATAATTTCATTTTTATATAAATGTACAATAAAATTAGTTACACAATAGGATTAAATTTTATTCTGATCTTCAACTTAAAGAAACAAAAATTAAAATGAACAATTCCGATGTCAATTTCTAAAAGGAAGTAATATCAAAAGTCTCATTAAAACTTTTCACTTAAATACTCGGTTACGTGGGAGCCATGGTACAGGCATGTGATGCAATGGCTGTGTTCAACCTTCAGCGAGCGTCTCTGTATGATATCTCGTATATCTCTCTATATTATTAAGCTATATTGCCGTTATCGTTTTAAGAAACCAAGGGGATCCCTCAGTACGTCTTAGCCCCTCCTCAGTTCCTCCCCACAACTTCCTCCCAACTTTAGCTTATTTGCATTATTCCTATATATATATATATATATATATATATATATATATATATATATATATATATATATATAGGATATATATAGGATATATATATATATATATATATATATATAGGGGAGAACACGGTCAAACAGATCGAGTGGGTCGGACCGATCACTTAATTCTGAGAAATATTAAGTTTATTGAATTGAGAAATATTTTTATAATCTTTAGAATGTATCTTTCAACGTAATAAATGCTAAAAACAAAACAAATAAAAGATTTCTATAAAGATATTTACATCGATTAATTTTAGCTCTATTTCTTTATAAGAAAAGTTTGCGTTAAAACCATTTTTACAATTATTTAATTTAATTATTGGAGGGTTTGAGTGCGAGACAATCAAAATATAGCATTTAAACTTTCAACTTAAAATTCTCTTTTTTGACTTTGCTAGTACAAAATAGTGTCTTGCACATTAGAATATAATATTACGAGCATGAGAAATATGCATTTATGGGGAATTTAACTTTATTTTACGTTTTGTTTAACTGATCGGAAGTGACCCGCCTTGTACGAATAAGGTTGAAAAAACGATTTTTTTTATTTTGATAAAAAGTACGAGATTTATATATTTTTTTCAGTTAAAACTATTAAAATTGAAAATATAAGGGTTTGAATTTATTCTTAATTATATAAGAAGCAAACATATGCTAATATTTTTCTATTTATAACACTTTCTCCTTAAGTGATCGGCATGTCCCGTTCTACCCTATATATGTCACCAAGACAGGATAGAGACCGTAGAATACCTGCTATTCCAGGATTTCTATGATAAAAGCGTGCACCTTGGTGCCTCTTGGACTGAGCTTTCAAATAATCATTCCAATTGTACACAGTTTGGGCATGCATCACGACTCCAAATTCAACAGATGCCCCCACAACGGCTTCATAATGTCGCCGGATCGCGACACTCAGGGCGAGACACATTGGTCAAGCTGTAGCCGCGTCGTCGCCCGAGGACTTGCCCAAAATAAACCCTGTCTAAGGGATTCTTCAATCTACATCAGCGACTACGATCTGCTGCCGGGCCGAAACTGGACGTCCAAGATGCAGTGCGAGGTATTTATGTTCGACTACAGCGCAGTCCCGTTTGGTTTCATAGATTGTAGCGAGCTGAGGTGCACGAGTCCCAAGTGGCCCGGAGAGGTTTTCCCATCTGGACCGGCAATGGACGGGACCTGGTGTGGAACAGGCAAGGAGTGCAAGGCTGGGGAGTGCCTGTTCATAAATGGGTAAGAGCAGGATAGAACGATAGATATTAGAAACCAAAACACGCGAGAAACTTCTTGACGACATATGCGTAGTATTAGCTAGTGAAGAAACGACAAATTAAGAGAACCGTAAGTTTTTCTAGAATGCCGCGATATCATATGGGTACCGTGATCTAAGAATCGCGAGATTTTCGTTGACAATCTATACTCTAAGTATAAATGAGCGAATCCTATATAAAAAGAGTGATGGCTGTTTGTAACGCAATAAATCGGAAAAGTACAAAATAAGAAAAACGAGGAGAAATAAGGAGGAGGAGCTGAGGTGAGATGATAAAATGAGTTTAATTGTAATAGTTACACTGAAGTTAAGAGTTAATATGAGTGTTCTCTTAAACGAGTAGCTTAATTCTCGAGATTTATACTTAAAGCATAATTGACACTCATCTTAAAGATGATTCTGAATGTTGTAAGAAGGAGAAAGAGTGCCTTACTGAAGAAGCTCAGATGATAATTAGGTGAGAAACAGGTGATAATCATGCGAAAATCATATGCCAAAATCACATGATTCTCAAATAATTATCGCCTGATTGTCAACTGAAAATCATGCTGATGCTTTTTATTAAAAGAAAGTAATTTTTTTCTATATAACTCTAAGAAAAAATTTTCTATTTATCAGAATCTGTATGGAAATTATGCAGAATTCTATATTGAAATCCTTACGACATCTGTTATGTATGTGGACAGAATATCTACAGAATTCGTACAAAATCTGTACACACACCCTAGTGGAAATTTCACAATGTGAAAAACTGAGACAAATCTGTGAAAAAGTATGTAAAACCATGACAATTTCATGAAAAACTGTGAAATTGTCTTACATTCCGAACAAGATTTTAAAAGATATTATAGAATATTTCACATATAAACACATTTTGTCACAGTTTCTTAGTTCTTCACAGTTTCTCACATTTTATCACAATTTCTCACAATTATAATTTCATTTATATAAGAGAATGAAACGTTTTTTTTTAAAAATCATTAAAACAATTATTATGTAAAATATTAAACAATTTGTTTTAAAGGGATGTATCACGTCATTGATAAAAACTTTAAGTAGATTCAGTTTGTGTTCATTGAGGACTTCGATAACACCATTAAGCGAAAAGCATAAAATAGCTTTAAGCTCATTCTAAATGGAATAGACATAATTCTCCATCTAACATAAGTGTAATATTTGACAATATAATACCTTTTTGTGTAATGCTTGAAAAAAAATTGATATCATTGATAATCTAAGATTATACAATAGAATAGTTGTTATCAAAATGCAAAACTAATTATTTTCAAACTTTATTCTTAATTTGGTGTTAAATAACTAAATTTGTAAAAAAATTATGAATCCAAATCTAGAACATTGTTATGAACAGATAGTTAAAATAATTAGTTTACCACAAAAATGAACAATTTTCTTTTTCATATTGACATATCTAGTCTCTGAACAAAATGTCAGGTACTTAAATTCTACTTTGTCACCTAATTATTATAACGATACCATAATATTTTTGTATACAAGACACCAAGACAAGAAGAACCCAGACAAGAACTTTCATCACATACATCAGTTTCACTAGTCGTATTCACAAATACTCTGGTCCACGTGAAGCAGATAGTAAACCAATTGATAGGTTATATATAGTGCATGAATAAATACCAAATGTTTATACAAACATTTTAGAAACTTTATACATAGAAAGTCATATTATTATTTTGTCACATTAATGTTTATAGAAAAGTTATTTTACATTTGACTATTCACTGATTTTCGGCAAAGAGAAATTTTTCCTTACTCTATGTTAGCTCATATAGACAGCTGACAACTGCGTTGCTCGTAAATCTAACATGGCATCGCGGCAGTCTATTGGATGCATGAACCGCGCGAATAATGCAGTTGTCAGCTGTCCATGCGAGCTATAGTGTAAATAAAAAATTCACTTCTCCCAAAATTAGTGAATAGTCGAATGTAAAGTAACTTTTCTACCAAAATTAACGTGATAGAACAACGTAATGTTCTATGTATAAAGTTTCCAGAATATTTGTATTAAAATCTGGTATTTATTCCTGCACAATATATATATATATATTTATTCCTGCACAATATATATATATATATATATATATATATATATATATATATATATATATATATATATATATATATATATATATATATATATATATATATATATATATATATATTGTGCAGGAATAAATATCAATTTGTTTAATATCTGCTTTACGTGAACCGGGGTTATTACATATCACGACTAGTGAAACTGATGTATGTGATGAAAGTTCTTGTGTGGATGTTAGATTATCAATAATATGAATGTTTTTTTCAAGTTCTACGCAAAAACGTATTATATTGTCAAATATATTACTTATACAGTAGATGAAGAATTATGTCTATTCCATTTAGAATGAGTTTCAAGCTATTTGATGCTTTCCAGTTAAAGGTGATATCGAAGTCCTCACTGAACATAAACTGAATCCACTTAATATTTTTATCAATGTCTTAATACATCTCTTTAAAACAAATTGTTTTTTTTTGGGGGAAATAATAATTGTTTTAATAATTTGTTTTTAAAAATTTAATAGATTTTGATTTATAATTGTGATTGAATATGTTATTTTATTTTTCCAGATGCTTGCGCTGATGTACATTTTTCTTTTTCCTTACTCATAAATATCTGTACTCAAGATTAAATTGCTAGAAGATTACGAAGTCTTTAAAATTTTCAAGGATTACGAAGTCATATAAGTACACAGTTTTGTATTTATCTAGAATGTGAGATGAATTATTTCTTTATATATTATTCTTTTATTCCAGGTCAATAATTAAATATCCACAGGATGATTTTGATAAGATTATATTATTATGTTACAAACATTGGTATTATTTTTTATTATTTATCCAGGCCATTTTTTTAAACAAATCAAGATTTCAGTGCTGTCCTAGTGGAAATTACAACTGTGAAATACTGTGAAAATACACACATTTGGAGTAGCTGTTACAAGCAAACATGTACTTTTTTCACACTTCTTTCTTAGTTTTTCACAGTTTCTCACACTTATAAAAATCACGTATTTTATCTAATAAAACTTGCACAACTTTTTCTAGATGTTCACACTTTTTTCACATTTTCTCACGTTTCATTCTCTTATATAAAGAAAATTGGAACTGCTAGAAATGTGAGAAACTGAAAAACTGAGAAACTGTGACAAAATGTGTTTATGTTTGAAATATTCTATAATATTTTTTAAAATCTGTTCCAAGTATAACACCAATTTCACAGTTGTTCACGAAATTCGCATGGTTCTACCCGCTTTTTTACAGATTTGTAACAATTTTTCACATTGTTAAATTTCTACTTGGGTGTGTGTGTACAGATTTTGAACAAAGTCTGTAGAGATTCTGTCCACGTACACCACAGATTTCGTAAGGATTTCAATATAGAATTCTGCATGATATCCATAGAGATTCTGCTAAATATGCAATTTTCTGATTGGAATTATGGAAAACAATTGTATTTTATTTCATAAAAAATAACAACAAGATTTTCAGGTGAAAATCAGGTGATAATTATTTGAGAATCATGTGATTTTGGCATATGATTTTCACAATACGATTAAAACCAGATTATCATCTTAACTTTTGCAGTAGTCTGTATGCGTGTGAGCCATGTGTGTGTAGTGTGTGTATTCGTGTACGTGGGTGTGTATATCTGATAACTATCAATGCATGAATAGTGTGTTATTTAAGAGAGAGTAATAAGAAAAGGAGAAAGTTATATGGGACAGCATATATCGACGCTCCGTACGAAGACTAGCATGGCTCAGAATTCTCAAAAACAGCTAGTTCTTTTCCAAGACCTCTTATAAAACTAGCACTTTTTAGATCCTCTAATAAATACTAATATTTTCTCAGAACCTTTGAAAAGGTGATAGTTTTTGTCTGAGAACCTGAAAACTTCTAGTTTCGTAGGAGGATTTTGATTAAAACTGTTGTTTTTTGAGAATTCTGAGTTGTGCTAGTCTTCGTACGGAGCGTCGATATAAGGTCGCACAAGTCACAATTTATATATGAAAAAAATATCAGTCCATATAAATACGTACCAATCCACTAGAGTGCGCATATCCTTCAAATTCCTCATAAATTCCGCTTACATGTATTGTCCTCACAAAACCTTTTAGATTAATAAAACCCTCAAGTTTCAGAGTGAAACTCTCGTGTCTTGGACACACCCAACTTTCAGAGTTAACTCTCAGTTTTTTAGAGGAAACACCCAACTTTGAGAATTGACACTCAATCTTGAGGGTAAACACTCAATATTGAGGGTAAAATACTCGATATTGAGAGTTTATTATCAATATTGAGTGTTTTACCCTCAATTTTGAGAGCTTTCTCCGTAAAGGAAGTGTTATGCATGCTTTTTTAATACAGAAATTTTTTGTTTTATACTTAAAAGGAGGGACCATGGAATCCGGGTCACCGATTTTCATTAAATTTTAGGAATCACTTTCTGATACCTAAAAATGAAGCCTAATACTCGTGGTTTTATTCAATGGGCCTTTGTACGGTAGATAGGATGTATTTTATTAACGTTGATAGTATATCTGTATATATTCGATTTTTAGCATTGCCCATGTGAGCAAAGCTAATGTTTTATGGCACTATTTCAGATTTAAAGACTCATTGGATAAAACTACGGGTACTGTGCTTCATTTTTAGGTTCCAAAAGTCGATCCTCAAAGTTTGATCGAAATCCAAGACCCAGACTCCATGGTCTCCCCTTATTAGTAAACTAAATTTTCAATAGATCTTTCTTTAATACATTAACACATCACGTAAATCTCTTAAAAAATATTTTTACGTCGTGCGCGCATTCAGGGCAAACTGATCGGGGTAAAGCGAGCTTGTATAAACAATATTAAAAATAAAACTTAACTTCAAACTGGCTCAGCGGTTATGTGTGATAAATACATTTTATGAAGCTTTAAACTTATATGTCTGATGCAAATGGATTAAGTTACGTTTAAAAATTTAATTATATCCGCATATTTATTGAAGCTCACTTTGTCCCATGCAAAGGCTCTCTTAACCCCAAGCTCGTGACAAAGTGAGCCTTCTCATTTCTTTTCTTGTAAATGATTTTTAAAATACTTTCAATTACTTTGCCCCGGTCTCCCCTATAGCATCTCTTTCATTAATAAACTTCATTTTTTCTTCAGGCAGCCGTTAATAAATCGACAGCCTCCGTTACAGGACTATAATAACAGGTACAATAACGACCTAAGGTATGTATGAAGTATAAATTACGTTAGCTGAATGAGAGATAAAAAAACTTTGCGATCTCAACCTTTGTCATTTAAGGGGACAGATACACCTTTAACTTCTCAAATGTATGTTTTTGTAACAAATGCATGGTTTTCGTTCTTTTTCGTATCTATAAAGCGGACAAAAAGTTTCTTTACCGCCCACTGGGTAATTTTAATAAATTTTGGTGCACAGTCCTGGAGTGAGTACCTTCCCGTATGCAACAGGGTGTCCGAAGGTGAAAATAGTCATTTCTTGTGTATTTTGATACGTAGAACACAAAACCGCAGGTCACTTTGTGTTTAGAGTGGTTTAAAATTGTTTAAAATCCAATTGTTAAAACAAATCAGAAGAATAATAATTTTTCGGTCTAGAAGTATTTCTTTATAAAAAATATGGTTTTAATTTTATTATTGGATATACTTTAAGCATAAATTAAGCATATTTTTATCAATTTTGTTTTTTTTTCTCGAAAACTAAAAGTACTACGTAAAATTTTGTAACAACCTTTTTTTCTCAAAATTAGTCAAATAATTGCATAATATTTTTTCAGTTGAAAAACGCTAACCGTTTACTAATAAAAACAACACCGCCGAAAAGGTTAGCTTACGCTCGCGCTGCAAACGACGCCATTTTTATCGGTTCCACTGCTACCTCCGAACAATTGAAGACTTTTTACAATTATTAGAAGAAATAGTAATGTGTTTACTTAAGAATCTTGCTAGCAACGGTTATAATTTTGTGTTAAAATTTTCGTACATATTAATTTGCAAGATGTATTTGTTTTTCAAAGGAAAATTACGTAAGGTGTCAGTAATTTTTTTTTTTTTTTTTTATTTAACGTTGCCATGTTTGTGCTCCCATGTGGTGCTAATCGACGACGGGGGTCTGCGGTGTGTCAGTAATTGCTAGGGAGTCAGTAATTGGGTTGATCTCCCTATATGGATCAATCCAGCGGATTTTTAAAAAGAGGTGCGCAGGGGGTTATGGAAAATATTCGCCAATTTTCTATATAGAAGTACATATTAAAAGAAGCTCCCAAAAAAATTATTAACCTTTTTTGTTCCCTATGGTGCTCTCAAGAATTTTTTGAATTTTTGAAAGTGGTCAAAAACATGGTATTTTAATAAAATTCCAGAAGCTTCAATCGTAACTATTTTTCAAGTTTCAAAAAAGTATTTCTTCGTCTTTTGGCCAACTTTCAGGCAAAAACTTTTCGGGTCCGTAAATACTTAAAGGCTCATTTTGGTAAGCACCAATTCGCATTTACATTTATCTAATTTTTAGGTTCTGTTCAAACTTTTGTCATTTCTACAAATTTCAGACTATTAATCCTGCGACGTCTCATTTTCTACGTCTTCAAAAACCTCTAATTCCGAAAATTCTGTTGAAAATTTAAAAAACGTTGCTTTTGACTAAAATTACAGCTGTTTGAATTTAATGCTTTTTTAAATGGCACCACTGTAAATTCGGTCTACCAAAATTTTTTTTTACGAAACTTTCACAAAAAGATTACATATTTGTAACAAAAAAGAATTTAAGATGACCCAGGCCGCGTATCTACCTATCTATTGAGACTACGAATGATACAATGCAATCCTTTTTGAATTGAATTTTATCTACATCTTAAGTAGATTTTATTCTTTTTACTAAATTTTCCACAGTAAGGTTGTAGATCTAAAGAAAATACAACTTCTTACAAAAGCAAATTTTTAAAAAAGCATTAGTTTCAAAGAACTGTAATTCTAGACGAACGACACCTTTTTAAAATTTTCAACAAAGGAATTAAAGGTTTTTTTAAGACGAAGAAAATGGGATGTCGCAGGGTTGAAAGACTGAAATTTGTAGAAATGGCAATAGTTTGAACATAACCTGAAAATTAGAAAAATGTGCATGCGCATTGGTAATTACCAAACTAATCCTTTAAGTATTTATGGACGCGACAAATTTTTTCCTGAAATTTGGCCAAAGGACGCAGAAATACTTTTTCGGAATATTAAAAAAAGTTAAGATTACAGCTCCGTGGAATTTTTTGAACATATTATGTTTTTGACCAATTTCAAAAATTCAAAAAATTCAGGGAATAGCATAGTAAATCAAACATGCTGAAAATTTTTTTGGGGACTTTTTTCAACATGTACTTTTGGGGCCTAGGGTGGCTTAGTCGGTAGAGTGTCGGATTCCCACGCCGGTGCCCCGGGTTCAGTTCATAGTCTTTGCCGATTAATACAAGCACCTCTATAAAAATTGCATGTGCTTCTTTTACAAACACACCACAGACCTCATCGTCAGATTACCGCCATATAGAAGCACAAATATGGCGACGTTAAAAAAACTAAAAAAAACTCGTACTTTCATATAATATATTGACGAAAATTTTCGAGAACCCCTGCATGCGCACCTTTTTTAAATATATAAATAAATCTCTTAAAAAATATTTTTACGTCGTGCGTGCATTCGGGACAAACTGGCCGGGGTAAAGCGAGCTTATATAAACAATATTAAAAATAAAGCTTAACCTCAAGCTGGCTCTGCTATAATGTGTGATAAATACATTTTATGAAGCTTTAAACTTATATGTCTGTTAACAAATGGATTAAGTTGCGTTTAAAAAATTAATAAAATTACTTAGTTTATTGTAATTTAAACTTTTATTCGCATATTTATTCAACCTCACTTTGCTCCATGCAAAGGCTCACTTTACCCCAAGCTCGTGACAAAATGAGCCTTCTCATTTCTTATCTCGTAATTAATTTTTAAAGTACCTTCAATTACTTTACAGTCTTGGTGTGCCATATTTATATTAAATAAAGTCTGTATTACCTTTTTAATATATTTAGAAGTATAAATGAAATTTATTTATATATTTATCATGCTCAAACTTTTTTAGGCTCACTTTGCCCCGGTTTTCCCTACAGCATCTCTTTCATTAAATTTCATTACTAAACTTTATTTTTTCTTCAGGCAGCCGCTAACAACTCAACAGCCGTCTTTCCAACACTATTTCAACTGGGACAATAACGACAGAAGGTATGTATGAAATATAAATTACTTTAACTGAATGAGAGATAAAAAAACCTTGCGATCGCAATCTTTGTCATGTAAGGGGACAGTCTTTAGCTTCTCAAATATATGTTTTTGTAACAAATACACGATTTTCGTGCTATCTCGGGTCTATAAAGAGGACAGAAAGTCGATGTTTATCGATCGGTGACGAAAAAGTTATTTTACCGCCCGCTGGGTAATTTGAATAGATTTTGGTACATAGTCCTGGAGCTGGGTACCTTCCCGTATTCTTGCGTATTTTTACACGTAGAACACAAATCCGCAGGTTATTTTGTGTTTAGAAAGGTCTAAAATCGTTTAAAATGCAATTGTTTAAACAAATTGGAAGAAAAATAATTTCCGGCCCAGAATTATTTATTTATAAAAAATATGGGTTTAATTTTAATACTGATTATATTTTAAGCATAAAATGTTGTTGCTTATTATCCCCTAAAATGCTTATTTAAACAGTTATGATTTTTTAAGTTTCATTTTTGCAATTTTTTATCCATTTTGTGTATTTTTTTTTCGAATACTAAAGGTGCTATGTAAAATTTTGTAGCAACCTTTTTTTCTGTTTACTTAAGAATCTTGCCAGTATCAGTTATAATTTTGTGTTAAATTTTTCGTACATATTGCTAAGGGGTCAGTAATTGGGTTGATCATCCTATATGGATCAATCCAGCGGATTTTTAAAAAGAGGTGCGCAGGGTGTTCTTGAAAATATTCGCCAATTTCTATATATGAAAGTACATATTAAAAGAAGCTTCCAAACAAAATTTCATCCTTTTTTGTTCACTATGGTACTCTCAAGAATTTTTTGAATTTTTGAACTTAGTCAAAAACGTGATATTTTAAAAAAAAATCCAGGAGCTTCAATCTTAACTATTTTTAAAGTTTCAAAAAAGCATTTCTTCGTCTTGTAGCCAACTTTCAGACAAAAACTGTTCTGGTCTGTAAATACTTAAAGGCTCATTTTGCTAAGCACGAATGCGTATGCACATTTATCTAATGTTTAGGTTATGTTCAAACTTTTGCCATTTCTACAAATTACAGACTTTTAATCCTGCGACTTCTCATTTTGTTCGTCTTGAAAAAACCTTTAATTCCGAAAGTTCTGTTGAAAATTTAAAAAACGTTGCTTTTGACTAGAATTACAGCTGTTTGAATTTAATACTTCTTTAAATGGCACCACTGTAACTTCGGCCTACCAGAATTGTTGTTTACGAAATAGGCAAAGAAAAAATGACATGTTTGTAGCAAAAAAAATTTAAGATGATTCAGGCCGAGTATTTACCTATCTATTGAGACTACAAATGATACAATGCAGGCCTTTTTAATTGAATTTTATCTACGTCTTATGTAGATATTATTTTTTTTACTAAATTTTCAACAGTAAGGTTGTAGATCTAAAGAAAATACTACTTTTTTACAAAAGCAAATTTTTAAAAAAGCTTTAAATTAAAAGAACTGTATCTCTAGACAAACGCCACCTTTTTAAAAATTTTAACAAAGGAATTAAAGGTTTTTTTAAGACGAAGAAAATGGGATGTCGCAGGGTTGAAAAACTGAAATTTGTAGAAATGGCAATAGTTTGAACATAACCTGAAAATTGGAAAAATTTGCATGCACATTGGTAATTACGAAACTAATCCTTTAAAAAAAAGTGTACGGAACGAATACGTACTTCCACACAAATAAGTATATAAATATTTCTGACGGTCGTGTATCGACTAACATAAGATCTCACGCATGTGTACTGACATCATGTATATGTCCTAATTACTGACTCCTTGTATGTGTACCAATTATCGACTCCTTGTACGTGTACTAATTCTTGACAGCCTGTAGATGTCCTGATTACCGATACCCTGTATATGCTCTAATTATTGACTCTCTGGATGTGTCCTAATTACCGACATCATGTATATGTCCTAATTACCGAGACCTTGTGTGTGTACTAATTATAACGACACATTGTACAATCTTATTACGTCGGATGTCGGTAATTAGGACATATACAGCTGTACCCTAGGGTCCGTGGTCGTGAAAACGTACGTTCATCCCTCGTACGGAGATCTGACCCGATTCTGACCAGTAATCCGTGTGAAATTCCTTCATACGGATGTATGTCTTTATACGAAGGACATATACATTAGTCAGTAATAAGGACATTATCAGATGTCGGTAATCTGTGCACGTACAAGGTGTTGGTAATTGGTACACGTACAAGGTATCTTTGACACGGATACCATGTCATAATCGGGCTGTACACGTACAAGGTGTTGGCAATTGGTACACGTACAAGGTATCTTTGACACGGATACCATGTCTTAATCGGGCGAATAACCAGGGACGTCCGCGTGAAATTTCTACACGGAATAAGACACATGAATTGATAGGTTAAATTAATAATCTATTGTGAAATTGTCTTTTAAATCATTTTACAAAATTACCAAACTCTTAGCCAGTTACTACTGATAAAGCGTCGCCAGGTGACGAGGTTTATAGCTAATTTGTTAAGAATAAATTACCTAATCTACACAAAATTTGCAAATATATCGCTAATCTCTCGTCAACGATTCTACCAGCGATCAGAAGGTGATAGGCGGCATGGTTCAGCACATAGATCCGCCGAAGGATGAGGATGTCGCCGCTATCTTGCCTGACGTGGACGACTACGTCGACTTGAAAGATTTTCAGCGTTGGTTAAGTGATGCTGCTGGTGATGAATCAGAATAATGCTTGAGTTCATGAAGAATGATAGATGATACCTATCCTCTATTGTATTAATTTTCTACTTAGCTGATTTCTCAGCTATCAATTTTAGCTCATTCTTAAATTAATAAAAAGTTAAAAAAGAAACATTGTTATCCAATTGTTTTATCCCATATGATTAGTTCTTGTATATGATAGTTTCTCCAAATAATTGTAAAAATGTGTCAGGAAATTTCTTGTAATAAAATAGACAGGAAGAACAAAAAAATTTGTTTCATCATGAAGAGATGTATGAGTTGTTCGTATTTATGTGGTTCACATATTTTATGGCTTTTATGGGTTTTATAGAGGTTTATAATTTCTATGTATCTCGTAGGGTTTATGAATTTTATTGGCTATATGGGATTTATTTCTTTGATGGGCTTTATGGCTTTTAGGGCGATTATGGATTTATGGGCTTTATGATTTCTATGGGATTTAAAGGGCTTATGAGTTTATGAGTTTTACGTTGTTTATGGGTTTTCTGGAGTTTTTTGGGGTTCATGGCTTTTATGAGGTTTCTATTTTCTTTTATGCGCTCTATGGCTTTTATGGGGTTTATGATTTTTATAGGTTTTCTGGAGTTTATAGGAATTTATGGGGTTTATGGGGTTAATGGGTTTTATGGGGTTTATGTTGGTTGCGATTTTAATCGGTTTTATGAGATGTATGAGTTTTTCGTATTTATGTGGTTCACGTATTTATGGCTTTTATGGATTTTATAGAGGTTTATAATTTCTATGTATCTCGTAGGGTTTATGGGATTTATGGGTTTTTAGGCTTTATTGCATTGATGGGTTTTATAAGGCTTATGGGGTTTACGATATGCATGGGTTTTATGGGGTTTTTCGGGTTTTTGGCGTTGGTGGGGTTTACGATGTTTATTATATGTTTTAAGGGGTTTATGGGTTATTGGGGTTTATGGGTTTAATGGGGTTTTCGTTTCTAATTGGTTTTATAGGACATATAAGCTTATCGGGTTAACGATGTTTATGGGTTTTATGGTGCTCATGAGGCTTATGGGTTTTGTAGGGTTTCCGTTTTTATGCGTTTAATCGGTTATATGGGGTTTCATGGGGTATGTGGGTTCTTAGTTTTATCTGGATTATGGGGTTATGATGTTTATGATTTCTATGGATTTTATAGGAGTCATGAGGTTCAGGACGTTTGTGGGTATTATAGAATTTACGCATATTTTATGTGTTTGATGTGTTTTATGGGTTCAGTAGCGATTATGATTTTTATCGGTTTTGTACGGTTTACCTTTTTATGGGTTTTATGCGTTTTATGTGGTTTATGGATTTATGATGTATTGTAGGGTTTTGGTGCCTATGACGTTCATGAGTATTATGGGGTTTATTTGTTTGACGTTTTTTGTGTGTTTTATGGCTGTTAGGGTTTTATGGTGTTTATGATTTTTATGGGTTTTATGGGTTTTTGGGTTTTATGGTGTTTACGATATTTACGTTTTTTATGGGTTTTATGGGGTTAAAGATTTTTATTGGTTTATGGGTTTATTTTTATTTTTATGGGGTTTACTTTTTTATGAGTTTTATGGCATTATGTGGGTTTTGGGTCCACGTCGTCTATAAATATTATATTTTTATGGGTTATACGGGCTTTACCTTCTTTATGAGTTTTATGGGTTTCATGTGGTTTTGAGGTTTATGAGGTTTATGATTGTTATAGGTATTATGGAGCTTATTAGTTTATGGGATTGACTATATTTATGGGTTTTATGGGGCTTATGAGGTTCACGATGTTTATGGGTTTTATGGGGCGTATGGGACGTAGTATGTCCGTGAGTTTTATGTTTTTTCTAAGTTTGACGTTTTTATGTGTTTTATGGGTTTTTAGGGTTTTACGATGTTAATAGGTTTTATGGCGTTTATGATATTTATGAGGTTTACTATGTTATGGATTTTTTGGAGTATATGAGGTTTTTTATGGGTTTACAAAAACATGCAATAGGACATGCATCAGAGCTCGAGCGATCGTAAATAATTCTTAATTTTCATTTTATTAAATCGTTAATACATGTATCGATCCGAGCGACGTGAGGAGCGAGAATTATTTCGCTAATAATTATTAAATTCAAATATTACTTATTTTGCATAAATATTTTGGGACTATCCAAATCAACGATTTAGTGAAAATAGAAATACAAAATTTCTTTAATATTATAATATATAATATGTACAAGAAACATTATTATTATTATTTTATACTTTTATTTTCGTCAGTACTGTCCATTTTAGTTTAGGCAACTTTCTTTTCTGTGCTTTTTTTGCTTCTTTGCTATCCTTAGTTGCGCTTGTTCTTCCTCTATTTTTATTATTACTGTATGTTCTTTTATACTCTTTCTTAGATTATTTTTTTCGTTTCTTCGATCCTTATTTTTTGTAGCTATCTGAGTCTCCAAAGTCTGTCTTCTATACATCGTACTTGTTCTGCTTCCTCATAGAGAAAGCTTTATGATGGTAAATAAATTTTGCTAAAAATATGTTAGAAACATGTTCTGAGACTTAAGAAATCAAAATACACTATTTGTAGAAAATGTCTGTATGGATGTGTTACGGATAGAATCCATTAGTAATAAGAAAATGTAACTGTGTAATAAGTTCCTATGGAAAAGGTCTCTAAAACTTTCTGTATAGTTCAAATGCGACGACATTCTCAAGTTTCTTATGTATGTTTTCGGCGGTCGTCGGCGGCGACTTTCTCATTCTAGCTCGAAAAAGAATGACGCAGAGACCAGATGCACTCTGGCCTTTATACAGATCGGTAGTTACAAAGCGCGTTATACTAGTAAGGCGAATGTTATATTTAATAAATAACAGACTTTATCATAAATGGTGTATACATTTGTTTAACAAAAATCCTTAGTTTATTCTCGTTGCGAACAGGATGTATTTGTGTTTGTGCTGCGTGCATGCATGCGTGCGTGCGTGTGTGTGTGCATGTGTGTGTGTGTGTGTGTGCCTGTATGTGTATATCTGTGTGCGTGTGAGTGCCTGTATGTGTATGCGTGTGTGTGTGCGTGTGTGTATGTGTGTGCGTGTGTGTGCTCATGTGTGTGTATGTATGTATGTATGTATGTATGTATAGCACCGTATCTTGACTAATCGATGGTTAAATTCAATGTTTCACGGCTCAATTTTGTTTTTCATTTTTTTAAGGAAGGCGGCTCAAAAATATTTTTATTTGTTTTTTGATGCGTCATTATTTTTTATTTGTTTTTCGATTTTTGAGTTTTATTTTTCTTTTTTGTTAATACCTGAGAAATTATGTCGTCGATTTAGTGATAATGCATTTGTAAGAGCTTAAAATTATCTATCTTATCAGACACGAAATATTTTGTAAGATACTCGTATTTCCTTTTCTGTCATACGCGGAAACGTCATGTTTCTTTTAAACGGTTATATATCGGAAATGTATCATGAAAATATATTGAAAAAATTGAGATTATCAGTAACATAGGTAGAGTACAATATTCAGTAAAATTTTTGAGCCATTTTATTTTTCTTTTGTCGAGAAAAAAATCATTTTGTAAATAAAATCAATTTTCGATGTCGGACGTAAACTTAAGTGAAACGGCATTACTCTTTTTGAAAATTTCCAGAAAGATAGATTTTAGCTATTTCTTGGCTGAGTTATTTGTTAAGATCATACGAACTTTTATTTTTCAAGATATTTGAGCTTATGTTTTTTTTCAAACTTTTTTTTGATCTCTTATATCTCGAGAATGGCGCGGTAATTTTTGTCAACTGCAGCCCATTTTTTTAATTTCATATTGTGGATTCCGAATCAAAAATAAATTTTAAGATTCATCGATTGCTTTTTGTTTTATGATTTTTCTATTTTACGTTATTCTGAAATCAATGAGGTACATTAATTTGGTATGTAAAAATAATATGATCTTCTCTTGTTATACACAAAAACGTCATTTTTTTAAACGGCGATATTTTGGAAACCTGATAAAATATCTTTATAAATAAATTAAGATGGAATAAGTAGCTTTCCGATATATTTTGACAGTCTTGGCTGAGCTCTTTGACCAGAATATGAAATCTTTTATTTTTTAAGATAATTGAGGTGATATTTTTATCTATTAATTTTTTATTGCCTATTTATTGGGTATTATAGGGTAATTTTATACCAATGGCTCATTTTTCTTTTCTTTTTATGAAATTAAATATTTTTTATTTGTCGCGTATTTCTTGGGTATTAAACGGTAATATTTGTCCATTCAAAGCTCATTCTTTTTTTTATAAAGATTCAAAATTAAATACTTTAATTGTGGTGATATAATAAATTAACTCTTCATAAACTTAAACGTTTTACTAATTATAATAATTTGATGGTATCAATTTGTTATTTAGCACGTAAAATAGTATTATTGTAAGGCTGTAGCTGTTGGTAAAAAAGTAAATAGTACGAGTATTATCGCTTTGATGTAAATGTATTTGAAAGACCATAAAATTACATATTTTTTCCAACGCGAAATTTTCTATAACCTATCTTGCTTCTTTTGTTATACTCGAAAACGTAATTTTTTGTTTAAATGGCGATATTTCGGAAATATATGACGGAAAATGTTTAAAATAAATTGAGCTGATAAGGATAGCATTCACTACCTCTTGGCTGAGCTCTTTGCCCAGATTGTAAGGTCTTTTATCATTCAAGATATTTGAGGATATATTTTTCTTTATATTATTGCTTATATCTCAAAATGTCGCGATCATTTTCTATTAAACAAACGAATTCTTAATTGCTCTTTTTATGAACATACAAAATCAGAGAAAAAAATAAAGATTCCTTGTTTCGTTTTTGTTTTACAACGATTTTTCTATTTTAATATTTTGAAATCGATAATACAATTTATGATCACAAGCTTATAATTGTTTGTAATTTATCTTTTGACAACAAACGATGATAAAAAAACACTTTTTTGGGCTATTAATAAGAAATAAATATAGCAATTTAAAATAATGTATTAGAATGAAGAAATTCAAATTGGAAAAAATTTTTTAGTTAGTGGAAGCTAAGTGCCAATAAATTGGCAGTGGTTTCTTTGTTTTTATAACGTTTTTCTGATTTAAGCATTTTAGTTTTTCGGGTTTTTTGGTACATTCGAAATAATACCATTGATCCAGTGAAAATGCATTTGAAAGAGTATGAGATTACCTAACCTTTCCTATGTGAAAGTTTGGATAAGGTCATTCCCCTTCTTTCGTTATTCACGAAAACGTCATTTTTAGTTTAAATGGTTATAATTGTAAACTAAAAGAAAGAAAATTTTTGAAAAAAACTGAGATGATTATGATCATGAAGAAGAATATTCAGTAAAATTTGTTAGGCTTTATCTTTTTCTTTTCAAGAGAAAAAATATTTTTGTAAAAAAAACAATTTTCTTCTCCGACGATAACTTAAGTAAATCGGCAGCATTTTATCTGAAACTTTACAAAAAGGTAGCTTTTTACTATCTCAGAACCTGCATCTTTTTTTCAGATAATGAGATCTTTTATTTTCTGAAATATTTTTTGTTATTTCAAATTCTTTTTAGATTGCTTATATGACGATAACGGGCAGCCATTTTTTACCAAGAAGGGCTCATTTTTTTCAATATTAAATGAAGATTCAAAATTACAAAAAACTTTCAACTTTCATCGACGAGTTATTGTTTTATAACAATTTATCTATTTTCTATTTTTGAGTTTTAGTGTTACAGTTTTTTTGAGTGTTAGTAAAATTTCGGCGAAGTTTTCGCCAAACTTTTGCCAAACTCTCTTCTCAAAGTTTCGCAAAGTCTCGTTACCGAACCTTTACAAACTTATGCAAAAATTACAAAACTTTAGCCAAACATATGCCAAACTTTTCTTTTCCACGAATCAATACCTATACACCAAGCTTTCCAGTCCTCCCCATCACTCGCAAAAACCGAGGGGGCCAACTGAAAAAGCGCAAAAATAAAATCCGTCGTCACCAGTAAAAAGCATCTCAGAGCACATCAGAGCCCAGCGATCACACACACACATACACACACACACGCACACACACACACACACACACACACACACACACACACACACACACACACGTACACACACACACACACACACACACATACAGTCACACACATATATATTGTGCGTTCCATTTGATGGGTAGAACATGGGACACAGGTTGTTTTGGTTCCGATTTCGTTGCCTTAATAATAAAACTAGAGGAACTGACTGAATATCTAGTCCTAATCTATGATTTCAGTGTTTAAACAATCAGAAAAGCTAAAACTGCTAAATTCGTACATTTATTTGTTTGCAATCTTATTTTTTTAACGGTAGCTTAAATTTCATTTAGATATCCATGCACATCATTAAGACCGTTTCTGCTTTTGTATTTTCAAGCCAGCGGAATCGTAACCGAAACGACCTACGCCCCATGTCCCAGCAATCAAATCGAACGCAACAATAGACACATACACAGCAAAAAACCACCAACCTCAAATCCGCGGTGTATATACAGTACCAACCTCGCGTGGCTGCCATCGAGGGCCATTAACGGTGCATATATACCTATACGGGTAAGTAAAGAGGGCGAGCTCTCGAGGCAACGCGATATCCGCGACTGCGGCGCGCGCAGCAAAATGCCATCGCTCCGATTACCGCAGAAACGCTCGCGGGGACCTCTCTGGCTCGTATTCCTCCGACTTCCGTCTTGCGTCTATATCCCTCTCTACACTACGTTTGCACTTTCCGGCCATCGCAACGTCTAGGTTATAGTACACATACGACTAGCTCCGTCTTTCTCTTGGCGGGGCGCTGGCCGCACGCTAATTAGGCGGCGCAATTACGCGGTATCCTACATAATTATAATTCGCCGGACAGATATCGTGACCCCTAGCGGGTCGAAATACCGACAGTATTGTGTGGAACGTAGGGGGTGATGGGGGCGATATCGGCTTGCCCGTGTTGAGTTCTCGGATAATGCGCCGAGGTTTCGCTTTACGTGTGCACTATCTCGGTTTTTTCCTTTTTCCGCTGCGACGCGTTTTGTTGGCGGAGACTGGAGAGTATGGAGCACCGCGGAAAGGAGATATTTTTCTGACGATGTCAGTGTGTGTATATATATACGGTGCGAGAGAGCGGGAGTGGAGTGTCATTGTTGTAGGTTGGAATTAAAGGAAGATACGATAACGAGGGTATAACGAATTTTCGCTCCACACCGCGGAAAATAGCGGGAGGAGCTATTGTTATGGCCGCGCGTGCCGCGAGCGCAGCGCGCTTTTAGGTGAATTAGGAAAAGAGTTTTATCTTACGCGAGGGAAGCGAGTTTTGCGAAATTCAATATTTATAACCGGCGTTTGCATAAAAGTGCGGGGAGTTTTAAATTTGAGTTAATATTGGTAGAGATTTATTAATTTGGAATTTATTGCAATTTAAAATGGTTATTATACACGAATTGATGGTACGTAAACGTCTATTTTAATATTTTAATGTACATTTTATTTGTATTGATGTTAATTACTAATTAGCGCTATATTAAATAAGTCATTAAAATCACTGTTGGTCAATATTAATGATCTTATATTTTATGTAACTATTAATAACAGTAATATTTTTATTATTAATTATTAATTATTTTAATGACAATTAATAGTCAAAAAGAAGATTTCATGTTTCTAAAAGCATTGAGCTTTTTTGCAAATGTGTTGCTACTTCATACTATTTGTAGGTATATAATGTTAATATTGTAATGAAACAGGTGAATATAACATTAGACAAAAGTCACAGTACTTATTAAAATGAAGCTATATATCTGTATTTATTATAAATTAACTATCCTTGTCGGCATAAAACCTTAAACATAGACTGTTACGCAATATAAATAAATACACGAATACACGACCGCGTACCTAAATCTAATTCGCCTAGTATAACATTCAAATATAAATCACACACACACACACGCACGCACACACACATACACACACATACATACATACACACACACACACTCACACACACACACATGTACACATTACATGCGTCTTCTTTTGATGCCGTCATGGCTGTCGATGAAACTTTGAGTCGTTGAGATATGAAGAATTATGCATCTCATTTGTCAGTCCCAGTATCGCCTGTCTGACTGTAGAGGCTTCAGAGTCCGTCCTGTATGTTCACCAGGAAATGCGTAGGATATATTAACAGGATTTTTTCTCTCTTTCTCTTTCTCTATCTCTGTCTTTCTTACTTCGTATTCGTATATTATACTATTATATTCATACTAGTTTGGCATTGGATGGGGGTTGTTGCACAAGTTAATTTACAAATAAATTATCTTGTTTTTTGAACCGATATATACTTTACATTTATCAATCAAAGTTCATAAAAATATTAAAATATAAAATATGTTATTCAAATCATACTTAAAAAATACAATAAAATGTATAAGTATAATATAAATAATTAAAAAAGTTTCAAATTTTGGTGTACATATAGGAATTCTACAAAAAATCGGCCGATGAGTGGTTCGGAAAGTGATGAAAAATAAATGATAAGACACCTCTGCAACTTGATTTTTCTTGTTATATAGGTACTAAAGTGTACAAGAAAAATTTCGAACATGCGAAAATGCCCTTGTGACCCTTTTTTTTGTATATCAATTATTTTAATGGGAATTTAACATGGGGTTATAAACTAAAAATGGTCATCATAGACATAACAATCTCTTGGCTTCTAAAAGTGTAAACATTTTTCTTCCGCGTATTATAATATAAAGTAAAGAAAAATGCCGTACAACGTTAAAAAATATTAACGATATCAAAAGTTATGAACGATCAAGGATAGTAAATAAACTCGATAAAATAGTCAAAAATATGAAATCATGAAGTGATTTTTTGTGTTTATTCGCTATCTTCAATCGTTCATAACTTATGATATTGTTAATCTTCCTCAACTCGGCACATCTCAAATTAAAGCTTTTTTTCTCAACTTTATATTATATTACGTGAAAAAATTTGCACCAAGTGATTGTTATAGCAATGATGGTCGTTTTTAGTCTATAATGCCCATGTTAAATTCCTGTAAAAAAAATTGATGTACACAAGAGGTATCAAAAAGGTCTTTTTCGTGTGTTTTTATCGCATATTTTAGGATCAGGTACAACAATAAAAATTAAGTTGCAGAGGCGTGCCTCATCATTTACTTTTCGTCACTTTTCAAACCACTTATCGGCCGATTTCTTGTAGAATTACTCATATTATATACTAGATACCATTTATCTATAAAAGTTATTATATGTAAATCAAATGTAGCTTGTGCACTCATATTCAGGAATAACAATTTTGCAATACTCTGAGAAAACCATATCGTAACGCATTTCGAGACCTATATATTGCGTCATCATTCAATATATAGTTTTCTGTAGTAAACAAATTTTTTTGGAGTAACTGATGCATTATATAAATTATCAAAATACAAAATAAAAGCATCTATATCAAACAAAGATCCTACATTTACTCGTCACGCAGCATTTCTCGCGTTTGCCCTAATACGCATTTAAATCAACAATAACACATCCCCCCACCCTTCCCATTTCACCACCAGCGTCTACACCCTATCATTAATCTGGCGCGTAACGCGCGTGAAAACAGTCGCGAATTAATATTGTGAGTTACCTGTCGATCGAACAAAAGCCCCCCACCCTCCTCCATCAATAAAATCCCATAATTAATGGACCGGCCGAGCGTCCAACTCTCTCTCTCTCTCTCTCTCTCCTTCTCTCCCTCTCCGCGCTTGCGACAGAAACGCGCCGATGACAAAGTGAAATCGCGGCGGCTCTGGTAAATAGATTTCGCGCGCGGCACCAAAGAGAGCCGGAGCTAAAGCCGGAGCCCCGCACCAGCCGTTTATACCATCCGCACATCCTCTCTCTATACTCTCTTCTCTTCTCTCTGATCGGAATTGCACAGGGGGGCGCGAACGCGCGCGTGTTCACGCGAGCGAGAGAAACGCCGGCGCGCGCGCGAATCAAAGAAGCAAAAAGGGGACAGAATTATATACGCGTGGTGGTGTACGTACGCATATACGTGTATACAACGGCGCGTCTCGCGGAGGAAAATTCGCCACGCTTCCTGCGAGGCTATAAATTATCGGGGCTAAACGACACCGGGATTGTAATTATTTAAATGTACACCGGGCTCGGCTCTCTCGCACTTTCCGTCTCTCTCCATCGCTCTCTCTAGGAAGCGTCTGCTGTTATGTACATGCCGGGGGACGAATTGCCGAGTTGTGATGCCGGCTGAGGGGTGAGAATTTCCGAGAGAGGGACGATGCAAGGGAGGAAAAAAATTTTTTCAATTTCAAAGTTCAAAGGCTAGGCCGTAATCTTCGACGCACGCGCGCGCGCGCGTTCAAGCTGGGGTGTTAAATCTCTCGGTAATAACGTCCTCTCTTGCGGGCCCTTTTTCTGCGTCTAGCTCGCTTTTATACTTCGGTACTTCGACTGATGAGAGTGAAGAGACGCGTCTCTTTGCATGGAGTGCGGTGCGCGTCTTTTTTTCCTCAAAATGCGGATGGTCGCGTTTTTCGTTTTCCTTTTTTTTTATAGTTTATACGATTTGTCGGAATAGGTGGAATTTATCAGGTTTATATGCACACGATTTGATGGCAGAGGAAGAATATTCTTGTTTTTACTTTGTTTATTACAGTCATGATGCGTTAAAAATGTAAGTATTTGTATATTGAATCAATTGCTTGTTGTTTTATCGGTTTTGTTATATTTTTGAAAATGTGTCTTTATGCAACCTTTTCGTTATCTAATTCATTATATTATTGGTTTATTCACCGTAAAATTTATTTTAGAAACAGTTTCCACGTTTTATAAAGCTATGTACGGCTTCGATTACGCTGATGTATTGCACAAATTATAAATGCTGCATAAACAGGCGCGTACACAATAAATTCATAAAAATGCCGCATAATTTATATCAAACTACTATACCTTTTCACAAAGTATCTTATAATTACGACTTTTATATGACAGTTATTCAGTTTTGACCTGAATTTAATTTCGATTTTTTTTGTTGTTTATATTAAAACATTGTTTCGATGCGCTCATAAATTTGATGTGACAACTTTTACGGAATTTTCAGCAACGTAGCCGTATTACAACATACTTTAACGAACATCGTCCTGTTTTCATTATATAACGTCAGCATTAATTAAATTTTATGCATAATATAAATTAATTTAAATCCTAGTATCAATACAAAATCCGACGGTGATTATAACTTTTATGACATTATAAACCCAATTTCACTTTTAATAACAAATCCCAGGCTTACGCGAATAATTTGATCATTCTCAAATTCTTGCTTTACAAGCGCACCTCACTTCGACAAGAAATTCCGCGCGATTTTTCATTCAGGACCCCAGTGCAGTACTTTATTACCAAGAAATAAAAGAGAGAGAGCCCCAAAAGCGTATATAAAATAAAAATCCCCCGATAAAATTCGGGAAAATTTTCTCTACGGTCGTTTCAATTCTATTCCCGCGCTCTCTCGACCTGCCGCGCCATCGCACTCACTGTCCGCGCGCATGGACGTTATAATTGAAAGACATCGGCGCCAATAAAATCCGCTTTCTTTATATTCAGGAGCCGTTATGCGAAGCTCTTTCTTTCTCTGCGTCTCTCGTAAGAGCGATGGACAGTTTTAGGGTCGAATAAATGCCGCGGCAGGTGACTACTCTCGAGGGGCCGTATAACGAAACCTGCGAGGTAGCGCGGACATTCGTGGAAATATATACGCCGGTTTCCATCATCGTCTTTTACACTCGCGCCCGCTGGCGGCTTCGGGCAATAAAGCGCCTGTTATACGCGCGAGCGCGGACGTGTGGATATGCGGATTTTTTTTTTGTGAATTTCGATGATGGGAGACAGAAGATATAATGGCTTGTTTTACAAGACGATGGTGCTAGCGGAATGTGCTTTTTGATGGTGCGGAAATTGTAATTTACAAGTTTAGAGTATGCTTAAGAAGACTGGGGCAAAGGGAGTTTTAAAACGAATTATGATGTTATTTAGATTATAGAGTTTTATGAAATACGGAAGTACTTCTTTTTATACGTTGTTTAAATCAAGTACAATAATATTATAACATATTTTTTAACTCCAGTAAAAATATGAAAAAACTACGCATTTTAATACTAACAATTGATAACTAATATATTTAATATTAGTTAACCTCTAAATATTACAATATTTGTTCATTTAGAGTTAAAATATGTCGAATTTTTCATAAGGGTTTAGCAAACAGATGCGCAAGAAAATTTTGGGTGTCCATTTATTAGACTGTTTTTATAGATCTGCTAGCACTTTAGAATTTTCAATATAAAAAAATAGATAAAGAAGAATGTCCATAGTTTCGACACGAAATACAACTAGTGCTAAAATGAACATATGCAAATAACTCGATGTCCAAATAAACGAAGGGAATGAAAACGTGTAACTATTAGAAACATGATGTAAGAGTGTAAAAATAACATCTTTTTTCGAATTCTCAAGCAGCATTACTTTAATTTGTTTAACTTATAATTATTCTACTTATTGTTAATCTTATTCCAAAAATCGTCTCATTAAGGACTCTAAATATTTTCTTTGACTGTTTGTACTTTCGTTTTCTTATTTTTGTCAAAACTATTTATTTCTAATTTGTGTAAATCTAAACTTTGAAATTCGTAGTACTCAACAAATCTATATAAAACAGTCTAATAAACGGACCCCTCCCAAAATTTTTGAAAATACAAAAAAAATTTCAAAATTACAAAATGGTATGCTATTGAATATAAATTGTTTTAAATGACTGAATATAACTTTATTAAATTAATTGTAATACTCGCCGGTATTTAAATGTAATTAAAATTATAAACATTAAGAAAATGTCATAAAAACATGTTCGTTTTTTTGGTGAATAATCATTGAAGATCTTAAACAGAATGTAATTTTAACGAGAGAATCAGTAAGTTAATATTAATAAAATTACGAGTAACTACTTAAACAGTTTTATATATGTATGTGTACAATATCAAAGCCAAATTTCTTCCGAAAAAACGCTCGAAGAAGTTTATCATTTTTTATCTCGGTATTTTTCTGAGCTTATACTTTAATAAACTTTTAAGATTATTGAAAAGAACTGAAAAAACTAACCTTTACCTGGTTTCACCTATGTAAATTATAAAATCATTCTCTGATACTAAGCAAGTAAATTGTTTAGTACAGTTAAATGGACTGGTTTATTCAAAAGTGCTTAAGTAAATAAATTTCAAACATATATTTGCCAACATTTAATAACAGATAGCTTTTTCTGGTAAAAACTGTCTCTTGTCATTTAGTAGATAACGAAAGATTATTTTATCAGTTTTTTAAAACAAAGAAATGGTTACTATGAAAAGCTTTTATGCATTTACGTTTAATAAAAACTTTTGCATTTAAATTTATTTGATTTCAAATTTAAAGTTCAAAAGTGTGTTACATTTTATTTAGTTTATAAAAGCTATAGAACGTTATTTCATGTATAAATAAAGTCAAAATCTGATAATTTTTGTATGTGACATATTTTCCGTCAGTTAACTGAAACAAAAGCTTCATGTGGCACATAATACTGATTATTCTAGGTGAATACGAAAGCATGTATTAAAAACCTTTTGAACATTATACAAAAGGTTGGGTGGTTCACCTTAGCATTGATAAAAAAAAATTTTATGGGATATTATTATTATGAATAGATTTTTTAATATTTATTTTCGTGTAATAAACATATTTTATTCCTTTATTATCTATCTGGTTTTTATTTACATATCGACTGCAAAAATAAAAGAATAAAAACTAACACTTTCAGCTTCTCAAACATCTGCTCAACTCTCCACAACGTCAATTTCTACTTCTAATTATTACGAGCGACAAAACGAAATATTCGAGCCCGTCTTTCACCCATGAATAGGCCCATTAGTCTCGAGTGAAATTTCGCAAACCAGCCCCTTTGTTTATTCAGGATATATTCCGCGAATATTATTATCATGTAAATTATGGCATGAGCGGGGACCACTGTAAAAAAGAAGATGCGAAGAGAAAGAAAAATTCGCATCTCCACCGAGAGAAGAAAGAATCCTCGCGCTTTGAGATTTCGAAGGCTCGCCGCCAGAAGCGACTATTGTCTCGCCAAGCTGATTTCTCTCAACCTATTCATATATATGCGTCATAATCCTGCTTCAACTCACGCACTTTATCGCCGTCAAAGTTGTTGCGCGGTCGAGTGGCAGCAGCCGATGACGTCATGGGTGTAGTGTTATAAGCGAATTCGCTTCTCGGTATTTTCGTGGGCGTATAGTATCGAAGAAGGCACGTCGTAAAGTCACGCTTCGACGAGGTAAGCGTCGAGTCGGGATATAGGTGTTACTAATTTTGGATATTTTTATTGGTGTTTGAACGTTTAACTAGGATGAAAATTTATGGAATTTATTGGGTGTTGGTAATGCTAGATGACATTAAAAGGCGCAACCGAATTCTTATTTTTAGAAAGCTCGCGTGTTTTTTACTATTTTGAATTTGAAGAGACTCGAATTTGTGTGTAGTCGAGAGTCATTAAATGAATGGAAACGAAGTGAAGACATAAAGATTTTCAATATTGCCTTTTTAGGTATACCTATACATATATATCCAACGATGTATTGCATTCGTGTTATTAAAATTATTTGGTATTCTATAGTATTTTGTATTTATGTAGTATACTACCATTGTACTAAATTTAAAGATTTAAAAGAACGTATCGTTTACAAAAATGAAAACCAACGAATTGTTTTAAAGAAATAAGCAAATTATAATTATTTCCAAACGAAAATTTCATTACAAACGAAAAAGCACATTTTCTTGTACGCTGTACCGCAGGAAATTACATTAAAGGATCGCCAAATACTAAAAGAGCCTGCGTTTAAATTATCCCTCGCACAAACACGACCTATTTAATCCTGAAATAACCCGGGGGCATCGTTGCGCGCGACATATTGATGTGGAAAATAGAAAAAGGCCTAATTAACCTATTCGAGTAGACGTTACTTTTATGAGATTATGAGCTGTCCGCCGCGAGCTGTTTTCTCTCCTTTCTCGCGGAGAGCCCGGCAGTCTCTTTATTTGTCGGCACACCGCCGTATATAGCTACTCCTCTTTTCTTCCCTTTCTTATTCTCCCTTTTTCCTTCGGTCTTTATTTCTGTACCGAAATATGATTTACTTTTTCCTTTCTATAGGTAACCGCAAACTTTTTTACAAGATTATTAAGGGGGATGAGTTGTAATGTCATCGCCTCTGGTTGTTATCCGCGGCTATGTGTACTTTCTTTCTTCTTCATTCGATTGGACTTTCTACTTTTTCATTGAATTACAGGAGAAAATTTTTATTTAATTCTAAAATTTAAACTTCTTATTGTTATTTTGCGAAATAATAGGTCGTGCATCTTGATAATAAGTGTTTGTTGTTTTTATAAATTATTTATGAAAAAACTAGTTTAACTGTTAATTTTAATTATCACATTTTGTAATATTCAATTTTTATTAAACTACTTATTCACTTTCAGAATATTCTTTGTTCAACCCTTTCTTCATATACTGCATAAACTCAATTGTTAACTAAATCTTTTAAAAAGTTTTAATTTTAGATGATTCCGCTTGAGAAAAGTGTGTTTACCTTACAGCGGCTGTAAAAATGAATAATTTTAAAAGAGTGGTGTCTGTTACTCCATTTTCAACATTTCTTCCCCATCTAAATATGTGATAATTCTACTACAATCTCTCTACATCAGCATAATATTCGTAGATTTGATTAGGTAGTTATGAATTTAAATGCGAAATTCCTATTACGTACGGAAGTGTTAAACTGAAAGAAAGCTCGTGAAGTGCGCTAAATAATCCTAGTGATGTTACAAAATGAAACGCAAAAGAGTTATTAAATATACATACGTTTAAATAAATAATTAATTGCAAAACATATTCAATAACTATTTCTTTTCAAAATCTCCAAAAATTACGTTTTCTCCCTCAGTTCTAAACGCAACCCCTTAAATTTCATCCGAAAGAAAAAGGTTAAGCCATTCGTTCCCCCAAAATCTCATCAACCAAACTCGTCGTCGTCATTCCGCCAACCCCTCCTGCACTCATCAGCCAAAATCCACCTATCTCGATCCTTCATACCTAAGCCTCACGTGGACATCCTTTTCCCGCTCTAATTCGACTCATCTCCCCCTCCGCATCCTCAATTCCTCACCGCCGCGCGCGCGCCGAAACTCTCGGGGGAAAAGTCGCGCTAAACAATGCGACGCGCGCGGCGAGTCAACATTTGCGGGGTCGCCGCGCCGCGTCGGTGTTTATATATATATACTACACACGTTTTAAGCCTCCCCTGGGGCCTTAACCCTGACGACGACGACGACGACGACGACGACGACGAGCTACGACCCTTCGTTCCTTCGTTAGGATCTGCTGCTGTCACGACGCGAGGCTATGTACGGAATCTCGCATGCTGTTGATGTTGTGTGTATGTAGGTACGTGTTTACGGATAATTGCGCGAGCATATAGCAGTCGTGCCGTTTTTCTTTCTTCGAAGGATGGAAGGGAGGAAGAAAGAGTATGTGGAGTTTTGTGACCGTCGGCTAAAGAGGAGGAGAGCAAGCTTCTGATGGTATATAACGTAATTAAGAGCGTGTACATAGGTTATTGTTAGATTCTGGGTGTACTCATTTATTATTAGATTATGTGTACGCCTGTGTACACTGAAATTGTTGCAGCGAAATTCCAGTAAAAGAATGAGTTCAACAATTTCAGTCTAGTAGGAATGAATTTTCATTCAATAATGAGTGGACGTATGCACTCTGTTCATGAAGTCAGACTGCGTAGCAGGTGATAGCCTGATGACTTTTGCCAGATGCACTAGTAATAAACGTATAAAATTGACGTACTAATTTTAATAGAAACTACTAGAATAATAGAATACTACTACTGGAACTAATAGAATTGACTTATATATAAGGAATTTGAAAATAAGGTTCTGCGGAAAATATACGGGCCAAAGAAAGATGAGGAAACTGGGGAGTGGAGGAAACTGCACAATGACGAGCTACATAATTTGTACGCGTCAGCAAATATTAACAGAATAATAAAATCACGGAGACTAAGATGGGCAGGGCACGTGGCAAGAATGGGCGATGATCGTACAGCAGCGCGCATAATGAAAGGAAAACCAAAAGCAACGCGACCTCTTGGTAGACCTAGACGCAGATGGGAGGATAACGTAAAATCAGACGTAACTGAAATTGGGCGGGAAGGCGCGAAATGGATGGGGTTGGCACAAAATAGGGAAACGTGGAAGGCTTGCGTAGATGAGGCGATAAACTTTCGAGTTCGAAATGCCATTTAAAAAAAAAAAAATAAGGATGTCGGGACTATGTATAATAATTATTATATTATTATTATATTGGCTAAGAAGTAATGGTTGGCAGTAACAGAGCATGTAGGACCACAACTATTATAATTTTTATGTAATCTGTAGTCATGCTTGCATCATCACCATAGCTAACATAACTAGTTGTCGGGACTAACTGTCCGGAGCTGTGTACTTCATAGCCTTGTTCACTTATAGTCACGCATAGCATCTTATTTCCCGTAGGTCCATTTTAATATTGTCCTCCTACCTTCATCTCGGTCTACCTGGGGGCCTTGCGCCTGCCTGTTTACCTGCAAGTACTCTAAGATATAATAAAAATGTAAATTTTTGTGAATATACAGATATACGATGTACTTACCATTAAAATTATTCTTGTTAAAGGGATAGATATACCTTTAAATTTTAAATTAATTGATAATATATTTTAAGATAAAAATAAGTCACTCATCATATATTACCTAATTGTTTTCGGTAAATTTGAACATTTTATCAAAATATAACTAAAAAATTTAATCGATTTAAGCGAAAATTCTTTGATTGTTTTAAATTTTATTATGTAATGTGGCTTAAATAGACTATAATTTTGGTCAATACTTTTTATATAAAAATTTCCGCACTCATATCATAACTACATATATTTTGAACATAATAAAACTTAGAAAGCGCAAATTCGATCACATTGGCTCTCTAAACCTTGCAGTAGCCCAAGAAATATAGAAGCTTTCATTATAGCCAATCAAGGGGACCCAACGTCCGTCATCAAAATTTAAAAAAATTTTTTAGTTATATCTTGATAAAATGTTCAAATTTACCGAAAAAATTAGGTAATATATGATGAGTGACTTATTTTTACCTTAAAATGTATTATCAATTGATTTAAAATTTAAAGGTGTATCTGTCCCCTTAATCTCTGAAGTTCCACTCCGTTCTAGAGTATAATATCCACTCTATTTGCTATCCACTAAATCTATAGAATAAAAATCTTGTTGACCAGATAGCTTTTCTTTTTTTCTTTCGTTTTTAATGGTCGTGAGTCCCCTGTTTTGAGACGCCGAAAATCCACAATGCAAGCAGCGCGTATGAGAATGTGCGTATGTGTGTGTGTGTATCTTTGCCTGCGAGCTCGCGTGCGGGTTTATATATAGTAGAAGAATGACTTGATTAAGTTTCGGCAGCGGGTTTCAAGTTTGACGCGGCGAACGACTCTGGGTGATCTACCAGTCTTTTTTCTATCTGTCAGTCGGCGTTGGTATATACAGGAGGTATAACGCGCATTTTTCATGTTTCGTTAATGTAAACGCGGCCTAATGGACAGCTATAAATCCTGCGCGAGCCGCCGTCCGAACGAAAATGGTAATTCTGTCATTTTTCTGGTATTATGCGCGCGCTCGCGTAGGGCCTTATTTAAACGCTTGTATACGCATAACGTGAATTAGCGTTAATTGAACATTATTCATGTGTATTCAATGTTTACACGAGAGAGACATTAAACTTATTTGTACCGTCATTTAAGTTTTAGTGGGTATATTTCTTCTTTTTGATGAGCCTCATTTTGTTGGATATGTTAATTTTTCGGGATTTTTTGATTAATTTTGCTAAATTATAGTTCAGCAGTTAATGAATGGTTCTGATTAATTGTCTACTTGGTGGTATGTAAATGCGTTGGATGCAGATTTCCTTAACAGTTCTATTACATAGTATTTAATGAGGAGTTAAATAAAAAGTGATAATTTCGTTACAGTAGAAAATGTTATACTATAAAAACGAAAAAGTTACGTATTACATATTACATTATACGTACTTTTAATATGGTAAAACAAAAGGTTTAGTAATTTCAAAGAAACGTTTATTTCCATAATTGTAAAAAATATTATTAATAATCTACTTAAAAATAATAAACATTTATTAGTCACGCGCGGTGCTCTCTTTATAGTAGCAAATGTTTACTAAAACAAAATAAATATTATTCATTTTAAATTAATGTGTTTTAGTAATATTGTGCTAAAGGTTTATTTGAAATTATTCAAGTTTTTCTGAATGTATTTTTATAAATATATAACAAGGAAGATTGAGGTTCGCTATATGTGTGCGAAGGTCATATTCACTGGCATTTCTCGTTTTTTGGGAGTAATTATCGAATCATAGAATTATCGTTATTGGAAAACGAAGATTCGAGGTGAATTCATAAATTATTATCCTTTGATTAAAAAGGTAATAAGATAAGAAAATACGATTAATCTAACAGAATCTTACACTGTTACGTGTACGGCACGCGACCTACCAGTTTTTCGCGTAATAAACAATACGGAACTTATGTGAAAAAGGTCATCACGCATCGTCTCTCGCACATATAATAATAAGACGCAGACAATCGACCATCGAGTGTGCGCGCATATAACAATAGCAGTGTATATACAAGCTCGACGATTGCCGCTATATAGCGGAAGAATCGCCGGCCGTGCGCGCGCGTGAAAATTCGCGAATATAACGCGCGTAACTCAAAAGTTTCATTGCGCCGCTATCAAAAATTAATGTCGCGGAGGCGTCGATAAACATCTGCGAGCTGTGTCGTAAAGTAAAGAAGAAGGAGGCCGACGAGATGCTTAGGAATCTTTTAACCAGGGCCATTATAGCTCGAATGTGCGAACGCCTATTCATCATTGTTCTGTTTTCGCGCGGGGAATGAGGCGCTCTATACGTATGGGTAAATGCGTTGTATAATAAGAAGGTGCGCTGGTAATTTAGAAGGGGCATATTTATAAATGTTTTTTTTTGTATGGTTTTATGCATCTTTGTGGGATTAGAATGACAGACTTCCTTAGTGCGAAGAGCGTGAAATCTCATGCAACGATTGCAAAAATAGAGATATACATGTGTGTGTACTTCGAGCGGATGTATTATAATTGCATTGAAATGTTTTAAGTACTTCCATTATTTTAGATTATATATTGTATATTCAGTAAATTAATCTTCTTTTAAAAGATTATTTTAGCTTTTGTTTATTATATTTTAGTACCAGAAGTAAAATATATAAAAACAGGCATATGAAAATTATACTATCAAACCTTCTGAATAGTTTTGGTATCATCGTCATCGCGCTATTTTTGTGTCAAATCCTTTTATTTAACTTTTTTTAGAAAGCTATTAAAATTCGTTACGATATTAAAAGTTGTTGAAAAGTTTGAATTTAATATCTAAAGCCCCTTAGATCACTTAGAATTGTTGGAAGTGTGGTACAACCACTCATAGTATAACTTTGTTGCTATGATTAGTTAAAGGTCAATATTGCTTCGAAATTGCGAAACTCTATTACATAGTTGATATTAGATTTAGGAATCATTTTATTATAGTTTGTATTAAAAGTACACAATATATAATTTGATATTCAAATACTGTAGTTTAATATTGTAACTTTTATTGATTCAATTTCAAATTATGATAATCATAGTGTGAAGTTTTTTTTATATACAATAGAAATAACTAGAAAATGAGTCATGTTATTGAATTTATAATCATCTAAATGAAAGATGAAACCCCTAATAATGCGTAAGTAAAAACTTCACTTTAAGGTAAGTCTACAGGCTTTGACGATAGCCTCACCTTAAGGGGAGGTCGGAGCGAACTTTACCATTGTGACCTCCACCTCGCGCCGTATTTTTTATTATCCGTCTAAAATTCACATAGTAACATCAAAATCGAGGTTGATAATAGTTTGTTATTATGTAAAGAACACCGGACAACAGCAATTTTGTTTATTAGTAGCCTCAAAAGTTTTATATTATGAAATATTGTTACAATTGACGAATGGAAAACGGTAAAAGTGATGGTCATCTTACCATTTCTTAGCCTTACTGATAGCTTCACCTCGCGCCGTATTTTTCATTATTTTACGAAATTGTACGCAATTATGTACGCTTGAAGCTTTATAAACATTTATTATTATGACAAGAACACCGGACAACCGCATTTTTGTACCATAAATGACCACAAATTTTTATTTTTATGATATTAATTTTTGAGGTTAGGTAAAATCTGCACCAATCAAGATAGCTCCGACCTCCTCTTAAGTTTAATGGTAAAAGTGGGCGACTTCTACCTTAATTTAAAAATAGTAGTCCAAATTTGCTGCAATATTTGGTGTCAAAGTATCATAATCAAAATCACATGTATCGTTAATTGCTAAATTTATAACACAATCTTACTGATCTACAATTTCTCTATACCACATATTTACAATGAAAAACATCATACTCTATCCCGAAGTTATCGCCGCAAAAAGTTCTCTCTACTACGCCAAAAAGTCCGCAGATGCCCCGGAAAAACGGAAGCCAGCGCAAAAAATGCCAAGTATAGGTAAATAAAGAAACTCAGAAGCGAGAGATCCGCGCAACGTCGGCACACGTATACATCCCTCGCAAAAAGGCGAGCCTGCACCGCCGCCACCGCATAGATCACATGGATCTCACCTCTCTCGCCAAAATAAGTAAAGAAACGCAACGCACGAGGAATCATGCCTCGCGCCTTTGTTTGAACGCGGAGCAAGAGAGATAGATACTTATGTACCTAGACACTGCTCAAGCATTGTGCCGCGCGTGAGTAATAGGAGGAGACGGTCGGGAATGAATCAGAATCAAGGGAGGCCCGCAGCGTGTATGAATGACGCGGCATTTGTAAGTCGCGTCTTTTGCCGGCCGGCGCGCCACGCGACAGGTACGATAAAATATATGTACGCGCGAGGCACGCATCGCGCCTTGTCCTATAGTGTCGCGAGCGACGATTTCAAGGAAATTCTGATGCGTGTGGAGAGTGAGAGAGGGAGAAGATGCGGGTGACGCTGGGGGTCGAGATGGACTAATTTTAGGAATTTTGCGGAGTTACGCTGGATCGCTGAGTGGCTGGGATGTATAATCTGAAAATTACGTGAATATTAAATCTTAACAATTAATTAACATTTAACAAATTCATTGTTAATTTAGTTTGATTGTGAACATTAATTTAATTAACGGTTAATTGTTTATAGTAAAAATATATATCGCTTGAATCAAGGAATGTGCAAATAATTTCCGATAGTTCTGCTTTTGTTGAACATTGATTTTTCATCATAGTATATTGTTCTCGTCCCCTATATGGTGTTACTTTCAATCCAAAACGTAAAACTTAGCTATCAAAACAGCATCTAAAATACGTTAATCCATTATTTACCGACAATTACAAGAACACAATTTTTAATTTAATTTTCAATTTTGTGAAAATATCGCTATCTCCCGTTGTTGACTTTGATTAAAACAACATTGTAATGTAGAGATATTTTCTCAAAATTGAAAATTAAATGATAAATTTGGGTTTCAGTAATTGTTGATGATAGATGGGTTTCCCATTCCCTGAAATGGAGTAACGTATTATTTTAGATGCATTTTTAATAGCAAAATTATGAGTTAGGATTGAAAATAACACCATAAAGGTGAATAGAACAATGTAATATGAAAAAAAAACTATGTTCGACAAAAGTAGAATATTATTGGATATTATATTTGCACATTCCTTGATTCCAATTATCATAATACAAGTTATGATAGCTGCAGTGATACAAGTCTTATTATTACTGATATCAAAATTGGCTGGTCTATATAATAATATATATAGGTATAGATAATCAATGTAGTTCGTTAAAGATTAATCTTGAAAACATCTATTTGTAACACATTTCACTGTCTTAACGAAAACAGAATCGATCTTATAAGAGGGTTTTGATTTTCGTAATCTAGATTTCTGCTTATTCAAGGATTGACGTGCATATCAAAATGTTATTCTGATATCTATTTAGAACTTATCCCTTCGTAAATATCTCAAAAACAAAATTTTTGAATTTCGAAAAGTGATATTATTACTCTAAAGGTTACGAGATGTTTACTTATAACTTTCGAAGGATAATGCTACTCTTTAAAATTTAGAGAATATAAAACAAATCCTAAAACATAATTATAAAAGACTTCATAATTTATTTTAATAATTTTGCATCAGAATTATGTAAATTCTAGTAAAATCCAATATAATTCAATTACAACTAATTCAAATTTTGAATAAAATTTGTTCCTTTCACTCGTAATAAACAGTAGAAAATTTTTTAAGTAGCTTTGATTGTTTATAATAAATACCAATTAGTTTATACATTCATAGTGCGAACACGTCATAGGAGAAACCTAAAAAGTAAGGATATGTAGAGTTGAACTGTTTTATCTTCTCCTGTGGTAATATTCCTGTTTCGAGAGGGACACATCATTTGCAATACTTTTTATTTACGCGATTTGTTGCGTCTCATGTATAAAAATATGTTAAGCTATATGAAGAAGTAATCGATTACGTAAATGAGATTTCCTTTATTGCATTTTTCAATTATTGTACTTGTGTCAGAATATTATTAATAAGTAAAATCATATTTTACAAATAATTCAAACTGAGTAGAATAAATTAAGGCGTTTCATACACGCATCTATAACGACCATCAATTAACGCGTAAAAATCACATATTCAACCAATTTCTTATATTTAATGACACACAACTCAAGCATCACACATACGAAAAGCAGGAAGAAAAGAAACGACTTGCGACGATCGCGAGACTAATATACACGAGAAAAGCGCCGACACGCGACGCGACGCGAGGCCGCGCGGCACGCAAAAATCCGAGAGTACAAATTGCTGAAAAAGAGCCACGCACAGAGAGAGAAAGAGAAAGCAAAAGACACACCAAGAAACCGCGAGAGCTCGAGAATAAGAGAATCGCGCGCGGAGGTGGACGAAGATGTGCGAAGGCGGTGCCGCGCCGGCTTGCGCGTGGGACAAGAAGCCGGAAATGGCTGAGCGGTAACTCATACGGCGCCGCGCGAGCCTCGGCATATTGTCGGCCGAATTTATCGCGGGGCTTGTCGCTTGCGCGAATTTTCTTCCTTCTTTTTTTTAACTTTGTGGTCTTTGTTTATTTTTGGTAGGAGGAGATGTATGTCGGACTGTCGGACGGTCACTTGCGGCGGAGCTGGAGTTAAAACTTCGATGGGTAGCGTTACGTGGCTTCGGGGATTTCTGAGAGTGTATATTCGGTGTTGCGAAAGGGAGAGTGAATAGTTGAGCTAGTGATGGTAGGTTAAAATTACAGAATGCTTTTAATGATATGTTTTTTCGGATAAAATTGGGACTCATGTATGTTAATATAAGTATGATTGTGTATAAGTATACGCATGCATGGAAAATTTGTATATATATATATATATATATATATATATATATATATATATATATATATATGATCATATTATATTGTCATATATAATTATATAAGGTAATATATTAACATATCACATGAGTTTTAGCCGGGTTATACAGTATGAAAAGTTTACTATTAACGTTTTTATTTATTCAAATACTCAATTAATACATTTTGGTAGAATCTTAAGTTAAAGTTTTGAGTTTTATTATTTAACGGAATAGATTTCTTTCGCGTTTACTTCAGTATTTTTGATTTAAGCGTGTAGAAAAACAGAATACTTATTATTGAATGGTAGATAACTCTAATATTCAAAAGATATGTTTATTTTAGCAAATATGCAACATCGTTATGTAGGTTAAAACATCATTTATTAATGAAAAGTAAACAATGCTTTAATTCATTGTTTGGAATTGACAAATATTTCAAATTTTAAACAGTCCTCGTGAAGTAATATGCGTGAATTTTTAACGCTGTCGGAAATACAAAACAAACGGCTTGCTCATCGAGCACAAATAAACATTCATTAAAAAGTATAACTGGTGCACGCGTGTACATTTATTTGCATATTGCTACAAAAGGGAGAGAATGTTTTATTACGTTTGGTGCTTGTATCCAAATTGAATATTTTTATTGTGGCTATATGTAGAATAGTTGGCAATAAAATGTACAGTTAAATGAAACAAAAAATAATCATTTTTTATTGAAATATTACAACATAATACCTGAGATATGATACATTTTAAAATTTTATTTTAACTATTAATATGACGCATCAAAACAAACGTTTTTAATTATATTTTGTTACAAAACACCTACAATTGACTATTTCCTTTTAATATACTAAAATCTTTCAACGCATAACTATATCAATTTCACTACTATTACAGAAGCGATTACACTAACTATGCGATTACTGCGCAATTACAAAAGAAATTTTTGATTAATTACCGCGAATTGAAAAGTCTTTCAACATAATTCTACACCTAGACTTAAAAACTTTCAAAGTAAATTAAAATTAATTAAATGAGAGCCATATAAATTAATGTTTAAAAGTCTAATGGATGTAGAATATTTTTCTCTATTTTTACGTACCGCACAATATTTATTTACGTATACATGATCAATATTATTTAATTTTAAAAGTCATTAGCATTAGCATAACTATTAAGCATTACTTATAATAAGATATACTTGGCAAAATTTTATGTTTAATATAAAAAAAAATAGAAACTATAATAGCGGGCAATATAATAATAGTCTTCAATCATCGAAAAAAACATTTTGGTATTTAAATTCTTGCTCATAAAAAAATGAAATCAACAATTATATACATTTTAACGACAGGCCTATACAAAAAACTATTCAATCCGTTCAGTGACTCAACTAAATTTTTTTTTTGACCCAACCCAAACACTCTGCGGCACTCTCCACAAAACAATGCACGCGCGGGCGCGATAAACCCACTCGCCACCGTGCAGACAGACACTTCAGACAGACGACAGCTAGTGACCTGCCAACGCTGCAGCCCGGCCGAAAAAACACCGAATTACCGGCGCGTAAGCGTAAGCCTCTGCTGGCAAACGTCATTACCGATTTGCCAATCCGCTTATAGTCCCTGATCCGAACTGCGCAACATTCGTGTTTAATATGTCCTAGCGTGCTCGCTCGCATCGCGCTCCGAATTAAACGGACTGACCGCGATGGCTTTCGAAATTAACGCGGATCTGTCAAAAAAAGGGAGGGGGGTAACGGCGCTGCCCGACGGCAGAAGTAACAAGCAATTGGTGCAAAAAGCCAGCGAGCTTCGCCCGTGCTTTCATCCTTGTTAATGAGGCTTTAAATTGACGACGTGCGCAAGCTCGAGGGTTATACTTTCTATCGCTCTGGAGTTTGCAGCGTATATCTCGTCCCTTGCGCGCTCCCTTATAGTGTTTTCTACGGTCCTGCAAAGGTGTGCATCGAGAGCGTTATACTACTGTGTCGTAGGGTTGGAAGTTGCAACCATAGGGTAACGCGCGTAGCGCGCGGTGCCGATGATGATGGAATGGAATTTAATGATCGCGATAATTACGATGAGCTGCGCGGATGTAGTGATTTATATACGAGTATCTTTGAGTGCGGCTGCTGCTGACTCGCGCTCGATCTCGCCTGCTTAGCTTTTGTATCGCGAGGGTTGCTTTTCTTTTTAATGCACAGGTGGTAAGGGAAACGCGCTCTTGGGTGTTATGCAATCATTAATCTCGTTTTAATGATGACGAGAGAGAGAGCGAGGGGGGGGGGGGAGAAAGCGCGTAATTTGTAGAGACTTGGGTAGTTGTTGCGGATGCAATTTTTATATCGATAATTATGTATCTGATAATGATCTTTTCATTGTACATTCTTGCTTTTCTTAATTACAGCGTTTTCTTATTATGTATAACTTTTTAAACAATGAAATTTCAGAATAAGTACTTAAATTTAAGTATTGAGCAGTTGTAAAATATTGTGTATTTTGACATTTCATATAGAACATTTTTAATTTCAATTACAATTATTTAATTTTACTGAAATGGAAGTAATTGCTAATAATTCTGTATACTCTTTTTATTTTTAAAAGCGATATTAATTCTGAGGAAAAGGCTAACATTTTGTGAATATAAATATAGGTTAATATTTATTTCGAATATAAGTCACAATTTTTATTAATCAATTATTTTAATGAAAATAAATATTTAGTTTATGAAATAAAAATAAGTTCATGAATGTTATAACTTACAATTATTCTGAACTAAAAACATTTTAATTTATATGAATAAAATTTATTATTTTAGATTTAGTTTCTGTAGGATAGTCAGTTTATTATTTAAAAATTGACTCTGTTCGAAATTTAAAACCTGTTTGCCCTTTAAATATTATTCGTTTCCTATGATTTTAGAGAACTACAAGAAGATCAGGAAAAATAAGATAACACTTTTTTGCATATTTATTAAGACCAGCATCGTAAATACTTAATGTTGTTGCTAAGACGATTGAAATGAGATAGGAGGGAAATCAAGGTTTCTTAATTAGTAGACATCATAATCCTAATCGAAACGAAAAATCTGAAATAAAAACTATGTAAACTTAGGTAGAGATAATCATACTAGACTTGCGGTGTATTCATGTTTGCAAGCATTCAGAAAGAATTCGTCTCTCGAGCACAAAATTCCCGAACTCCTTAACTCTCGAAACGTGGTTCTACTTATACGGAGTAGTAGTTCCTACTTGGTTGAAGTACAACGGGTACTTCGGGCGTACAGGTCCCAAGTTAAAGTGCGGCACGAGCGCCGCAAACTTATCGACACACAACATCCTGAATAGAACCAAGTCTCGTCGTCATACTCGGTAAACACTGCACAAACTTGCGCAGAAAGAATAACAAATTCGTGACGGCATTTTCAGCTTGATGTAGCTTATGTAGGTTGTTAGTATTCTTAAAATTATTATAAGTGTGCTAAAAAAATATTTATTTATTAATAATTAATAAACCATTCTTCAAACTTTTTGATATACATACGGGTTCATGAATTCATTAAAAAATAATTTGATATCTCTTTCAATTGGGCGTTTCACATCAACATACATGGAAATATATGTTCCAGCAGGTACATTTACGTACAAGAATGTACATTGTTCGGGCACAAAATAGATCAGAAGCGTTACTAAGCAGATGTGGCAGTTATTAATGATTGTAATTTAGGTTTTAATATAAGCATCGAGAGGTAAACACATCACAGTAGCATCCCTTTACTCTTGTTAATTCGACAATAAAGATATATAATTTAGAAGTGCAAATATTAGTTATATATTTGCCTTTTCTTCTCGTGAAATTCTGCTTTGTGCGGTAACGTCTATAATACAGCGAAACTGCGATATAAGAGCCATGAAACATGAATTAATTCCCGAACAAGTAACGACCTTTCAAAAAATAAAGATAACCTTGGATATAATACAATCACAAAATTAAAAACCGAAGGGAGCTACTCGAGACAAAGCCACGCTCCTACCCATTATAAACGCCGTGTATCGACAGTCGCGTCGCGCCGACGAACTCCCGGAAGTTGTCGATCGACGCGCCGCTGGAATAATAAATAATGAGGCGCAACCTCGGTCGTTTCTCCGCAGCCCTCCTCGAAGCTTTTCCGTACTCTCTTCGCGGCAGTTTTCCAATTTCTCTATTTCAGCGTTCAGTTCACGGTGCCCTTTTTCTCCCCTCCCCCCTTCCCGATTACACATTCTCTTCCCTCTTGCTTTGCATTTCGGTGTGTATCGACGCGCAGTATCTCGTTTATCTTCCCTCCCTTACGACGCGGCGCCAAGGGATAGCGAGGAGAGACGGGCCGATGAAAAATCCAGGGTTTTAAATATAGTTTGATTCGGTTTCGAGTTTGCTTTGTTTCTTATAAGTGGATTTTCTTAAGTGGAGAGCAATCGTCTAATTGCGGTCGCGGAGAAAATTTAATGAGGAGCTAATTGCATCCGAAGATTCGGGGCTGACGAGCACTGTATCATATATTTATGGGATGACGAATTAAACTTTTGATAGAATAAGAGAGCTGTATAAGATTATTAAATAATTTATGCAATTTAATTGATGTACCTACTGATGTGTAATAAAGCAGGTTTCTCGAATGAGAAGACAATCGTCATATAAAAATCTATTTCCTTTTGAAAACAACTTTACTTTATAAAAATTAAGGTACACCCTGTGAAATTTACGCAAAATACGGCTGTAGTCATTGGAAATATCGAATCAAATAATAATTTAAAATCGATGCTGGTAAAAGTTGCCAACGCTGGCCTTCTATCGCTTACAAATTCCATTCGCTCAAATACCTTTATTCTTTTCGTGGGAATGGTATCACGTTCTCGAACTTTATACTATTCTAATTATCGCTTTGTACTTCTCAATGCTAAATCATTCAATTTATTTTAATTAATATTATTTGATTATCTGCTTCATATTGTCAAAAACATACACTATTTATGTCCGCAATACGTACTAAAATGAAATTAACTGTGCTGGTGGCGCATTCTTCTCCACTATAATGATTATTTGAATGAATGAATTTTTTAAGAGGTCAATTTTTCATTTATATATTAAAATCGTTATTTCTTCAAAATTATCAAATCTGTAATCTACACACTTAGTGTTTGAACCCTTTGTGGCTTAGTGGCTATTAGAATAGCCACCTCATTTGTCTAAGATTTTTATATATAAAAATTTTATTTATAAGTGTATATAAATGATTTTACATTCTTCTATTAGCTAAGAGGTTTCTCTATAATACTAATTAACAAAAATTGATATTCGTAATCAGCGACCACAAAAACCCCAGAGTAACAATTTTCAGCTTAAAATATTGAACAGAAAAATGTGGGCCACAAAGGTTTAAGACTGTTTGTTATGTATATAAAACCTTGCTTTCAAATAATAGTTTACGATCCCTGGTAGAACTGTTGGGCATAAAATGATCATAATATGCTGAATTTTATGCTAGATGATCATTTTATGCTGCATATTATGCTAATAAATCCCGCTACCTGGCGACATAATTATGACCATAAAATGCTGTAGATTATGCTCAATGGTATACCCAATAACCATTCTTGTAACTCTTCTATCTCTCTAAATTCTTCATTTTGAAGCATAAAATATTCTTCCCTACATGTACTGTCACTGCTTGAATTATTATCACATTTATTAAAAAATTTATTAAACTCATTATCACTATTATTGTCACTTGAAATAGTATTGGAGTCAGAAATCTGCAAATCATCTAAATTATTATCGTTACTTAAACTGCTATTTATTGGAACATTTCTCGAATCTTGAAATTCACTACACTCCTGAACAACTTTATCTAATATTTGACGCTTCACTTTTTTCGAATAAACTTTTTTCGATTTTGCTCCATTATAAATCAAAAATCAAAACTAACCTAGCATAAAGATATAAAGCAGAAGCAGGCACCCTGGTAGAAATTTTAGCAGTGAAACTGCTCATCAGACTAGTCACTAGCCAGTACCCACTGCCCAGTTCAAAACATGATGACTGCTTAAGCGCTGGCTAATCACTGCTAAGATTCCGAATTATGCGAAACGTAAACAAAAAAGATTAACCTCGAAAAAGACATACATACGTGTATACTATTTTGCGAGTCTTTATATGTTTTCATTTAATAAGGATAAAAACGTGTAAAGGTGGATTTTAAACAATGCATCAATAAGAATTGGAAGTAAATAAAAATATATTTGATGCATCGAGTTACATAACCTACAAATATTTGTACTATGGAATACTTATTTTTGTGAGGTTTAAAATATAAAAGTCAGATCAATACATATAATATATGGTAATATAAGCCATTTCATTGGTTTCATGGGTTTGTTTAATTAATTATAAGTCAATTTATAGTTGTTTACTTTTTTTTATTTCTTTCGGCAGTCCTTCAGCAGTGACGCTAGTAAAAAATCTGACGAAATTCGTATGTCAACTGGCGAGTCACTGCTGAACTCACTGGCCAGTTCATTTTTAACTGGGTATGGACTGGCGAGCCACTGCTGAACGATTCTACCAGGGCAACGGTCGCAACTATACGCAATTACGCGCCCACCAGTGAGAGAGACGCAATTGTATTTTCTAATTCTTTTTAACATTATTTAAATATTATTATCAATTTACTAAATTAATGTAGACGTAAAATAGATTAATAATTTATTTTTAGGCATAGTAAGGTTATGTTGTCGATGTTTGTCAATCGTTCAGCATAATATGCTTATAATTATGCTTAATTTTCTGCTTATAATTATGCTTAAAATTATGGTCATAATTATAACCATTCATCATAACTTATACTCAATTTTCTTCCAGGGATAGACTTCCGAAATTACAATTATTCTTATAGCCCAAAAATGTCAAACAAAATTGAACAAAAACTTCGAATCATTTAAATGAAAAATAAGAAAAAGGATAACAAATACCAGCACTATAAGAATGCCCAAGCCATGCCATTCAAGAAACATTAAACACGTATGATAAAACTAGAACATCACGCATCCGACAGAAGAAAAATATCCTCGAATTATCTTCGCCGCGCCACGCGACCAACAAATCTCAGAGGCTGAAACAACCTATCGACCTACTATAGTCCTAGTAATCGCAGTAGCCACGCGCGCGCCCGTCCTCCGCATCGACAGAGAAAATGCCCATGCATCGAGATTCAAAGTCCATCAAAAGTGCCGTAGCGCCATAATTTTCCGCTCCAGCCGGTACCCCCCATAAATAACCAGCCGACGCTCCGCGGCGATTCTGGCCCACCGAATGCCGGCCGGAAAATCAGCCCGAGAGCCGGTGGTCGACGATAGTCGTTGTGTATACGCGTCGCGATTAGACGCGCCGCCACGCGTTCCCCCCCCCCCCCCCCCCCAATTTATATATACGAAGGCGCGCGCGTGCGCTTAGGCCCACCCCTTCGGGAGGAATCCCTTCGATTTGTCATGCAACGCACTGAGCAAAGTAGAAAGAGAGAGAGGGAGAGCATGGCAGTGGGCCGATTAGGGCAGTTTAGCCACGGATCTCTCTCCGATTTGACAATTGAACGCTCTAGCGATCTAGTTGGATAGTGGAAGGAGCGAGAGCGAAATGGGGTGGAGGGCGAGATGCGAAGCGAGAGGCCAGAGAGCATTTGTTGCGAGCATTTGTTGAAACGATGGCAGAGGAATAGCTTTTTATGAATAGTTACTCAATTGTTCATGTGGCAAAAGTAAGCAAAGTTTTGGCGAACTGATGGCAATGTTTGGCAAAGTTTTGCAAAACAAAGTTGCCTTATGAATAGCTTTTGTCGATTTCCACAAAGTAAAACAAAGTTTGGCAATTCTTAAAGGCATATTAATAAAGCTTTTTTTAAAAAACATGTCCTTTAACATTAATTTTCAAAAAGCAATTTTGACAAGCTTCTATTCATTTTGTGAAACTTTTTCTAGCTTTCGTTCCTAACTTTTTTAAAATTTGCAAATCTCGCCAATACATCTTTGCTTGATTTTATCGTAATTAACTACATGAAACTTTTTTTACTGAAAGCTTTTTTGTCAAAAGTTGTCTAACTTTACTTAACAATATCGAATATTACCAAATTTAGCAATGTTCAGCAAGACAACAAAGTTAGGCAATATGTAGCAAATTTTACATTTCCATGAAGAATATTGATGTTCGCTGTACTTAAGGTAATGCTAAAGCCACCAATCACCGACAAATATAAGAAACCATTTTTCTTATTTTATTTTTAATTTTGAGTAAATATCTCTATGAAACATTATTGTCCTACTCAAAAACAACAACTTTTCAGAGAAATATTTTTTCAAAATTAAATATTGAATGAAAAAAATGTTTCCCCGTATTTTACGGTAACAATAGGGTTTAGCATCACCTTAAAGTGTAGTTAAACTTAATTATTATATAGGACCAACGTATTTTATTTTTAAATCAAAAGAAAAACAAGTAGCCAGCATGTATGCAATCTATGTATGACATAGTGCGAATTTTAAAGTTCAATGTAGATTTTCACAAAGATACGTACGAAGAATTTATAGCGACTAGTAACTAAAGCTCACAATCCGTTATATGTTTCATATAAAAAAATAGCTTGAAGCTTACAATGCGCTCTTCTCTGTAAATCTCTGAAATATTAAAAAAATAACATTATATCTTATCTATCGAAATACGCAATGAAAAGAATAGACCTTCAATCCAGTTCAATCTCTATATTTCGAAAATCCACTTTATTGTGGTACATTAGTTTTGACGAGCCGACGCCGCTGTGAAATCCACAGTTAAAAAATAAAGGTTATCGCCGCGCGGGGAGCAAAAAAAAAGCTCTTTACTGGCTTAGATATAGTTCGTCGCACTTGACTCTCTTTCCCCTATAGCAGCCAGTAACAGCTAGATTTCACGAAGAAGCAAGGCGAAACGAGAAAGATAGATGACGAGAGAAAGATCTTACTGGCGAGGGCTAGCCAAAATTATATTGAGTAAGACGCGGAGTTCCCTTTGCGCCGAGAGTTCGTATACCGTACTGAGAACGAGGCTTATACGCATGCCGTGAAAAGGAGAGCGATGGCCGTGGCGAATCGCCGCCATAGTCACGCCCGAATACTGTTCCATTGTGTTATTGGCGCGCGCTCGGTGGCTTTTGGGGTTCCCTCTCGTTCACTTTCTCGCTCTCTCTCTCTCTCTCTCTCTCTCTCTCTCTCTCTCTCTCTGCTTAGCGCAGCAGCGTTACGATTCCGCACCACACTGCTAAGGGAAATAAAGAAAGGGAGAATTAGAGAAATCGAAGGGGATATCGGCCCAAAGTAGCGTAGTTGGGAGCTGGATTTCTTTTTTTTTTATTCGTCGCGTTGCACTAAATTTTCGCTGATGGCATGGCATTGGGGTTGGAGGGTGCAGCCATGGTTTTACGCGTCGTCTTAGTAGCAAAGCTGAGTTAATGAAAAAATTTTCAATTTTTAACGTATGTTTTTTGATGTTCCATTCTCTGAGATTTTTTTTTCCTGAAATATTAGGCATGTAATATGGTCAAAGCTTATAGATTTTATATACTTATAACAAATATTGTATTTTTGACAGTGCATCATTACTCGATTTTTAAGCCTATTGATATACTTTAGAGTAAACTTATTGCTAATAATTTTTAATAATATATCATAAATATCTGTTACATGCTAAATATAACGGAATTATGATTATATTGGCAGTCTATGGAAGCTATTATTATACATTTAAGATCTTATTATTTTATAGATATCATCCAGATTATCAATTATATTTATTTATTTGCACATTCTTATGTGCACCCTGATGCATGGAGTCTTTTAAGAATTGTTGAAATTTTAGCGCTATGAAATTGTGCACAATCAGAATACATTCTTTTTAGGTTCTTTTAATACTATGGGGATATGTAAATGAATTATTCCTTGAAAAAATATAAGAAGTATAAGTAGGAATTCCTACTTGGGAAACTAATCTATATGGATAGAATTTACATGAGAAAAATATTTTTTTAAAAACTGCCTAAAAATAACGTAGTATATAGGTGAATTATTGCAAAAACTATAGTAGAAATCAAGAAATGTACGTGGTTGTAGCTTTTAGAGCTTATGTATGTACCTTGGTGTCTACTTGGATTTTTGAGAGATATTGACCAGAAAAAGTGACATTTTTTTACGATTATTAATGTTAGGTTAAACGTTTCAAATAACATTTTATTTATGATGAAAATATGTACCTTTTGTTAATAGTGATGCCATGTCGTCGCAAAATGCCCAATTTCTAATTTAAAATTAGTTTCATTTTCCATTAGAGACCAATTGGATCGCGTTATCGCGCAATAGAGTAAAAAGAAAACACTGCAGTACATACTATAAGTTTTCTACTATCCAGGGTAAATAATTAATCGTTTATCATAAATTTCTATTAATCTTTTGTCTCAGATCTGTCGTAAATGATTTGAACTCCCCAGCAATCAAGTTTCCATCAAAGCCACTCAAAAACTTAAATGACGCCAAATTCCCCGAAGCGCAAAAAGCGAAGTGTCACCGAAGTATTCTCCCTCTCTCCACCCGGACGAGTGACTCTTAGCTTCCACCTCCCCGTTACCTTTTCCACTCTAAAGAAATTTCAAGAACAATCTTTTCTCGCTCCCCTCTCATATCCGCCGCCTCGTCCTTCCCTTATATAACTTACAAAAAAGTCCTTTCCCGAGCCTAAAAGGACAGAGAAAGAGACAGAGAGAAAAACCTTACAGTCCAACCTATACAGCAAACGTTCGAAAGCGAAAGTAAGAGCGCAAGTGTAAGCGAGACAGAGGGCTATAGAGAAAAAAAAGCGCGCCGCACCCTTCCATCTTCGGCTTCGGCTTCAACCCCCGGCAATTTCGTTTACGCGGATCGCTGCCTCCGAACGCACCACGACAAAGGGACGCGATCGGCTTCGCCAATAAAACTTAAGGAGCGGAGGGGGGGAAGGGGGTAGCGAAGGGAAATGGAAATCGGACTCGTGCACGCGATTCCGGCGCGGGGATGAGCGTATTCGCGACGCGGATGAAAGACGCGAGATGCGAATCCCATTTTGATACTGCGGATGATCGGATAGCGAGAGAGAGAGAGAGAGAGAGAGAGAGAGAGAGAGAGAGAGAGAGAGAGAGAGAGAAAGAATGAAGTTTCCGGGATGATATTGCGTAGTGTATGAGTGGAGCGGTGTCGTGTGTGTACCGCGAGAGCTGATCTGAGTGTAAGCGAGGTTGGAATAGCGGACATTCTTTTTTTCTTTGTAGAGGTCGTAGGGTGGCTGTTTCCCTTTGCTTTGTAATCTTTAGTTTCGTTACATGATTTTATTTTTCAGCGTGACTTTCGTTTATTAGGTATTGAACTTTCGCATGAATTAATATTTGCATAAGAGATTACAATCACACAATGATAATCGAATCCATCCTAATTATACATATAAAAGGTTCAATGTAAATATGTGCACTGAAAAAGCATTCGAAAGAATTCGCGGGTTTTTAAATACAGATGAATGGCCATTTCCTTATAGATAATGAATAGATATTTGGATTGGTAAGACAAAAGGTTGTGGCAGTTATTATAGTTACTTACTTCAATCATAATGTAGTTGTTATATTTAGATTTATACATCTCAATTGAGACAGGTTGGGGTAAAACAAAGTTTCGTAGACTTAATCGTACTACATATTAAATACAGCCAGATTGTTGAATAAAAAAATAATTTAATAAAATTATATGATAAAAAAGCGAAATTCTTCATTAAACCTCATAAATCATGTTATAAAAATGCCTATTTTAAAATTTAATTTTCAAATGACTTGTTATCTATAGGTCCAAATTTCCTATGTGCAAATGAATATACTTTATATGCAATACATAAAAACAGATAATACTAATCTTACTTTGTGAAAAATCCTAATAAGCATTGTATACAAATGAAAAACAGTGATTAAGGTGGCTCGAGCGTTAGGTGCCGTATCAAGCGAGAGCACCGTAAGGAGCATTGCATTAGCAAGCTATTTAATAGTCATAATTTCAGAAAAAACATGAATTACTACTTCCTAGTATGTTAATGTAAAAACTATGACATAAATGAGTAAACAAACTCGATTTTTTTTACTTTTTCTTTTATCTGTGGGTGTAACAATTTTTTCGACCGCTACTGACTCGGTAAGTGTGGCAACGTCGCAAGGGTCAGCTGATCCGGTAGAACATGTGCGCCCATGACGTTTACTTTGTGATTTCTGTAGTTGTTTTAAATAAACATGCCTCATAATGTGCATGCGACAAAAAGTAAATTACAAATTTACGAGTTTTATGTATTAAAACATTTTTAAAAAGTTATTATGTAAAATATCACTTTGACAAAAATGTTATGTAAAAAGCCAGTGTCAAAAAGATGCTATGTCAATATATTCATATATAAATACATGTTTTTGATTGAATTTTTACATAGCCTTTTTTTACATCTGTTTTTATATAACATCTTTTGAAAAGAAAATCTGATACGATCAAATGATATTAATGTAATTTTAGAAGTTTTTTTATATCGAGCTTAAAATTTAAGTATGATAAAATCATGCGATTAATTATAAATTTATAAATGTATGAAAAGTGTTTTAATTGAGGAGTGGTAGAACATAACCGGATAATTCAAGTTTCGGTAATAATTGTATTTATCTATTATAATTTATTGTTGTCTTTATATATTTTACATTATTGGCTACTTAAACTTAATATTTTACCATAAAAACAACACTTTAAGATGCACTTACTCCATAATAAACAATATTAAGTAGATTGACATTTAAAATTGCAATTATCCGATTTTATTCCGACACTCCACAATTATAAAATAATGAAATGTACTTATACGATTTTTACACTGATTTTCTTGTTTATTACAAGTTACTTTTACTCCTAAATAAATAATGTATTCTGAATAGTATTAATAAAGTAGTCACAAATAAAATAAAAGTCATACAATTTAAAGTTTAGTCGGTTTAATTTCCCGCCATTTCATGTTCATTTTTTGAAATGCGATGTTGCCGCTTATAATAGACATGCGCAGAAAGTACTACAGAGTGTAGTAAATCGTTAGTTTATACACTTTCATCATTATTATTTCTCTATTTTGATCGACTACTCACAATTATTTTTATGCCATTGTAATCCTCATAAACCAGTGTATAACCACCTGTTTTTTTGTTATGATTTAGTATTTTACAACATTACTACAGAATAATTACTCACAGATAATGACAGAAACGCCATAAGCTACTTGTTGTACAGACTCATTTTACAACTCTTTTTTCTTTATAATTTAGTCGATGAGCTTATGATTTTTGGAAAGCAATAAAAAGTTTAACATTTAAAGTATATTTCCCGCATATTTTTAATGTGATTTAGTATTTTTGAAAAGTCGCTCGAACCACCTTAAAGCACAGTATAACAGATGAATTAATAAATAACAAAATTATTTCGATAATTCAAGTATTTTTTGTCAAGTAAGTTAAACCCTAAAAAAAGTACCTGGATCGATGCTCCATAACAAAAAACGACACTACTCTATAATACAATGAATGGAAGATACCAATAAAGTCTAAAACCACAATTATTACAGTCCCAACCTTAACAAGATTAATTAACCTTTCGCAAAAACTATTTGAAAAATCAACGACAATCAATATCGCACGAAATCAATAAAATAGCGGTCGACCGTTAAACTGCAAACAGCCCAAAAATACCCGACGCGAAATCCCCCCTCCAAAAAAATACCCTTATATAGCCATCCGAAAAGCCGAAACATTTCCCTCTATCGGCGAATTTCCCAGTCAGCCGTTTAATTAAAGAGATTAAATCTCGATGGTTCTCTCTCTTTTTTTTGTCGACGCGTCGAGAGCCACGTTATACACGCGCGCTCGCGCCAGCTCCCTTATACCTATATATATATATATACATGGCCAGCCAGAGCAATCGAACAACATCGGAACTTTTTGGCGGAGGGTGCGCGCGAAAAGTCCGGAAACCAAAAATCCCCGTGCGATCCCACTTCGCGCGGCGCTACAGCGGTCGCGCTTTCGCTTTCTGTGCTATATATGTGTACGGCAGCTCTCTTTCCCCCTCAGCACGAAAATTCGCACGCCGCGTGAAGTGGAAGAGGAACAGCGTGCGCCTGGAGTTGGGGGATATTCACTTTCGTGGGTTTGGATGACTCTTTGTGACTGTATTTAGAGGTAAATTTATATTGAAATGATGAATTGCTTGTTTGCTATTTTATTCTATTTTGTTTCGTTTTCTGTAGTGCTTTTTTGATTATTTACAAAAGTTGTTTTTAATTGTATATATATTTTTTTATACTAAATAGTTATATTGTTTTATATAGTTTGAAATTGTAAATAGAAATAACAATTGTACGATAAAAAAAAACAAATAAATAGCGAGAAACAAGGTATCCATCCTATTCGCCATAGAAGTTAATTAATATAAAAAAATATCATAAGAATTCATTAAAAGAAAGCCACTTTAAGGATAGTTTACGGAAATCATATGAAAGGAAGAACAAAATAATGTCATATAAAAACTTTATACCACTCTAATCTCAAAATAACAACTTGGATATGATTTTTCCGCACTCGTCATATAAAATACGGTTTCGCACCCGTGTCGAAATATACTATCATTTATATCCCTGCTTGAAAATTACCCAACCAAAATGGCCTGTCTGATAATTATAGATCAATTCTTTTGGCACACACATCCGACAATATTGATCAACGGTTAGTCAATAGTTTGTCAACTGCGCTAATACAAATCATTATAAATATTTTCATTTTTGTCCCTTAGCTGTATAATAATTGAACATTTGGAATATAAACTAACAATAGCAATAACAAAATAAAAATATAAATACGTAAAAAACGATTTTATTGTGAAAAGAACCTATAAAATTCATACGAAGTTATTATGTAAACATAGCATAATTTTTGTTGCACTTGCGTTCCACATGACGGGAGATCGGGGCGAGATGGGAATAGTACTTAAACTATTCAAGTAGTGGTTTAAGATAGAAGGTGACCGACGTGGCGGCTGCTGATGAGGTCGAAGTACATGCAGATGTACGAAGTGAACGCAGAAGGTGTCTAGGTGGTTATTGTAGCCGATGACGAGGACCAGGTAGTGGGATCCATAGTTTTTGGTATCTAGATGTACGTACTAATCGCAGACGGTATCTAGGTAGTTACGGTGGCCGATGACGAGATCCAGGTGGTGCGCTCCATAGTTTTTGACGTCTAGATGTACATACTGTTCAAGGAAGGCGTCTAGGTAGTTATGGTGGCTGATAATGAGGTCCAGGTAGTGCGCTCCATAGTTTTTGACTTCTAGATGTTCATAGTCTTCAAGAAAGGCGTCTACGTGATAATGGTGGCCGATGGCGAGGTCTAGGTAGTGCGCTCCATTGTTTTTGGTATCTAGATGTATACGTACTGATTGCAGAAGGTGTTCAGGTGGTTATATTGGCCGATGACAGGGTCCAGATACGTACCTCTAAATACCAAAACCTACGGAGCGCACTACCATCATGACCTCGTCATTGGGCATCATAGCTACCTAGACACCTCCTGCGCGGAGCGCATGACCTGGACCTCGTCATCGACCATCATAACAACCTAAATACTTTCTGCAATCATTACATACATCTAGATACCAACTACTACAGAGCTCACTACGTGGACCTCAACATTGGCCACCATAACCACCTAAACGCCTTTCTTGAACAGTATATCTTTCTAGACGTCAAAAACTACGGAGCGCACCACCTGGACCTCGTCATTGGCTACCATAATTACCTAGATACCTTCTACGACCAGCACGTACATTTAGATACATAACAAATTTACTGATTTTTAAAATGAAGTCTCAGTTCATTTTTAACCACCCGATGACTAAATCGTTGGCCAAATCATTGCGATTTGGTATACACTTGGCGAACGGTTGGGTACAATTTCTACCAGGGTAGCAACTTTTAAAATACAGGAAATTACTATTATATGTACATAAAAATTGGACAAATCAACGAATATTTGGGTTTAAACTTAATATTTTGAAATGCACCTTGATCTGACAAAATATGTGTAATAAAGATTCTTCAAAAGTTTTAGATCCATTCTTTAAAAACTGATTCGGCAGCCATGTGTCTTGCAAACGCTTTGATTTTTGAAAATCTGTCATTTACACAATTGAACTACCTCCAATTAAATTTAAAAATAATCAAAAGAAGAAATTCTAGTGAGACCACAAACATTTATGGCCTTTTTAAGAATTTAATCCAGGCTGCCCACCTTGTCTCGTATCTATTTATCGGGACATAAATTATGTCTAACGCATTCAAAGTTCATTCCACACGCTCTGCCTGCATCCGAAAACCAAAATAACCACAGTTAAACTATATACTTTTCACAAAATAAACTTCAAATATCCATCACTTGTTCTTCTTAAAAAATTGAAAGAACGAACCCGTCGCTAGATCTAAAACCCCCTAATCACCAGCGATAAAAAGAAAATCCTCGACTATACACAGAGGAACTCGCGCGCGCTCAAGAGCCGCGTCGATCCGCCGGATGCTGCGGACGCTCTGTCGCGGGTAAATCGATATAGGTAGCTCCCGCGCGCACGTTGTTCCGGTGTGCAGCAGAAAGGGAGAGTCCTGCGCCATAGTAATACGCGTCCTGGGCCCGCACACGACTGTGTGACACGCGCGTGTGCCGGGGAATGAATAATGCGAACGCGCGCCCGCGCAAGGGACACGTTCGAGCAAGGCGCGCGCGTGTGTCCACACATCACGGAGGGGATGCGATGGCGTATATATACGCGGAAAAACCGAAACTCGCTACCGGCATTGACTATCAATAGAAATCACGACCTCTCTCAGTTTTGGTGGGTATACGCTTTTCTTGCTTTCATTTCTTTGATTTTGGTTATTAGTTTTGCGTGATTGTGCGAGGTGAACTTTGGGATTATGATTGTTTTTTTGGGGGGGGGGGGGGGGTTCGAGTTTTGGTAAGGGATGTTGATTTAGACGGTGTTTGCATATCGAAGTTTTGATTTGTGGATTGAGAGTGGGATGGAAAGTTATACATTCGGGAAAGTTGTAGATTTCATTAGAATAATTTTATGGTTTATATAGATCATAGTTTTTGTCGGTAAATTCTTTAGGTGTGAAAACGTAATATTAGAATAATAAAAAAGATATAACAATCTTTTATAAAATATTACATTATTTAAAATATAGAGTTTTAAATTCCAAATAGGATAATATTTTATATTACGGACAAGAAATAATGGATGGAAACATTTTTCCCTTGAATATACAATTTTTTTGTTTCTAATTTTTATATTTTATATATTTTAATAGTTTATTTTAAACTAGTGCTCTTCAAACAAATCACAAAAAAATATTTTAAAACGCTGTAACTGTGACATCCTTTTTTATTCTGTCATTCGTGTATTTATTTTTTATTATTTTATACATATAAATGTAGTAATAATAACGTATTTGAAAATATATTCAAATTCCTCAAAAAGTTTATTATATATGAATGTGCATTTTTTTTTTATAAAAATTAGACAATTGAAATTGCTTTTACTTTAAATATTACTTTTATTAAAAACATAAAAGAAAACTAAAAATAATATTAAAAACATAAAACTTTATAATTTGTATTTCATCCGATTTTTTCAAATATTTATTCAAAAAATTTTTGTAAAAACAAATACTTTTGTAACAAAATACACTCTAAAATTTAGTCCATATCGCGTGCATATTATAAAAGAATATGAATTTAACGATTAAATTATACCTCTCATACATATTTAAATTCAAAGTTTTAAATTCATTTCTTTTTATAAAAAATGTAATGATGCAGAAAGATTGTTAGCTCTATAAACTATTGTTTTTGGAGAAATAAACTTATACATGAACTGAGTCAGCTCGCTTCAGTTTTTTCATTGCATTATCTCATCATTGAATATAAATAAACTTGACACACTTTATTGATCTAATAATTTTTCCAGTGCCCCATAAAATTAAAAAACTCAATGTAAAGCATCTCGCACCCCACTTAAACATCTAACCAAGCCTAAGCTTCTAAGCCTTCCAGCATCCTCTCTCTCTCTCTCTCTCTCTCTCTCTCTCTCTCTCTCTCTCTCTCTCTCTCTCCACTACACGAAGCAAGAACAATCCCTGCGTCTAAAATTTCAAGCCCATCATCGTCGTCATCGAACTCCCCTCCTTCCTCTTCCGGAGCGCACCCATCGCTGCACGTGTGTGTTCTCGAATTCGCAGAACTACGCGACACTTTGGAGTCTGTGATGGGCCGCTCGCGAAAAGTATAGCGCAACATGTTCGAGCGCTGCGACGAGCCACTCGAACGATCTCTGCGTCAAAGCTCCTAAACGCACACTCGACGCGAGGGTATATAGGTACACCCTCGGTGTTTCTCGCTTTTTTTTCGGTGCACGAGTACACACTGGCATCGTTAAGATTGTTGCGTGGCATTACAAACCAGTGCAAAAGTTAATTTTGTGATAAATCACCTTGGGATAGGATTATTTGTGCTCCAAACTGTAAATTGTAATGCATTCTGACTTAAAATATGGATAAGTTATGTGAAAATTTTTATAAGATAGTAACATTGAAATATTATGTAAACTTTTGAGTGGGATTGTATCACTACATAGATATACCGATAATATTAGGCACAAACATTCAATAGCGATATTTTTAAAACGAGATTACTAGGTACTGTATTTCTTGTTTTATGTAATGTATATAATTATTCTAAGTAAAATATCAATTTTTTTTTAAATCCAAAGAAAGTTTTGGAAGTTTACTTGAGAAAGCACCGTTAATATAGACCTGAAATAGAGCTTACACGTTAAGTATTGAAACTTCAAAGATGAATATCTCAGCTTTCCAAAGGTACAACCGTTTCAAATTTCAACCCTACACGTACAATGTTTTTGCAAAGACATAATAAAAATTTTAAAGATTCCCATGCAAATAATATTTCTCCAAGTACAACCACTTTAACAACCCGAGTTTCGGCCATCAGCAGCACGCCCGTGGTTTTCTCTCTCCGCGACACTTTTGTTCTTTCTCTGGGATAGCGCAGTTGCGATCTAATGGACGCCTCTTAATTATACATCGATTTTGGCTGGATGGTCCTTCGGGGTGGGGATTTTTTTCGGGGCGAGGACGTTACTTTTTTATGAGCTATGCGGGATGCGTTAAAAGTGTGTATGCGCGCGTGCGTAGGCACATGAGCGAGACGAGTGTGCTCGAAGTGACAGTAAGAGCTGTTTCGTCGAGTGCAAGAATGTGTTTGGGATTTTATGGGGTTGATTTGATTGATTTACAGTCGGTACGCGGAGACGACATGAGGGACGGCTTTTATGTACTTGGAATTTGTCGGATAGATAAGGTATTTTGCCGTTTTATGAGATTCTTTTGTAGGGCGCTGGAAGAACTTCGCGGTGACATGGATTTTAATGTAGAATATTTGCCGGAGTAAATATTTTTTTACTATTGTCGCTGTCTATTATAGCTAACTTTGTAAGCACTAAATTTTTTAAACATGCCGACTACTTAATTTGGTTTTAACTGCCAAGTTGTATTAATTTACGGATAACGTAGAATATGCATTTCACGACTTAATAGTTTTCACATTAAATTTACTTATACAACTTCCTTATTCAATAGTGACACGTGGCGCACTAACTTACCGAGTTGCGTTACGAATAATAGCGCCGATTTAGTAAACTTTGAATGCAGTTTAGTTCCCACGAAACTGCCATATAATGCTTATTACTCATTGAAACCTCGTTTTCCATTACTATAAATCATAATCATTAAATAAGAATCAGTTCACAGAAAACGAAGTTCGTACTCGTTAAATTTAGTTTCAGCAGATTTAACTCTACAACAATTGAATAATTTATATACATCTCTTTATAAATAAAGGAATTGTAAATGATGCAATTTTGTTTTTAACCACTTACTTCAGTACAGAGCTGCAGGAAGCACCGCTGACATTTTTGTTTTCACAATCTGGAAATCCGTATTTACCGGTCTGTCAAAGCGATATTTATGTTGTCTCGATATTGCGTTCCCGAGCGGGTAATTGAAATTTTCCTATCGTCCCCAGCAAATCCATTACGAGAGCTGAGTCAGCCCCGTCTCCGTTTACTGCTTTTCCGCTTCTATATCATACCTTATACACGTATAATACGTATATTGATACGGCTTTTTGCCCATCGATTCTCGTAGTTTATTTACAAATATCAGCAAACGAATTTATTTCGTATTAAAATTTCAATATTACGTTATTTGATGAAGCACTGAAAGCTATCTGTATGAAAATACATTATAAAAAAGTTGCCTTTTAAGAAATCTTTAAGAGTATTTTATTTCAGATCCATACTTTACAATTATTACAAAATATTACGTTCAGTATTGATTTTCTGTAAAAGATAAGGGTAAGATAAGGGTAAGATAAGGGTAAGATAAGGGCTCTATAGAGGTATACCTCTGTTAAGAAAATCTAGACATTTTTTCAGAAGCTCAATAATGTTATGGTATATTCAATATAAAAAAGATTAATATCAATTTTCAAATCATAATTATAAATCTATTATAAGTTATGTATTAAATCATTTCTTTCAAAGCTAAAATCAGCAGATGTATTATAATAAATATCTCATAGGTCAGTATTACCCAAGTCTAAAAGTCCGTAAATTTTTGTTGTTTATTTTTAACACAAAGAACAACGACAGATAATTTCATTAAAAAATTTTCATAATTATCTTTTCATAAAAATATAATGTTATTTAACTAGAAAAGGCTGTTTAATTATTTATAAATCCATATTTTTTAACATATTGATAAAGTACACTTTGCGTAAAATTGAAATACAACTAAAACTCGAATAAACATATTTCAGAAGATTAAGATAGGTATATAAATCTATTCTAAAAGTTTAAAAATATTATATGAAGGATTCTGACGCATAGCCTGAAATTTAAAAATCGAACTCTTTGAGAGCAAATGTCATTTGCAATTTTTTTTTTCATTCATTTAATATCGGTTCTCATACAATAAAAGACCATTAAAAATAACCATATGTGTAACTTTATTATTTCTCTAATACTATTAATTTCTTTTCTTATTCTTACTATAATACGAAATATTTCTTTCTCCAAAACCCAGGTAAAATTCCACCTCAACCAACATTCAAACATAATAATAACCCAAACCACATCGCATCCACAACAGCATATTTACAAATCGCAGCCCATAACATTCTTCAGACCATCTTATAAATTGTGCACCGCCTCATAGTGCTTTCATAGTAGCGAGTTCCCGAGGGAATTTTAAACTTTAATCTACATGTCTTGAGTTACGCACGAATAAGTAAAAATTATGCAGTTTGCACTTGAATCCTATGAGTATATGTTATATTTGAGTCTTGAGACACAGTTGAGAATGGCTAAATTTAATTCTCGAATGCAATAAAGACAGTGTGGTTGCCCTAATGCACAGAAATGCTATTGGGATTCGATCTCGCTATTCGAGGATATGCCAGATACGTAATGAAACTTGCACGTATGCAAATAAATGCTATAGTATAATGTAGCCACACTTTTCGAAATGAGTGCCCATCTAAGTCCCCGTTCAAATACTTGCGTAAACTATAAGTGTTGACTACAGCGTCCTGAAATGCTGAATTATATCTAGCGATACCTTTGAACGTGCACGCACACTGAATGTGAGTGCAAGCATTACAAGAATAGTATAGGACACTCGCAGAAGCCTCTTTGTTCTGCGCTATAATTAGAGAGGCTCCAGAAGCATCGGCTATGACTCCAAATTTTGACTCGGAGAGGGACCAAGTAATGTATTACTTGCAAGGATCCTCAAAGCAGGCCTCTTATAACACAAGTTGCATCAAGTATCTTAAAGTTTTTGAATGTACGCGCAGTTCCGCTGCGTACGCATCGAAAACTATAATATACTTATTGGCACTTCTGTTGCGAAGATAGCCGTACGTTTAACACGCGCACGAAGAGAGACCGTGCGTATACCCGCGCGCAAGAGGAAATCCAAAAATCATATCGAGCGCCGACATTTGCGCTTCAGGTGAGCCGAAGCGCTGAGCGACACCTTGAGGCGATTGACTGAATTTCCGAGGAGAGAACAGCGTCGCCGCGAACGTTCTACTGCAACCTTCATGCTCGATAGCAGAACCGCGTCGCCGCGAGCGCTCTAGGCTACCTTCATGCTCGAGGGCAGGCTGGGGTCTACCTGTGGGTCTACCTTCATGCCCGAGGGTAGCTACAGTAACCTGACGTAACCTGCGGTAACCTGCGGTAGACTTCATGCACCTGGGCTTGCTTTCATGATCGATGGTACATCGGGTAAATCGATGGCTAACTTCATGCCTCAGACCTGTCGCCGATCACGAAGATAGCTCTTAGACGTGTAGCTGAGTTGCTTTTGTCACTTTTGAACTTGCACACTCACAGTTCTTTTTATTTAAAATATATTAAATATAGTAAATGAGTAGACAATAGTACATGCGTAGAAGTAGTACATGTTTTGATACTTTTTTTTCAAGAAGATATTTTTTTTTATATCACAGAGATCCAAAATGAAAATGACAGTTGACTATAAGACATTCCTGTCGCAAGAAACCTAGAAATACAATATTGTGATTATTTATCATTGCTAGAATTCTTTATTTCAGACCAATTTCAAAAAGTTAGGGTAATATTAAGCGAATGATTGGAATAATAATAAAAGTAACATAAGGGCATTTCATAATTAATGAACAAAGTCGCATATTTCTGCATATTTTGTTAAATTCTATTAAATAATTACCTTAATGTAAGAACTAATCGTTCTTCCGGGTGGATTGGCTGTGTGTGAAGATTACACCAATTCTTGGTTAGATTGGCTGCTATTTTAGATAATAAATAATTAAAAGTTTCAACATTCATCCTCAAATATTGTTCAAATTTATCTGGATATCTTCTCAATACTGGAAATAGATGATGGTATTCGCCATAACACTGTCTGCCTTTATTTATTTCATGTGCTTGGAAGTCTCTTATATTATTTACAACTAGCTGCATATAAATAGTATCATTAAGTAACCATAATAGTTTCAATCTTGCACTCATTTTGGATCTCTGTGATATAAAAAAAAATATCTTCTTGAAAAAAAGTATCAAAACATGTACTACTTCTACGCATGTACTATTGTCTACTCATTTACTATATTTAATATATTTTAAATAAAAAGAACTGTGAGTGTGCAAGTTCAAAAGTGACAAAAGCAACTCAGCTACACGTCTAAGAGCTATCTTCGTGATCGGCGACAGGTCTGAGGCATGAAGTTAGCCATCGATTTACCCGATGTACCATCGATCATGAAAGCAAGCCCAGGTGCATGAAGTCTACCGCAGGTTACCGCAGGTTACGTCAGGTTACTGTAGCTACCCTCGGGCATGAAGGTAGACCCACAGGTAGACCCCAGCCTGCCCTCGAGCATGAAGGTAGCCTAGAGCGCTCGCGGCGACGCGGTTCTGCTATCGAGCATGAAGGTTGCAGTAGAACGTTCGCGGCGACGCTGTTCTCTCCTCGGAAATTCAGTCAATCGCCTCAAGGTGTCGCTCAGCGCTTCGGCTCACCTGAAGCGCAAATGTCGGCGCTCGATATGATTTTTGGATTTCCTCTTGCGCGCCGGTATACGCACGGTCTCTCTTCGTGCGCGTGTTAAACGTACGGCTATCTTCGCAACAGAAGTGCCAATAAGTATATTATAGTTTTCGATGCGTACGCAGCGGAACTGCGCGTACATTCAAAAACTTTAAGATACTTGATGCAACTTGTGTTATAAGAGGCCTGCTTTGAGGATCCTTGCAAGTAATACATTACTTGGTCCCTCTCCGAGTCAAAATTTGGAGTCATAGCCGATGCTTCTGGAGCCTCTCTAATTATAGCGCAGAACAAAGAGGCTTCTGCGAGTGTCCTATACTATTCTTGTAATGCTTGCACTCACATTCAGTGTGCGTGCACGTTCAAAGGTATCGCTAGATATAATTCAGCATTTCAGGACGCTGTAGTCAACACTTATAGTTTACGCAAGTATTTGAACGGGGACTTAGATGGGCACTCATTTCGAAAAGTGTGGCTACATTATACTATAGCATTTATTTGCATACGTGCAAGTTTCATTACGTATCTGGCATATCCTCGAATAGCGAGATCGAATCCCAATAGCATTTCTGTGCATTAGGGCAACCACACTGTCTTTATTGCATTCGAGAATTAAATTTAGCCATTCTCAACTGTGTCTCAAGACTCAAATATAACATATACTCATAGGATTCAAGTGCAAACTGCATAATTTTTACTTATTCGTGCGTAACTCAAGACATGCAGATTAAAGTTTAAAATTCCCTCGGGAACTCGCTACTATGAAAGCACTATCAGCGTCACGCCACGTCTCACCCACCTTCCGCTCGGACACACCTCCATACACAAGTACACCCTCGACTCTTCCATGGAAAAAAAAAAACGAAGTCACGGATATAAAAATAACCACCGCGCTCAGCACTCGCCAACGCCGTCGCGTTGCAAGTCAGCGTCTTTTTAACGCCCCCGTGCGAGCGCGAACTGTCCCTCCGTAAAAGATAAGACGCGTTCGTCACTCGTGGCCGTGTATATACTTATATCGATGCGTCTGCTTACTTTACGCGCGCGCATATATATTCGCCGATCGCGGCGAGCGGCAGATAAGTCGGGATCGGTCCACGCCTTATTCCTGTCGGCGAGAATGTATAAAGAAAAGCGGATGTATATATGCGCGTGTCCCCTTCTTTCGTCGCGCTTACCGCGTGGCTGTCTCGTTTGACATTGTCGATTCGCGTTGATACTCGAGAGGCAAGAAAGCGCTTCTTTGGGTAAGAAGAAGAAGAAAAACTTTTCGTACTGTTTTATATATCTTTTATACGCGTGGAATCGTTGTATTTTTGTTCCCGAAAAAAAATGAATATCGTGTTTCTTCTCTTTTTCGCTTGCAAAGCTTGCATGTATGTGGGAGTGAAGAAATGCAATAAATGGAAGTTTTATTTCAAAAAAGTTTCTTCGCGATTGTTTGGATGTTATATCTATAAGTTAGATTGTGGCGCGTCCGCATCCCTCGGCTGCATTAGTAAACATGAGCATTTGACAGGAGCGATGCTCGATATGAAACAAGGGGAATGCTTGATGCTCGTTTCTTCGCCCTTGGATGGTTGTGGTATGTATCTTCGGAGGCATGGGGCAGAAAGTTATTGGAGTTTTCGGGTCGGGATAATTACTGCGAGGAAAGTCGTTATAGTTTGACTGGGCCTCGAGTACACTTGATTCGCTGTCAGGGGTGATTTGTCACGCTTATAGCAGCTGAATGAGCAAGTTTTGTTTATTTATGATTATTTTGATAAAATAATTTACTTTTAGAATGCTATTGACTTCTGCATTTGGAGTTGCATACGATGTAATACGATATTAATCCACTCGACGAAATAAAATAATAAATAAATTAACTTAACTTATTGAACGATTTATTACAGTCATTTTAGTAAAGTATGCTAATCGGATTCTTGTTTTAGTAAATACGTTTCATTTAAGAAAAACGGATCTAAGAAGAAATTAATTTTCTATACGTTTGTAGCAGGAAGCGAACTCGTATAATTGTTTGATACTTTCCAATTACACTAAAAGAGATCTAGAAACTAAAATACATAACATGAACTCGATATTTGTTTTATAAAGATGTAAAACAAATTTATTTCAATACTCATCATATATTAAATCACATATTAAACGAGGCTTGTTAGACATTTATAATTAAGTTCTGAAAATGTTAAATCAAATTTACCAGTACGTTAATGATATCTTTTATAAGAGTTTCAAAGGGATACACACAGATTGCAATAAAAAACTAGATATTATTTTATAACCGATATAAAATGAATACTATTAAACTATTAAACCTGGCATAAAAATGTTTTAATCGTGAGAATCTCGGCAATTCTCATCGAGCCCATATGTGCCTCACGCCTTTGTGCCCAATCAAACACCATCGTGAAAAAAATTTCCCAGCCTATAAACGCCGCGGCACCGCCGGCACCTCGCACAAAAGGACCTTCCGAAATAGCCTTTTTCCAATCGTAATAGCCTGAATATCAGTATAGCACAGTATGCGAACAAATTCGCTCGCACACACACACATGCGTATAATATATCAAATCGTAATTTAACACGTTGAGAGAGAATCGGCGTAAACAGCCACGTGCCGCCTCTCATTCGTTCGGGTCAAAAGAACCGTCGTCGGTATATATCCCTCCTGTAGAATAAAGTGCGTCTCTCTCTCTCGTTCTCTCCACTGGCAATAATAAAAAAAGCTCAGCAGTCGTTGATGTGGCATGTCTAATGAAACATTCACGTGGCCTCTAATGCCGGTATTAGTTCGGCGGAGAAAACGACGCCTATCATTTTTCTCGCCTACTCCTCGATACTTACAGTACCTATACTGCGTGTATGCGTGTGTGTACGCGTTCACCGGGGAATCGCATGACTGCCGAGAATCCAGATGCCCCCGTTTTACGCTTTAACTTGCGCCGAGCGCTGCGCGGGGAGTCGGCGATTTGCATAATTTATCAACGGATTGAGCGGTGCTTTTTGTTTGCACGATGTGTGGCTGTTGACGAATTACGGTGACTCGGCATCAAAACATCCGTTTTCATTAATTTGGACAGCGACGAAACTTTCGTAGAAATATAATTTCGTCGGAGTATAACGCAATAGTTCGAAAGATATGCTTAATCCGTGATAAATGGTTCTAGAATTTTTAATTTTAATCTGTAATATATCTTTGATGTAGGTGTTCTTACTTTTTGATGTTAAATAAATTAATTTTTTATACTGATTAATATATGCATCTTTGTAAAAAATGTTAATGTAATCCATTTTTAAGATACCTATAACTATAGTTTCAATTCCCATTTAAATCATATCAAATAATAAATAGAATTTAAAAAATGTTTTCAATAATATTGTACTGTGTTTCTCCGCGAATGCCGCTTAATTAATTAGCATCGAGTATTATTATTTATTTTGATGTGAACATACACTCATCTTGACTTACGGATTAGAATTATATTAATAATTAAAAATAATTGAAGCGTTTCAAGAAATGAGGATACTTTTACTAAAATTGATAATAGCTTATACAATATATTTGAGAACAACTTTAAAGCAATTCTTAGTGCTATTTTGCATTTACCAAGTTACATTAGGTACAGGACGTACGAGTACGCAATACAAATTTCATGTTCAAGAATCTATTTTAAACATATTTAAATGCATATCAACGCAACGCAATATTATTTTATTTTTAACTATTCTAAAAAAAGTCACTAATATTAACTTTAAACTTCTTTCAGCTACATCACTGCATAAGGGGATCAACTACTATAGCGAAACGATTCGCTCGTTGGTTTGGTAATATCGCGCGTCGATTCATGGGCCGCGCCAACTATATAAACTCTCTCCCCCCCCAGCTATACACGCTATACACGCGCACCCCAAATCACATTTCCAGCCGAGCATATAAAACCCCATTAAATCGGGACTCTCGCGCACTAGTCATTGTAAAGTTGCGCGTGAAATATGCGCTGCCATCGAGCCAGAGAAAAAGCGAACTCGACTCGACAAAGGCCCGTGTGCCCAGGGCTCACGAAAAAATACCGAGCTCCGATCGTAGTACTACCGTTATACGCTCTTCTTTTTTTTTTTTATTGCCGCGTGGCAGTCGTAAAAAAATATGTGTCGCGCGCATCTCCACTGTTTTCTCGATTTCTGTTCCGGCGCAGATAGGCGCGTTGATCGATAATTTTTTCATAAATATGTATACACACACGCGCGCGCGCGCCCCCGCAGGGTTTGCTCGAATTGCAGCGCGCGGCTTACGCGTGTAAAAGGCCGTTTTCGAGGAGTTTGAAGAGGGTATGAGGGGACAGAGGGTTGAGATAGGGGTCGGCCAGCTAGATTTCAGCGGTATCAATTTTTTTTTACTCTTTGTTGCGAGTGTCGCTTCGAGATTTGATGGGCCATAAACGTACGTCATTTTCGAAAGTAGATTATGGCGATGGAGTTTAAATGCTCGCGTGTAGGTGTGTGTATATATGTGTGGGAGTGCACGGTGCAGCATAGGATGCTCGAGTTTTACGCGCTTTGAATAACATTTATCGTAGAAATGGACGATCTATACGAATATTTTTATTTCTTTATGCAAAATTGTAGCTTTTGCTTGTTTGTTAACTTTTGTTATCTTACTTGAAAATATTACTTTTTGTACAGGGTTTACATTTTTCTTAATTTTTTTTTAAGGTTCCGAATGGAAATAAAGCTTTGCAGCTGTTAAAGACGATAACCTAAACTAAAGACTTTAATTACAAAATCGGAAAATTGGCCTTTCATCTTTTTTGACAACAATAGCCTGTAATCAGGCTTTTATTTTGTGCCTGTTACGTAGCCTATTGTCCTTTTGTTAAAGTCGCAAGAAAAGATTCCAACAAGGAAGCGTAACGCTTTTCAGCCAAAGGTCGAAAATTCCTATTCACGTTCGCGTCCGATTTTACTTTCAGAGCTTATCATCTTCGCAACAAACTTCTGAGAGTTTAATTTTATCGTATTAAATTACATAATAGAGAAATATAACAAATATTTATATATTTTACACTTAAAGTGTATAATTCAGTCAATCAATGAAGTAGCTATTTCATGAAATCAGCGATGATTTTAGTAACATTATGAAACGTGACGTTTCCATTATACTTAAACTAAATAGTCTGTGAAATGGCTAACAACAGTTAGATTCTTCTGATTTTCTATACTTTAACTAGGTAGTCTATAAATTTACTAGTTATTCTATAGTATATGACTATTAGCAGTTATACATATTTAGAGTAGAAAAAGCTTCTAATTTTTAATACTTTTACTGGGCATTCTACGAATAACTAATTATTACATAAAATAAATAAAAGAAGGTAATTTAAATATGAAAAGTTTCTGATATTCTGTACTTTAACTTAGAGTATAAAATATAATATGTACTAATAATCACTGTGAATAATAGTACATTATGCATCAAGGGAGTAAAGTGGGCAATGTACGCACAGAGTGACGTTGCCGACCGAGCGAAGCGAGGTCGGTATTTCACACAGTGCATGCTTGCCTACTGTACTCCAGAGGTGCGTATACTACTTTTCACCACACCCCCGTAAAGAAATGACTGTACGCATCTCAGCAGGCCGTAGAGTACCCCATGCTCTGCCTAGAAGTAAAGTGACTTGTGTACGCGTGACGCGCTGTTTTACCGCTCGAGACGCAGTCGAGAGCGGAAAAAGACGCATCGCGCATGTGCAAGTCACTTTATTCCCTAGGCAGTCCATGCGGTACTGTAAGGCCTGCTGAGAGGGCGTACAGTCAGCACTTTACGCGCAGTGTGGTGAAAATAAATTTTAAACATAGTATATTGTATCTCTGAGTGACAGATTTAAAATATAAAAACATATTCTTCGAATATTCATTAACATATTATCTTAAAAATGCATAAATTTAATTCTTATCTTATCATGGAACAATTTAATAAATCAATCAGACTAATTATTAATTTATCACCGTCGTTTTGAGGTCATTTCGTTGACCTTTTTAAAATATAACTTGGCGATTTACCTATATGAAATTATAGTCTGCAATGTCCCTGATAAATTCAAAAATATGTCTGATTAACTTATTAATATTGATTTTTTTTCCAATTAACATTAATCTACGTACATAAGTGATAGATTTATGTCTGCTAAGAAAGTGAATTAATAAATTACGTAGGTACTTACGAATCTTACATTCAGGTTATATTAAAATACGTAAAAATACACTTGAAAAGCATACCATTCTAATAAATATAAAATATGTGAGCCATATTTTCCATTATCCATTTCCAAGTCTCCTTTCTTCGCGTAAATAAAAAAATATCCTTACTTCACCCAAACGTTACCCATGTTCCTCATTATTCAACTCATTAAACCGAATCACCCTCGCATCCTCGAAAGATCCGGAAAATTCACCTTTCATCTTTTCGCGCCGCGTGAAGAAAGAAAAAGAAAACCGTCCACAAAAGCCCCCAATTACATCCACTAACCTCCATCCATTGTGAACCTCGCCTACAAAATCGTAGCTCCTACTCTCCAGCCAGTGTCGGAAGCAAGCAAGCAAGCAAAAAAAGCAGCCGACAAGCTTCTCGCTCGCGCGCGTGACCTATTCTTCCCAAAAGTCTCCATTGATTTTCGCAGACACTCCATGTGTGGCTATGTAGGTGTGCGCCGCTATACACCTAACGAGAGGAGAACACTTGCCGAGCGAGCGCGTCGAAGTCCAGCTGACCCGGCATTATCCGCAACTTGTCGGTCGCTCGGCCGGGAAAAAGTTTTAAGGGTCTTTTCGGGCACTCGCGCTAATGACTATTTTTCACGCCGCCGACCGTACGATTTTTTCTTTTTGTTCATTCTGGAGGGAATGTACACGCAGGTTTTCGGGCTGATGGTGGTGCTGGTGGTTAACTACTGTGTGCACGATCGTTAATCATAAGGCCGAGAGTCGTCCAACTTGTGTTAACGTCATTTCCAAGTTCTTTTACGTGGTGAATAGGGAGGAGATGTGTGGGTTGCGGGAAGAAGTGGAAATATAAGCTAGCACGCGCTTGTACGACATTGTGGAATTAAGCGATAGGTGAGCCTCGTAATTTCTGGGTATTAGTCAAATAGCTATAAAAAGTTTTGCATTTTCTTCTTTCATCAGGAAACTTGTTTTTTATGTATGAGAAACGTTTCTACTATTATTGTACATACTATTGAATGTGAAATTTTTATTTTGTTTTTATTTTAAATATATTAAAAAAATTTCGTACTTATTATTTCGTAACTTTGAGTAATATGAAAGTGGATGCTTGTTGTAAATTAATTTTGCTTTTTTTATTATAATATTACATATAAAAATCATATTTAAGGTGGCTTCCCGGTGGGTACCGTATCAAGCGAGGGTCCCATGGGGTGTTTAACTTTTGATTTTAATTTTGGTTCAATTACATTATTCAAATTTAATTCTGAAGCATTATGAACTACTTCTGAACATTAGTAACAAAAGATAATTATGTTAATACATACAAAAATGATAATTTGTCGACTTAGCTCCGGGTGCGCATGCGTAGAAGCACGTTTACAGCGTTTATTATCGATATCTTGTTTATTTCTGCATAAAAAAATCTTCAAGTACATATTCTGTTTATTAATAAATATGTTTTTATATATTAGTAAGTAGTGATAAACGGTCTCATCCCATAAGGTTATGTGTTAAAAGTAATTTTGTACAAGCGTAGTTTTTTCAATAATTTTGTCGTTGACCCCGAATTTTCTTTACACAGATCAAAAATATAATGTTGAAATAATATTTGTGGATAATTTCAAAGACGTCATTGTTTTTATAAATAGACGCTGAAGCCACGGTAACAATATACCTGACTTAATATAGGAAAAATGATTTGTTATATTATTCTTGAAGAGATAATCGAGTAATATAATGTTAAATGTAAATATATTATATTACATTTTTAAAGAATACCTTTGAATGGAAGTAGACGACGGCATTCATTACAAAATAATAATGTTAATTCTGTATCGTTTTCTTATTGCTTTAACTTGATACCTGAACAAAGTCATTTATATCTTAATCGGAAGGTCTTGCTATAAGCCATAATAAATTCATTCGGTTTCATACAGTTTTATAGGTATATTATAACTTAATTAATGTATATAAGTAATAGAAATGAAAACATTTCGCAAAGTTAATCTTTCGCAAAATCATAAACTGTTGTGTGCAATAAAAATATATTATAAATAATGTTACTTATATTATACTAGCTCAGCAAAATTTTGGGGAAGGCTAATGACTAAAATTGGGTAAATTAATCTTTTAAAAATATATATTTCCGAACGATTTGTGGCAAATCGCTATTTTCTTCTATATTATTGAATAATTTTTATAGTATAAAGTATAATTTATATAGTATATTTTAATAAAAATATAGATACTTAAAATATGACTATAAACCCAATCTATTTTTTTTCAGCATAGTTAAAATTTGCTAAATTTGGTTCTCTATCAATATTATGTTATAATTATAATTTATGCAAAAACGTGCCAATTTGATCTTTGTCATTGATCTTTATGAGCATTTAAGTACATATCCAAAAATAATAATACTGCATCTAACTCTTAGGAAGTATCCACAAAGTAAGACCCTTCACGAAAGACTATCCTTAACTTTTAGTGTATAATTTGCGAAAACTAATTCAATAAAACCAAATACTATGAATAATAATTAATAATATTAATTAAATTGACATTTTATATTAAATTAATCAAGAAACTTTCACATTTCGTGTTCGAGTAATGAAATAACTCAACTTAATTTGTTATATTAAAATATACCAGCGTATCATGAAATTTACTTTTGTATTCCAAATATTTATTAATTAAACAGTTCTCATATCTATAAATGTTATTTGCTATATCTCATATAACAAATGTATTAAATGTGATTCTACTAGTTACAATATTTACAATTATATATAAATAGATGCATATACGTAAATATTAATTAAATATTTTAATTTCTCCTATATAACATTAACTAAATAAAAAATTAAGAAAAGATGATAGAAGATTAAAATTTCTATTTTTTTATCAATCAAATATCAAACAGTCTGAGAACTCTCAATCCCAATACAATATCCCCAAAAATACGCGACCAATTGCCGAAATAAATCAATTATACCCAAGCTTACATCCCACTCCATCCGACCCTCCGCGATTCCGTTAAATCGACGAAATACGCAAAATTACTGGGTCAAATGGAAATCCAATGTTAAAATTAATGGATTTACGTCAATTGTAACGTCCTCCTCCCTATACTCCTCCTCCCTGGAAATCCCCCTCAAATCGTTCCGCTCCTGCTCCCGCTCCGCGAAAACGTACACATACGTATATACCGGGTTGGGTCTGCGACCCTCCGCGCGCGCATTCGAATTTAATCCCTCGGAGTCCAAGCGCGAGGAATACCTAATTCGACGTTATGCTCGCTATATATACGAGGTAGAAGGGGACAGATTCAGATATCGTTTAATGCCGGGGACTTATAACGTTCCCATAAATACCGCCCATTAGGTATATCGCGCCGCGACCGGCGAGTATTTCGTAAAAGCCGTTTTGGGGAATTTGGACGCGCGCGTGATGTATATAACGCTATAGACGGCCCCGAAAAGGGATTACACGGCCCGTGGTTGGATTCTCGCGGTCTCCTTTGAGAGCTGCCGAAAGAAATCGAGGAGGTGGATCCGGATAGGTGTTTCTTTACGTAAGAGGACGATGGTCGCGCGTGAGGTTTCGTGCGCGAGGTAATTAGTGTACACGTGTGAGTGTGACCGAGCTGATTGAATGGGAATAGAAATTCAAAGCGATTTTGTATGTTTCGGAGGTTTCTGGTAGGAGTTCTGAATCGAGTTTGATAGTTTTTGAATGGTAGCGGGTGGGAACTGTTTTAAAATCTGACACTAATTAATAATTTTATAAGATTTGGAATATATAATATTGTTAATAAACAGCCATATTTAGGATTTTAGAAGACAATTGTAACAGATTATCTATCAAAGTAAAATTATACATGAAATAGAGGATATAAATTTATATGTATTTATCAACATTATAATTATTGAACTATTTACTAAAGTTTAACAAAGAGATAATCAACGCAAACATGACATTTCAATTAATAGATCATTTATACAATTTTAAAACGCTCCTTGGTAAACTTATATGGGAGAGTGGGACGGATTCAATATATTTGGGGAAATATGGTAATAATTACTTAAAAATATAAATCTTATTTAAAATAAAATAAAAACATCAGAAGTATACTAAAATAATTCCCTTTATTTTTAACAATAGATTAGAATCATAATATTAAGTATGAAATTAAGTATACAAATTTAAGAAAAATTTAATACCATAAAAATGCAATCTGAGGTGTCATAAATGACCGATTAGCCATTGATGAAGTAATTTGGAAATTAATGTAAAACGAATATGTCAAAAATTTGGGGAAAAATATAACTTTATTTTTAGCATAAATTATTTTGCGATTTGAAATTTATTTTTTATGTGATTATAATTAGCTTTGAATGAGATAATGTCATTAAATAGTTTTTACTTAAAATTTTCATTTTTTGTATAGGGAAGAATACAAAATTTTAGTTTTGAGGTCAGCTTTAGTGTATAATATGGTAAAAAACATAAATCAACACGTATTTATTTTGCATTGTGAAAATAAAACTCAATTTATGAAAGTAATAGCTTATTGTAGGTCCTTCGATTAAACTCACATTGTTAAATATCTAAAGATACCAGCCCAAGTAACGTCACAATGTTTTTAAAGTTTTGCTAATATCTTCTTCAAATTTTCAAATATCGTGAAAATCCCTTTTACTCATGCCATGCTGATGTCCCTTCTAATATACAATAACAATATTTTACTGTCCATTAGCGTCCAAGACAGAAATCCCTGGAACTAAATCATTCCTCGTAAACATTATGACCGTCCTTTCACCTCGCCGACTTTAAAGAATAACTGAAAATCACTCCCAAAAAATGACTGCACAAAAATTATCAAGAATATTTCCTCTTTCTCTCTCTCTCTCTCTCTCGCGCGAACCCACCACCGATTCTCCCGCTATGCACACACAGCGCGCGCCATATAATAAATTCGAATTTTCGCGAAAAGCGCGGGGGAAAAAATCGAGCGTTAAATCGAGACTGACGCTTGCTCGCGTCGCCCGTAATATACCTACAGCTATATACGCGCGGTGAACAAAATAAAAGGGAGGAAGAAGCGTCGCGTCGCTGCACCGCGATTACTCAGAGCCACCTCCGCGCGCACTCCATGAATATTAAATGTGTTTATTCCCGCAAGTATTTCCATCGTCCTCGGCGCGTCCGTCGTCCACACAAATCGGCTTAGCGCCGCGCGCGATGACTGATCGCTCCGATTCGCTTCCAGCCGATATTTTTTTTCCCCGTTTAGTCATGCCATCGGATATTTCTTCAAAGTGCTGCTGGTGGTGAGAGAGAGAGAGAGAGAGACGCGTTTCCGTGCACGCTCTTATTAATGCCCGAGCTCGGAGTTTTTATCGCGTGGCGGTTGGTGGAACGTTGAAGGTGCTTGAGGCGTATGGCGATGCTTTTACTTTTGGATTATGTATGCAGTTTTCTTTTTGTATGGGTGAAGTGATGTTCATTGATGGGGTTAGATTAATTTAGAGGAATTAATATTTGGTGTCCTGCTGTTCGTCATTTGTTTTACTGTTAGCCTTAGCTCAAACATTAGTGTCAAAATTCAGATTTGATTCAAAATAAGTTTATTATGAGTTAAATGGAAGTTTCTTTCAAGGTAAATGGCGTATGCCACTCACAATAAATATTTGACGAAAGTGCAAACTTTTGCATTATGAGTTACAAATCGGTAATCATAGCAATTAAATGGTCAAAACAAAAGTAAATACAAATACGTTAGAGCTGCTTGACCGATTTATACACATCTATGCAAGTTTTTAATTTAATTAACTTCCAGTGTGATTAATTAAAAAGAAGTCTAAATATTCTTATCATCTAGTGGTATGTCAGTAAGCAATGCGTTTACTTTTTTACTCTTAGATTGTATATGCAGATATTTTTTTAGGTACAGGTGACTGTTATTGATGAGATTAGATTAATTTAGGGGAATTAATCGTTGTCCTGCAGTTCATCACTTTTATGAGTGTATGATTTAACTCACTCAAATCCATTTAAATCCAGGTTTTAACCTTCATTTATATTTTATTCTTAATATGAATGCTGTATTAGCATTGTTCGTAGTTATTTCATGATATGCCATGTAAAACAATAATAAATTAAATAGGTATGCATATAGACTCTAAAAGAAATTTAAATTAAATAAATTATTATAATCCACACAGAATTTCAGTCAAAATGATGACTAATACAAAACATAAGATTATATACGGAATAAAGTACATTTATGGCTCATAACCGAAAAACTTTATCTCCTAATGATATTAAATACACTTAGAGCTCATATGACAAGACTATCCCTTTAATGTCACATTTCGAGACATAAACCTTTTTTTCTAAAAGGCAACAATAAAATCGTAATGGTGGACTTTCATGCGCCTATCCTGAGCAATAAAAAGGAGTAGTATTTTTACGATTAAGAAGAATCCACGTGGATGTGCTAGTTGTGCAACACGTGATCCCCTTTTGACGTACGTAATAAAACACGGAAAAAAATGTTCGACGGTCACATAACAGCCTTCCGAAATTTCTCGTTTTATCATATATATGTATACCGTCCCCCGCACCTTGGGTACATCCGGTAGAGCAGCGTGGCGCAGCACATGCTGCCCCCCTAGATTTCATCGCCTCTATTCATGTACCATATATACGCCAAAATTGTATTACATTTTTATGTGCGATATTTTTATTCGACTATTCAAACGAATTGTAGTCACTATTTTGCCTTCTATATTTGTTAATTCAACGCAGTAGTATTCAATGAATATGTATGAAAGTTTAGTTGATTAAGAAATTATTTCATAAAATCCCAATTGGTACTATATCCAAAATCGGACAAAAATAGATATATTTTTTTAATAAATTTTTTATTTTATTAGTCTTAGAAAGCAATACGTATTCGAATCTCTGCTGCAATAAATCTGATTTCGAATGGAACAATATTTCTTTTACTAGAAAAATGAAGGTTATTGTTAATTGTTTGAAAGTTCCTGACTAAAACTTGACAAGAGCAGCGCTATTTTATCATTTTTATCCATATAATAATCCTAGGATAAAGAAACAAAAAATTAATTTTGTGAAACTGGATCATATTTAAAAAATTATGTTGATCCAAAGCAATATACTATATTATTGATAAAAAAGCTTATAAAATAACTGATAATCTCCTTATTGCAAGCAAGTCATCAATAATTCATAAAATGTTGAAAGTTATTGAGCTTCCATTCTTCTTAAAATAGATTCAGGATTAAAATAAGTTTTAATGGCTATAAATATTCCGTCGTTCTACAGATGATACTATCTTGTTTGTGAACGTTCTTTCAAATACCAATTGGTTCGCACAACACAATTCACTCTGATAATGAGTAAAAAAAATCATGACTCAATTCCTACACTAAGACTTTCTTCCAATATTTCAATCAAATTCCTCGAATGTAAGATAACGCACATCGCCGATAAAAGAAACTGCACGACTATTGCCCTTTATTCTCGCCCGCGCGCACTTCAGTATAACGCGCGCATTTCTTTCATTCGTCGGACGCTACTCTGGCCGCGCGCACACACACATATATACACCACACCCGAGCAAACGGGAAAAACCTTTCAATGGCTTTATGGAGGGGCCATTGATGCGCCACCGACACGAATTTCTCATCGAGATAAACGTGGATAAATTTTATTGTTTTTCCGAAGGGAAGAAAGAAGCCCGTGCGAGCGCGAGGGCGTCGAAAAGTTCTCTCATATAGCGGCTCTTCGCATCCCCACGTACGTGTACTACACGCATACCTATAGGCCGCGGCGCCTGGGTAAAGGAAGCCGCAGTCAGCGCTTTATGACAACGGTTTGATGTATCGCCGGGGCAGCGGAAAAAGTGCGGAATTCGGGGGAAAAAAAAACACCGCGCCAGCATCCGTCTTCGCGAATTTATCCGCTGGGAAAAGCGAACGCGCTAGCGCGCGAGAGAGGGACAGCGAGAGAGCTATCTTTATTGCTAAAGCTCGTTTTTCCAGGATATATACGAAGTATCGGCGCGCGCGTTTTCGAAGATTCGGGAAAATTCATGCGTGTGTGTGTGTGTGTGTGTCTTGAGCTGAGGGCCTGAACGTGGACTTTGAATGAGAAGTGGTGGGTTTTCTTGTGAGAGGGCTGTTGCTTTCGTTATGTATGAAGATAAATTACAGGAGCTTTCGCAAGAATCGCCCATTTCAAGCTGACTAAATAATGACGTTATTTTACGAGCCAGTTTATTTTTGCTGATTTCTATAAAATAAATTAAATCATTGATGTTATTATAGATTTTTTATTTAATAATAATTATCATGTTATGTGAATTTATGATATATCTGTTTGAAAATTAGAAACAAATTAAACAATTTTTTTGTAACAAAAAGACAGCGGAGATGTATGTAGGTAAAGTTTGGAACGTTTGTGGAAGTATGTTCAATTTTTGCGTGAATCGTTTTGTTAATGTGTAAAACAGAGTATCTGACATTCCTAAAATAGGGCTGATCCTTAATAAGGTTAAAAACAGCCCAAAAGTAAGGCATGATTTTTGTAGCCCTATCTATACGTTTTATCTCGCTAATTTTTGTGGGAGTGAATGAGCAGCCTTAGAAACTACATACAACATTTTTTCATCAATTTTTTTATGAGGAACCAAATTGAGACTCAAAATGAAAATGAAAAAATCGATTCTATTTCTTTATTCAAATAGTTGGCGTTTTATCTCAGTAATACTTTCACATTCAAGTAAAGATTATTTTATTAAACATGTGTAAATTTTTTTGATTGATTTAATTATGAGGAAAACTTTTTATCTAAATAACAATAAATGAAAAACATTTTTTTGCGATTAGAATAACAGATTTATACTTATTAAATCACTTGGTCTCGTTATATCTTGTTAATTCGTTCACCATTACAAAACGAATAAAAAACTGCACTTATATTAATACTTTCACGCAAATCTATTATGAGGAAAAAAATTCATTCATATATTCCCAGTTCCTACGTATTGCGCATTTTGAGCAATTGCTTAAATGCTCAAATCTATACATTCTAACCTCTGCTTAAACTGTAATAAGCCAACTAAGTTAATGTTCCCCGTAATTTTTTGCTTAGAAAAAAATGAAGAATATATTTAGATGTATAATGTAAAATATTCTATAAAAATGAGCGGGGTATAACTTTGGCAATATTATTTCAAAATAGATGAGTCGAATGCATAATGTAGCTTCAGTAGTATTAGAACTGCACAAAATCTTTTCCTCATAATAAATTTGCGTGAAAATGTTTATATAAGTGCAGTTTTTATTCGTTTTATAATAGTCAGCCAATTACCGAGATATAACGCGACGAACTGATTTAATACGTATCAACCTGTTATTCTAACCTCGAAATAATGTTTTTTATTTATTATTATTTCGATACAAAGTTTTCCTCATGCTTAAATCGATCAAAAAAATGTACACGTGTTTAATAAAATAATCTTTACTTGAATGTGAAAGAATTACCGAGATAAAAAAAACGCCGAGATTTCGAATAAGTAAATAAACTCGATTTTTTCATTTTCTTTTCAAGTCTCAATTAGGTTTATGATAAAAATAATTGATAAAAAAAATTGTGTATAAGTTTTCTAAGGCTGTTCATTCACTCCCACAAAAATTAGCGGGATAAAACGTCTAGATAGGACTATTTATTTATATTTATGCATGTTAGATACTTTGTTTTAGACCTTAACAAATCGATTCACACAAAAATTGAAAATAGTTCCACTAACGTTCTAAACTTCATCTACGTGAAGATGTAGTGTGGTGGGTTCGAAAACATTAAGTAATCAATCGGTTTTACACAATTTACCAATCACATTAGTATAAATCTATACATATTATAAGGTGATTATATCCAATATGATCCATATACGCAATCATCACGGCGATTCTTATAGTTATCACGAAATTTAACTGATAAATAGCTAGTGAATTATGTATATGACGTACTCAGCCAAATCTTAATCGGATAATTACGTCACGGGGGCAAAAGGAGACTAATTAAGTCTCGCAAACGCTCAAATAAATTCGTCACTATAATTTTGATTAACTAATTATATGACTGAGATATATTATATAAAGAAGTTGGTCCAAGTCGATAATACCCTTGATGTTATTACGTATAGTCAGCTTTCAGTAGATTGTTTATTTTATCGTCCGTCTATGCGCCTTTTTAGTATAAGAGTGCATATGTCTACACGTTCATTCTACCTATATTAATAGACCCACGTAATAGACACCATACAAGTTTAGCATCTAATGACAACCCATCAAATTTGTTAAGCGTTTTAAAGATAAGAAACAAATATTTGTTACAAAAGATACATACTACACTTTTGAATAATTTGTGGAAAAATTGTAAATAATACACATTTAAATCATGTATGCGTTTTATATGTCAGTTAAATCCACAGAAATATCCATAGATAAGGGCTATTTTTTATGTCCAAAATGGCTAAACCTTATAAAATATGTTACTTTAAACATTTAACTAATTATTTTATTATTTAAACCACTTTCGATACGTAAATTTGCTTCTTATAAGTGATTAACCCTTTCATACCCAGGATGTCCTACATAGGGCACGTTTATTTGGGACTTAATATAATATCGATAATCAATTAAAACTATTTCTAAAATGTGTGAGTGCTTTATTTGGATGGACAGTAATCTACTGATATTGGTCGAATAAAAAAGAATTTAATTACGTGACATAAAAATCATAATGATGATGTTCTGATAGCAAAGCTATGTGTATGGGGAATATTCCTTTTAGTGATACTATCGATAGATTAATTTAAGAACAGGAGAACTTATAGTCATTTTTAAAGACCATTTCTAAAAATCATATTTAGAGCTTAATTTCTCTTTAATAAACTGTTGGAATATACCCTGGTAGAAAGTTAGCTAGAATGGCTGGTTAGCTTATTAATTATTAGCCTGATTAATAAGCTATTAATAAGTCAAATTATAGCTAATATCTGGCTAGAATCTGCTTAAGACTATGCTTTAAGCAAGAACGTATTTCGTTTGCAAATCTAACCTATTTATATTTTATTTTGAAAAGTTATTAGTTTTTAAAAATATACATTATTATACTTTATTGAATGTTGAATGTACGAGATTATAGAAATATGTATATGCAATACTAAAAGTATTTTATAACTAATAATTTCCTTTCCGAAAATTAGTCAATCATAACTTAATCAACAAAAATTTTGTGATTGATGTCGAAAATAAAATTTTGTAATAAAACTTCATTGTAAAACTACAAATATTTGTTTACCAATTCTCCAAATTTCGTCATAACTTACATTATTCTGTTTTTATTGTTATTTTTAAAATAACAATAATTATGTGACTACATGCATTCTATTATTTATAACATAAATTTCTTTAATAAAGACACTTAAATTTTACTCGGGGCTTTGGTACTTTTTGTGTAAATAATAATTTTTAAATGCACGCGTCGTTATGTAAACAAATAACCTAACCTCCATTACTACTAGACATTTAAGGTAAATTTTTAACATTAATTTAGTAAAATACTTAATGTAGTAAACTGTTATTATTTCCATTATTAATTAATACATAAATTACTTAGGTTATCAATTTTATATCATCTAGAATATTAAGCAGAACCTAGCTAGAAATTAGCTAAAAAGCATATCATTTTTAACTGATTTCTAGCTAATTTCTTAACCAGAATTAAAGCAGATTTAGAAAATCTAGCTAATATCTAGCTAGTGATTAGCTTAGATTTCTACCAGGGTAGGTTTGAGACCATTCTAAGGATAACTAAAAGCAGAAGAAACTTTTTTCTCACTGTTAACATACTTTAGAACTGAATGGGTTAAAGAATGAAAATAAGACGTGTCATATTGGGTATTCGTAAAACCCAATATGTCCCACTAGCTATTTATTTTCAAATCTCTGTAGAATTGCCCTACATGTATAATGTCAACTTAAAAATATTTGTATGTTAGTTCATATGCTATATTTATGTTATTATACCTTTTCATTATTACTATCTGATTAAAATGCTCTGTGCCGCGAATTATATCAAAATATTCCCTATCTCTCCCTTTAATTTTCTGATATATTCACCGTTACTCCTGCCTATTATATAATCATTGCGTATATAGGTACTTCGAACGAAGCTAATGTAATGCACGTACCTCCAGCTACACCACAATAAATTAACCGAAGACGAGACAGAAGCACTATCCATACTCACCAGCAATTTCCCCAAAAAAGCTCCCCGTCGGAATAAGCGAACCCATTCCCGTGCAACCGTACAACCAACGCGCCGTCGCTGCATAATCCAAAAAGATCTCCTCCCGCCACACGCGTCAACCTCAACCCCGCCTAATATAACCGCGCAGACATCAAAAGGCGCCTTATATATAGCTGGCGTCGCGTCTGCGTCGCGCTGAACCGATTTACTTTACGGCGTATATCCCGCAGGATGAGGTATACCTGCGCCCTCTAAAATTCCCTTTACTCGCCGCGGTGCCATCCGAGTGCTGCGTGCACTCGTCGCGCGCAGCGAAAATCGCGGACGACGCAGGGCGCATTTGACGGTAGCTATACGGCGGTACGTAGGGAAAGCCTTCGCTCTATATACACACTCGCTTCTAATGAATCGTCCGCGCGTTATTGGCGTTATTATACCGGCAGCGAGAGATGCTGCTGCAACTACCGCGCGGGAGCACTTTCCTAAACGACTTGGATTAGATTTGCCACGAGTGCGCTTGTGTGTTGGCGTGTGTGTGTGTGTGTGTGTGTGCACACGCCTGCAGCATCGCTCGGTATAAACGGCGGTAGCGAGGGTCTTTTATTGCTCGGCTGATTGATCGTGCGCCGGCGGAGCGAACGCAGCCAAGTATAGAAGAAGCCAGAGAGAGAGGGAGAGAGAGAGCGAACGTGCTTACCCGCAATTCCCTCAGATTGCATCTTTGGAGCCGATGATGCTGCTGCGGTGTGTCGGTGTGTGCGTGGTGGATATTTTCCTTCTTTGAGTAGTACGATAGCGGCTTCTCTATGTAGCTGGTATAGCTTATACTCTCGCTTTCGTCTATTGTGTGCAAGTCAGCGGCTCTTTGTCTTCGTGGAGGTTTTATTAGCGAGGTATTTTCATATAGAGAGTTGTGTGCTCAGCCGTATGTGTATTATGAATTAGATGGAAAGACTCAGTTTTATTTGATTTTTGCGTATTTGTTGTATGCGCGTGTATCTCGGGACTTTCACTTGATGCATTGCGCTGATTGTGACTCATCATTTTAATGTCTAAGTTTAGTTTGATGCGAATGCAAATTTATTGTCATAGGATGAAGATGCATACTTGTTAAATTAAATCTTATTATCAATGTTCTTACAGGAAGGAGTCAGGCCTACTTTATCCGTCAATAAATATAGTTGAACATTACGTTTTTCTCAAAAAATATGCCTAATAATGAAAAGAAGAAAGAAATGTGGGATTCTGAATAATGAAAAAAAAACGAAATTTTGGAATCCGTAACTTTGTTTTTTTGTTGCTTTGATCTTCGCAATTTTTCGCTGTTTAAGGAGTTTTCGTCTTTTGTTTCATAGTTTTGTTTATCTTCATTTTCAAATTTTCTTTTCAGTAATCACTTTATTTATGGAAAATTATGAAAAAGAGTGGAACACTTGAATTGTTATCAGAATGAAAAAATAGCATTATCATGTAATTTTATTAATTTTCTGTTAATTTTAGTTAATTCTTCCACTATTTATTTTCCAAAAATGAAACGATCCTGAAAAGATGTTTGGTTCTTAATGTGTTGAGAAAAACAACATTTTCTAATATATTTATCAGTGGATAAAGTAGGTGTAACGCATCCCCTTAAAGTGCATCTTCTATAACGATGTAAAGAAATATATTATTCGATTAGATATCTAATATAAGTTGATTAAATTCAGTTAAGAAAATCTTAATTTAGTAGTTACAATTGATACTTCCAAGTAGTGACTTTACTGTAATTGCGCTTGCACATATCAAAAAGTTTGCTAAATCGTACTATATATACTATAATTATGTCGTATACACATAAAAATGAGTTTGATATCTCATAAACTAGCTAAAACGTTAAAACAAATATTTGTTATTCTTAATTCTGTAATGTACATAAGAAATGGAATATTGGTGCATCGTTGATAGAAAAAAATACATGACTCCTTATTTTTACATAGTACTAATATATTTTATTCCATCATTTGAAAAAGAATAAATGAAAAGAAGAAATGGAAAAATTGTATGCAATGAGAATTGCTCACAGTGTTGTTACATGTCGACCTCATCGATTCGTCGAATTTTTAATACGAAAAAATGTGACACGTGAATTTATTTTTTAGAAAGACAGTAATTTTCCAATGAATTGTCATGCACAGAAGCGGAGGTTCAGAGAGAAATAATTTATACTTGATTGACTTATATAAATATTCCAGTTCAAGTAATACAATGTACATGAGAAGTAGCTTTATAGCTTATTAAAACATTCATGCCATTATTTTAGTGCATAATAAATTGTGACAAGCAATTAATTTAATGATTAAATGTAGTTTACTAATTCTTCTAGTATAAAGTTTACAAGACTTTTATATTTAAAATACTCCAATTAAAGTATACTGTAATACGTGTAGATAAAGTTCTGAGAAGTTCATACCTCCAACTTTTATATCAAATTAAATAGATTCAGGAGGTTACTTTAGCTTCAAGCACCCTCAAGAATTTTTAAATTACGCTGCTGTACAAACTCGGAGTAGATTAAAATTTAGTATGAAGCTTCAACAACTATTTAAATACTCAAAAAGATGTAAAAAGCACTATTTAAGTTATTGAAATTGAAAACATAACGAACATAGTACCTATATTCCTTTTATTATTCGATTCACGATATTCGCATTTGTTTACCTTGACTATTGTTCAAACGGAATCTACTTTTATAAAAATAAAAAAAATATAGTACAAATTCATTTTAGCATGCACTTTGCTTTCCTTTGTCCGCGACATACGAACATACATACCCACGGCTTCCTAATATTTGCCTTTTTCTCTTACACTCCTTCTCTCTTGCTACCTAGCGCAAACCAATGTATACCATCATGCGCATACTTCCTGTATTTGTTTCTATCCTCTTTTCTTTCTCTTGCTTTGCGCCTGCTTGTGCGTCGATGTTTGTTCTTTATACGTCAAATTTATGAGGGGAGCTCGAGGCATTCCTGAGTGATTTCTCCTTGGGAAACAATCTATTGTAATTTTGTATTGAAATCACGCTCTTCTCTGTTTGATCTCCTTGATTTCGGCGTTTCTATCATTAGATTTATGTAATGTACTTTATTTATTCGTAACCAAGAAATGCAGGATGAATCATGGAGGTTCTTATGGTTCATCTGTAATTATGTTATTTGTTTATTTCATTACGTATTTGAAGACGAACCAGTATTAGATAAATTGCCTTCATTCAAAAAATAGACTTAGTACATTATTTAGTGTAAATTTAAATATGTTAAGAGAATAAGCCATTATTATAATTGTAAAACTTTTATTACCTAAAAATAGTACAGTCCAAATTAATTTAATGCCTGTTAAATTTAATTATCTCCATAGATAGTCTACCTTTATTTTTTGGTTTTAACCAAAATCCACTTACAACAAGGTTTAGAGAGCTATTTGTATTGAAATGAGTCAAAATCTACAGAATGCTTTTTTTGTAAACTTAGTGGACCGTATGTTACAGATATTGCGAATTAGATGTAAAAATAAATCTCTTTACAGACTTTAATTTAACGTAAGCTGCACCATTTCTAGTTAAAAGTTAACAATTTTTACAAGCCTTCTTACATTTAAGAAAACGTCGCTAACATATATATATTTTATTTTCAATCAGTCTAATGCACACATTTATATATTTGTTCAATCTCCTATATTGGTCATGTTTATAATTAATAATTTATTAACTAAGTGAACGGTCAAACAAAGTTGCAAAACCAAACGATACAAGAGCGCGTAAACGAATCGACAAGTGCACAAAGTAGATCTCAAACGTGGCAAAAAATTCGCACAGAGAAAGGCGCATATAAAATGTATGCAGTTGATCGGTCGCAAAAAAGACGAGAAACAAGAGGAGGAAAAAGAGTCGAACGATCTATCGCGCTAGAGCCCCGAGGACTCGATGCACGCCGATCGCGCGCCAGCGCGACATCATAGAACGGAATCACCGGTGGATGAAGGGAAAAAGAATGAAAAAGAGCGACGAGAGAACGCGCAGAAAGAGATAGAAAAAAAAGGAGAAGAAGAATACACAGAACCGCGGTAGCGAAAGACTAACGGCAAAGCATAAAAGGTATAAGAGATAAAAAAAAGAAATCCCGACGAGACAGAGAGGAAGAATGTAATGAACAACGGCGCACGGGGCGGAAAATTCGTGTACTACACGACAGATATAGACGTTATAGAGGTGCGAGGCGGGTAGCTGTCGTATACATACAAGTATAAATATGTATAGGTGTGTGTCGCACATAGGAGCGCGCGGAGGGTTGGCCATTTCTAAAACGGAGCGCCACGGGGCCATATGGCGCGATGTTATAACGCGACGCGCGACACGATGCGATCCCCCCCGTTGTCAAAATATATTACAGGGCATTACCGGGCCCAATCGCCCGTGAACTGCGCGCAATATTTTGTAAGTAAGTACACGTAAGTAAGGCCTCTGGAAATCCGGGCATGATGTACGTGTACGTCGTGTGTGATACAGTTTGCAGGGATGAGGATTTTGGGTGTCCGTTTAACCGCATGGTGCGGCTTTGATATTCGTATGTGCTTGCAAGTCATTGGGATGTTGTACAGTGTCGAGTTTGAGATTGATATGTTTGAAATTAAGGTATTCGAAAATATGCTTGGTCTTTATTAGTTAGTGATTGCGTATATATATATATATATATATATATATATATATATATATATATATATATATATATATATATATATATATATATATATATATATATATATATATTTTATATAAACTATATATATAAATAACAAAAATAATCTCAGGACATTAAGAGGCATTCATTTTACGCATCTAAAAATATATTTTCAATTACATATTTAGAATGTGTTCATCGATGAAGTAAAATGAACTTATTTTTATATAAAATACACCAGCATCGATTCTTAGCCAATTAAAATAATTCCTTCGTTATAGTTATACAATTTTAAAACAAACTATATATATATAATTTTATCTATATAATAATTTTACCAAATAGGTAATTAAAAATATATTTTTAGATGCGTAAAATGAATGCCTCTTAATGTCATAGGATTATTTTTGTTATTTTCTTGTAAAGGCATGTATATGATATCAATGTTTATTATAAGATAAGTCAACGAATGAGACTTCTAATGGGTAAAATATTCTATATTTATTTTATAAATATATCTTGTACATTCTTAACTTTTTCAACTAATGAATCTTTAAGAGCTGCTGAAATCATTTATTTTACAGGCTGTTCAGTCGCTCTCGGTACAAGAGAGAGTTAAGAACTAATTACAATATACTTATATTAATTTCAATTATTTAAAGAGCCGATAAACTAGAATTTAATCATATCGTGATCGTCAATTGTGTTTATGCTGCATATGCACTAGGATAATATACATGGACATTTGTGCAACAAAAGTAATTTCCTAATACTGATTACCTAATTCAATCACGAAAGCTCTGGACTGCTGCCATCGAAATAACTCAGAAAAAGTGACAGGCAATTGATTCGCTTGACTCTGCTCATTCACAGATTGTCCATTTGACCAGAAACAGCCATCCCCAGCATCGGTATAACCCCAAAAACTCCGATCCTAATTAAATAAAATCAGCTCGACACAAAGTCGTGTCCAGTGACCCCGCTCGGCGGCGGCGGCATCGCGGCGACACGACATTCAGCAGAACCTCATAAAGCGTTAATTCGGTAAAACTCTCGCGCGCGTCATTTCACAAAAGGCGCATATCGTGCTCATCCCTCGCAAAAAATTTTCTCCGTCTACTCTCGTCCTTTCTTTCTCTCTCCGCCTCAGGACCTTTCCCCCCTTTGTGAATGAATCAAAGCCCACCCTCGCCATCGCCTCGTCGCGTCTGCCGACATCTCTCTCTCTCTCTCTTTCTTTTCCCGACTACTCTCTGTACGCGCACGACCAGGAGACGCAATAATAATGAAAGGAACTCCTTTTTCTGCAGAGTCGTCATATTTTTTTCCTGCACACGTCTCGAGCGAGTTGTTAGGGGGACTCCACATTGCTGATTCCGTGGAAACAAAGGGAATTTTGATAAGTGATAGGAATGTTTGATCTACCGGATAGTCTGGTTTCTTAGAAGAATGATTCGATATGCGCTACTGATATGTTAGTATATTGAGAAGTGTTTTATCAAAAATTATAGGAGAAAATATGTAAAAGTTAAGAATAAACAACATAATAGTCATATATTACTATTGGCTTGTGTTATTAATATTACGAGTTAATGAATATACATTACAGTACCCGTAACACACCCTTGCAGGAACCGATTTGGATCAAGGATTGGATTGAGAAGTGCAATGATGTTCAGCAGTCCCCATTACAGCAGTTTGATCTATAATGGGACCCTTTGTTACAGGTGTAAGTCATTAACTGTTCTGATACTGTTATCTCGGAGCGTGCTCCAAAAGCATGCTAACTCAAATATGGCCTGAAGAGCGGCTACTTTACCCAATTATTTCTAGCTTTTAGTTGTGTATTGGCAACTCTAAAAAATAGGAAAATGTGCCGTTTGCGGAAACATTCGTTCTTCTATTTGTTTAGAGTTGATAATATACAATCATGATGAGAAATAATTGGCTAAAGTAGTCGCTCTTCACGCCATGTCTGAGTTAACATACTCTTGGAACACATTCGAGTTAAGGTGATGTTAAACCCTCTTGTTATCGTAAAATACGGGGAACCACTTTTTTCATTCAATATTTAATTTTGAGAAAATATCTCTCTGAAAAGTTGTTGTTTTTGAGTAGGACAATAACGTTACATAGAGATATTTACTCAAAATTAAAAATAAAATAAGAAAAGTGGTTCCTCATATTTGTCGGTGACTGGTGGCTTTAGCATCACCTTAACGTCTGCTTCGAGCGCAGTCCGAATTAACAGGTTCTTCCGCTCAGCCGTCGATATAATCAGAAATACTTAATGCAAAAAAGTCTGTAGTAGTTTATTCTGTAATTTTCAATGCCAAGTATAATGGTGATTTTTACGAAACTGTCCTATTTTATGTCCCCTCCGTGTAATGTTTAATTATAATACATTACATTCAATAATGTTTTATAATGTTTGATTATAATACATTACATTCAATAATGTTTTATAATGTTTGATTATAATACATTATATTTGTGAACTTGAAAATTATTTTCGATCAGATAGACGTGCATGTTTGTTGCCACGGAGGGGACAGAGACACTGATTGAGTGATATTCTAAACTAGTCAATTAAACTTTTACAAACTCTTATCGCATACAAAATTTTCATATTAATTTGTACTGTAAGTTGCACAATTTTAAAATTACCCTAATTTCACATAAAGACAGCTATGTTTAATTTATTGCATAAAATGAAACTCAAAGCTCGCCACAGAGGGGAAATTTGAGGTATATTTTGCTTGCTTACGCTACTTTATTATGCTGAATATGTTATTTAATATCAAGGATCTTTTAGTAAAAGATATAAAAATTCCATAATCACACGATTTGAATTATAAAAAGAATTTTCAATAGCATTTATAAGATGGGTCATCAAAAAGGACAGTTTCGTGAAAATCACCCATATGAACACTGCTGCCATGGCCTCTATATAGTACCATAGTTTCCTCGCTAAATGTTTGGGCGGATCCGCAATTGCTGATCCTAATGACCAACGACCAATTACACCTCAGTAGATTTAAAAATTGATATAATTTTAGAAGTTTTATTTATAATTTTAAACAATTTTTTTCTAAGAATTCGTATTGAATAATAATATTTTTTCTAATTTTAGTTCTTTTATACAATAAAAATATACTTAAAACAACATTTGAGTGATTTCTTTAATTCCTCAAAAAATATAAATATATTTCTAAAATTATTTTTTAATTGAGATCATCAAAGTAATTCCAAGATTTTCGGCCATTCATATAGTTTTTATTAGTGTTAATTATTGAACTAATTATTAAATATTAAATTATTTAAATAAATATGTAAGAAATCTTGAAACAATACAAAAAATACTCTAAATAATTCAAATAAAGAAATAAATCTAAGAAATGGATTTTTAAGAAAAAAACTCCATTCCCTACATAATTTAATAATTATGTGGATTTTCCTTACCAATCGAAACATAACTTACCGTTTTCACTGAATTCCGCCCGTACGAAAAACGTCGTATAGGTAGATACAGGAGAAACAAAGCTGCTGCAGTTTCAGCTCCACAGGAGCAGTGCAGCCATAGAAACAATGACCCGCGGCCCGATGAGATAGAAGTGAGCACCGCGCAGGCGAGTAAAATGTCGGAAGACTGCACGTCAGAGAAACTGCGGAACTGCAGTGGGATGCGTCTATGCGCGGCGGGAATCACGCGGGCACGTCGAGAAGAGTAGGTACAAAGGCGAACGTGTTCATTTGCCCTGAGTCCTACGTAGTGATTATACGCGAGTCTGCAGAAATAGTGGTGCAGTGCACTGCAGCAGCAACAGCTCTCTTTTCATTTTCCTGGATGATGCAGGAGTGCAGGGTATTTTTTATTATTTCACGATGTGGAGGAAAAGATGTATTCTTATGATGGTCGTCGAAGTGAGGAAGAGAATTCGACAGGTAGGATTTGTTTGGTTATTAAAAAGCTTGTTGAGGGACCTTGAATGAATTGTAAGATTCCTATGTGGGTAAAATATTCTTATATTTTTTATGCAGAAAAATTAATATTTGAGGTCTTCTCTTCGTAATTCTTAATTTTGCAGAAAATTTTATTATCAGTTATGTTTACAATAATAGACAGTGTGAGATAACAAAACTACTATTGAATATTCATCTCGCGAGCACGCATGTGACTCTTGGAAATACCATATTTTCTTCAAATAGCTTATTCTTTGTAAAATATATTTTTTATATTGAGATACTTTTAACATTGAAAATTAAAAAATTGAACTTTTTAAACAAGTGTTGCACTTAATTAACACCAAGAAAAATGATTCGCTAGTACCATAGATGATTCGTATAGGCACTAGAAAATGAGTATAAGTAAGTGCTTCGTCTACCATTTGCAAAACTTTAGTAATATCAAGTATACAGTTAAACACTAGATTTTCTCCTTATAATCTAGCTTAAATAAAATCCACAGTAACCGATACATTTACCCTACATCAGCTGTCGTACCTACCCATGCCTAAAAGATTCTATTGGAAATCGGGTACTTTTCAATACAAATTCCCAATTAAAACCAATTAATTTTATAATAAATATTTATTGCGACATGATATATTCCTGCAAAAATGGTTATTTTTGTAAAAGTTTATGTATTCTCTAGATATTATTTGTTGTTCTTATATGAGCAACTTTTTTCATATTTTTAACTTATTTTTAATAATTTATAATGTTTTTTACAATGTACGTTTAATGGGTTTAACTTTTACTTTTAATGGGACATTATCCTATAGAAAAAATAATCAAACCCACTCAACATATATTGTAAAAAAAATTATTAATTATTAAAAATAAGTTAAAAATATGAAGAAAGTGGTTTATATAAGAACAACGAATGATATGTCGTAATAACTATTTACGACATACGGAAAATATATCTAGCAAAAAACTAAATTACTGGTCAGATACGGGACCAATCCTTACAAGATTGGAATGAGACCACCATTGGATCATTCTCTTTCATTAAAAAAAGGTTCATTTAAATTGGTCCAGTAGTTTCGAAGTAGTCGCGAACGAACATAGAAAAACAAAAAATATACAGGTGTAATTCAGAACCTCTTCTTTTTTCGAAGTAGGTTAAAAATTTATTTGTCGTATATTTTGTTTCTAGAAAACTTAACTATATTCAAATAATATCTTTTCAAACTACTCTTAAGCTATTTGTAAGAAAAGACTAGAATTTAAAGAATTTTTAAAACTATGCTTAAACTATTAAAAAAAAAAACTACAATTTAAAGAATTTTTAAAAAACAGTTAAGTTTTATCGAGTCAAAAATAATCTTTTCCACACTACGTGCAAAATCGATATTTTCACCCGCTGTAAGAAAAATAGTATACGCTAAAAATAGTGCACTAGTGCGCGCGCCACGCGTTGCGTAATGTACAATTTCTGGCAGTTTGTATTGAAGAAGTGCGCATGATTATCTTTCGATTTATGACTTTCAAAACCTTTTTTAAGTTATACGTAAATATTCACAAAATACGCGTCAGTATTATAATTAATTTAGTTAATGCGAAGTTCTATTATAAGATTCTACAAATCGATTAATCACGAACTCTCTTTGAGAAAGGATTCTGCTAAGACAGTTAGCAGTGGCTCTTTACTTCAAACATAACGTTGAAGCAAAATATTAACGCGAAGAAACCTATAAAGAAACCAACTTTATAAAACCCAAGAATTTTTGGGTTTCCACGTAAATTATCACAAATAAACACTTTTTCGTCCCGCGCAAGAGCGAGTTATGTCGCTCTCCGGAGGTGGTCGCTCGCCCGCTCCTTTTTTCCTGATGCTTGCGGTGTGTGGGCGAAGAAGGCGCGTTTCTGCAAATGAAGCACGAAAAATGTGCACGTCGCATGGCCATTTATATAAACGAGGCCCGCACGTGTACACACCTGAAAAAATATGAAACGTACAACCTCCGAGAGTTAAGAGAGAAGGAGTCCGAGGACTTGTAAATTTATGGAATGTCATCTACGGTATACCCCGGGCTTTAGAGTTTATTTTACTGCACTGCTCGTTTTCAAGAAAAGGCGATTCATGTTTGAATGAAGTTGTAGATACAAATTAATTAAATATAAAATTATCTTGTTATTACGTCTTTATGCACATTGATGCAAGTTTTGCATTGCAGTCTAAGGTAATTGCGGGTGATATTTAAACAATCTGAAATTTTGTAAGTGCATTTATAGATTTCTCTAAATATACTGTTACTAGTAGTGGTAGTGTATACAAGGTGATTGAAGAGTATGGCAACCTTAGTATAAATATATTGAAAGGAATGTATTTGTGTTAAAAATTTTAAATGGAAATGTTTCCTTGGACACAAAATCTGACTAGCCCCACTAATATATTTTCTGAAAGTCAGAAAATTTTGTTTTTAAATTTCTATAGATTTTATTGGCAAAAATGCTTTCATTTTGAGATATTTCGGGGTTATCATACTTTTCACTTATCCTGTATTTAATTAATTTATATACCTATATCCATTTTCAATCTCCTTTTATATTTATTAAATTCTCATTTCATAATGTTTATACTCTTCACTCATAATTAACGGTATCAATTTTAATTGTGTGTATATAATATTAAGCCAATTATAATTTCTAACATTTAATAATACCTTTTCTCGATATTACGTAAAACTCATTTGTTATACATTTTTCAATAAATTTTTAATTACAATGACACCTAGAAAAATATGACTCGATAGCACATAAAATAATTATAAATCTAAATCTATTTTTATTATAGTAAAAAAATGTAAATTATTCACGTCATTATCGATTAAATTTCTTAATTGCCGCACTCTGCACTCATAATCAACGGTATCTATTTTAAATATATGCAATTATGCATATAATATCAATCCAACTTTGATCAAGAAAATTATAAACATCTTCTTGATATTATGTAAAATAATATTACAATACAATTCTCATTATAAACTCTAAATATAAACATCTTCTCGATATTATTGATAGTATCTAGTACATAGATATAAAACCTAACATTCTCAGTTTGTTTTAATAGGCCTCACATGATGAGATATAGCTAAAACATTTACATTAGCAATAAATTTATATTCAATTTTTTAACATGAAGCATATATTTAGTTATATTTTGTAATATAAGGCCTATTTAATCAAACTATGTCTACTATACTTCATTTCAAGGTACTGGTAAAGGATTCTTAAATGTTTCAAGATCATGACCTACATATCGTACTCTTTTCTTGTAAGTAGTACATAAAATAATTCATAAATATAAGTCCATTTTCATTATAGTAAAAGAGTACATTACTCACGTTATTTCCAATCTGCGATCTTAGCTCGAAATATACATCATGCGCGCTATAACCGAGCTTTTAAAAACACGCTCACCGAATAAAATCATTAACTTCCTTGCGACCGCGGCGAATTCATTTTTCACTCTAAAAGGAACACGCGAACGCTTTCGCTTTGCGCACGTGCCCATTAAAATGAAAATCATTTACTATTGGGAAACGCATTGGACATCGCGCGCAATTTTCGCTCTCCCAAAATAGAAATACATGGGGAGGAGAAAAAAAAGACTGTTTTTTCTCTTCTGACTCTCGACCCTCCGCTTTTCGCATGTACTGCAGTAGTGCACCTTTCGCCTCCCCGACCATTAGAAACGTACATTTTTTAGCTCTCCCCCTTACTACAACGCGCGAAACGAGAAGAATGCGCGCGAGCTAAGGGCGAGTGTAACTGTTCGGAGAAAGAGAGAGAAGAGAAGAGAGCGAAAAACACGGACAGAGAAAAATAGGAGAGAAAGCCTTCCGGAGTCCATCGAGAAGTACAACTCTGGCTCGATGGTTTTCTTCGGTGCCTTTACGCTTGGAAAGGCTCAACATTCTTCTTTATGTCTGTTTTTAAAAATATCCATTTGTATTCTACGTAAGAAATGTCGAGACTAAGTATAGTTGAAACATTTTTCTTTGTGTTGTAACGAGTGTTTAGTTCTTAGTTGATTAAATGGACCGAACATTTATCATTTCTGTATATTGTTGATATATTCAATGGATGAGTGACAGGATCAGGAAATATACTTTTCTTTTATTTATACATTTTTAAACTCATTCATAAATACAAAAGCCTTTAAAATCACAAAAATATTTAAATTAAAGAGATCAATAAAATTTAAATATCATTGATACACAGACAGAAAATCCTTTTAGAAAACGTCAAAGATTTACCAATATCGAATATTGTTATTGTAATTAAAATGAGGTATCAATGTAAAATGTATTTAGAACGTCAAATTAATATTATTATTTTTATTATACAGGCCAAGTAGTTATGATAGACAGCACGAGTGCCTGCAGGGCAACAGCTATTACATAGTCTTTATGTCGGTTGTAGACGTGCTTGCATCGTCACCATTGCTATAATAACTACTTGTTAGGACTAGCTATTCGCAGCTGTATAGTCCATAGCCTTCTTCACACAGTTACGCCATATTCCTCTATTGTTTGCGAATTGCATCCAATCCTCCTCATAACATCCTATTTCTCGTAGGTCAATTTCAATATTGTCCTCCTATCTTTGTCTTGGTCTGCCTGGGGGTATTGCAACTGTCGGCTTCCCTACAAGCACTCCAAATGCTGCTCTTCCATTTCCCATCCTAGCTACATGCCCAGCCCATCCTAGTCTTCGAGATTTAATCACTCTGGAAATATCTTTCTAAGAACTCTATTTTCAAACATCCTAAATCTATTTTCCTCTCGTTTGGTTAACGCGATCGCGTTTCGCATCCGTATACAAGTACTGACATTATGATTTTTCTATATGTTTCTAATTTAGTATTTCACAATAGTAGTCGATTTCATTTTGCTCTGCTAGTGACCATGTACTGGGTTTTGTCTTCACTTATTTCTAGGCCTATTTCCATAGCTGCTTTTATTAGTATTTCTATGTTTTTTATTACGGTTTCTTTGTTTTTTCCTATAACGTCTATGTCATCTGCATATGCTAACAATTGTGTCAGAGAGACATTTATTACAATTCCCTCTATGCTTTCTTGTACCGCCCTGGCCACGGACTCTAAAACTAAGCTAAATAAGAGGATTGATAGCGCATCTCCCTGTTTTAGTTGTGGATGTCAAATGGTTGCGATAGGTTGTTACCTGACCACGACTATACCCTGACTGTTATCTAGGCACATTCTGATTAAATTGACTAACTTTTTTGGTACCCCCAGCAGTACTAAGACGAGGAACATTTTACATCTTATTATTCAGTCATACGCTTTCTTAAAATCATTGAATAATTGGTGTACTGCTTCCCCGTATTTGCATTTCTTTTCGAGAAGCTTCCTAACCGTGAACATCTGGTCGCTTGTTGACCTGTTTCTCCGAAATCCACACTGGTAGTCACCGAGGATTTCCTCCTTGAGAGGTGTGAGTTTATCTATCAGTACATTAGAGGTAAGTTTGTAGCATGTACAGATAAGAGAAAAATGCCTCAATAGTTATTACAGTTTGTTTTATCTCCTTTTTTGTGTATTGGGACTATGATTAGGTCTCTCCATTCTTTGAGCATTGTTTCTTTCCTACATATGGTGCAAATAAAATTATGAATTATTTTCTTAAGTGCCCCCCCCCCCCCCTCTATTCAAATAGTTCGGCACGTAGATGATCTACTCCTAGGCCTCTATTATTTTTTAACTTATTGATTTCTTTGCAGATTTTACGTAGGCTAGGCTGCTAAACATATGGTTCAGCCGTGTGGATTTTGTTATAGTCTAAAGCGATTTGTTGTTCGTGTACGTTTAGGAGCTCGTCGAAATAGTTTCTCCACCTATTTAGTAACCCATCTGTGTCCGTTATAAGGTTCCCATGTTCGTCTCTTAGGAAGTTAGCTTTACTTTGGGATGCTTTCCTTATTAAGTTTATACCTATATACATTTCTCGAATATTATATCTATTACTGTTTTCTTGTATTGCTGTGACTTTATTATTTTGCGACTTTCGTATTTTATTCCGAAAAATTCGTTTGACTTCTTCCCTTATATTACGGTAATGCACAGCGGTGATCTCATTCGCGTTGTTAAGGCTAAGCATTCTTGCTTTTAATCGTTTTTTATTCCACTCCTCGAATTCCTCATCAAACCACGGTTTTTGTTTGTTCATTTTCCGCTGACCTAACACCGTCCTAGCAGCTTGTTTTATAAATTTTTTTATATTTTCCCAAATACTTTCGATGTTATTCGATGTTATATTCCCACCCTCCGGGTTTCCTACCCTATTGCTATCCGATATGTCTAGTTTATCTGAAAGCTCCTCCCTATATCTAGTTTTAATTAGCGGTTCATTTAACTTTTCGAGATTAAATTCCTCTTTTTGGCACGTTTTATTCTTATATTTGTTTACCAGTAAACGAGCCCTAATCTTGACAATAACTAGAAAATGATCTAAGTCGCAATCGATTCCACGGAAAGTTCGGACGTCGAGAATGTCATCATGTTGTCTTAGGTCAATTAAAACGTAGTCGACTTGGTTAAGTGTGCGTTCACCGGGACTTTTCCAGGTTACTTTGTGTCTGTTTAAGTGGATTAAACATGTGCTTTTGACTATAAGATTCTTGGACGCGGGGAAATTAATTAATCTTACTTCATTATTGTTACTCGCGTCATGTAAAGTTTCTTTTCCTATGGTCGGTCTAAAATGTTCCTCCTTTCCAATTAAAAAGATAATTATTATACACTAAAATCCATAAAAAGTTCAAGTGGAAAAAATGATTAAAATTGAAAATAATCAATTCTGTGAACATTAAAGTGAATATCAAAGATTTACCAATATCAAATAATTTTTATTAGCAAATTAATTGGAAATTTAATAAAGCTAATAATACAAAAGATCATATCTTCACTGAAAAATGTATAAAAGAGTTCAAATAAAAGATATAAATAATAAATAAAAATTATTTATGCACATAAAACCTATTAAACAATATGAAAGATTCACTAATATCGACTGACTTCTACTAGTGAGCCAAGGAACCCATGTACCATATTTTCAGAATGTAACACTATACATAAATCAAATTGTTTCTACACTCTAAAATTCACAATAAAAATTCAAATAAACGCAGATACGAAGCAAATTATCCCATCATTCAACAATAAATTAACGCAGCGCCACATCAAAACGCAATAATAACGTCTCGCCACAATCGCAATCCCAAGCGCGAACGTCCCGCTTTATCGTCGCGCCGTATTTCTATCGGTCGACAGTTAGTCGAAAGGAGCGCCATTCGCGCGTCGCATTAACGCCAAATATTCGCCGTCACGGTTGTTTTACAAATCGGACGGCAGTAGGCGCGATTCAATCTTCGGCGCGCATTTTCGGCTCGGATGACAAGTCTCGGCTCGAGCACACTTTTGGCCGGCGGCTCTGGCATCGAACGCGTCGTTCGATTCCCGCGATATCTCTTAGGGCCATCGCCTTCGATGCAGACGGCGACCCTCGGGGGGCGGCACTTATACATGTGTGGGTGCGTATACGTGGAGTAAGATCGAGCTCATATAGGGTAAGATGGCGTATGTGTGTGTGTGTGGGCTATGGGTGGCTCGTATCTGGCCCATCTTCATCTTTATTGCTTCGCGAGCTTTTTGTTATCCGGCCTCGCTACTTTCTTTCGCTGATATAGTGTACACTGATAGCAGATTATATACAGATTTGCAGAGAATATGGTGTGTCTTCTTGTGGTTAGAAAATGCAATTAAGGGGAAGTGCTAAATTTTGTTTTGATTTTGTTTAAATACTTTCGAAACAGGTGCCAGAACATATTGAAACGAAAAATAAAAAACTCATATTTATAATAAAATAATGGTCTTTCAACTACCCTGCACATTCAATTATTTTCTGTTAATATAAATCTACAATCTTATGAATCTGTCACCGCTTAAATTGAAACTGAGTAATGTGCAGCGTCAAATTAAGAGTTTAAATATTATCATATGTTGAATACTTTTTAATTTACGATTTTTTCGTTCTTATACGCAGGTGGCCTAATCACGAATTTTTAAAGGACTTAACAAATAGTATCAGAATTCACATAAATGTGTACTATTATATTACTCAGAATATTATTACTCAGGATATAAGTGTAAGCATAAGTTTTCACCCTAGAGATCAAAATAACAGTTTCTTCTATAGCTTTGGACATTGCCACCTATAACATAACACTTTTTCACCATTATTATCCCCATATTTTTATTATTTTCTACGAAAATTCACGGTATTTTTCTCTCCGCGTGACTTTCGCTCCTCCTTTCTTTCTCCTTCACGCGTAAACAATGGCGTTTTTCTCGATTTGCCACTGCCGTGTAATTCCATTAAGGGGCCGGGCTGCGGACGATTTCTTTCCGTCGATGGGCTACGCTCGATCTCGCCAACAGTCACTTACTTCCGCCACCCCCTCGTTCTAGCCGTTCTCCAGAACGTATCTTTAACCGCGATTGAAGAAATAGCTTGCTTAGGGCTCTTTGCGTTTTTGCGATTATGCGATGATATATGTCCCATTGTGCGTGGTAAAACTTTATTTTTATGTTGTTAATAAAAATAAAGGTAATCGTAAGTTACTAAACCAAACAGCTTATGAAATATTTTATAATATATCTTTATGAATATAGCCTAAATAGAAATGCTTTCGAGGTTTATTAATTTGATTGCAGCTACAATTTTCAATAAGTTATAAATAATTTATGTTGTTTTTGACAGTAGAATTGCAAAATATTTCGGTTACGAGTACAATGCATATTTTTAACATTATAAGTATATTTCGATTTCCGAATAACGTTTCTGCAGAAAATTTAAGTTTATATATTATTTAAAATATTGTAGATCAATTGTATTGTACTCTACATTATCAGGAAATATAATATTTATATTGCGTCCTAAGATATTGAATTCGTTTAATTGAAAATCGACATAATATATGTTGATCATTGAAATTTAATTTATTATTTTAAATTTTATGAATGGCTCTATCAGTTTCAATGGAAATAATATCAATTTATAATACATCTATAATATAATGATTGCAAGAGAATTTCTAAATTTCCATGAACATAAAATTCAATACCTATATGAGAAAACGATATCGTAAAAAATTGCTAATAAAAAGTTTGTTGAAAATAATATATTTTGTGCAAAAACGTTGTTTGTCAGAGAAAAATAATATACAATTTGTATGTTACTTATAAAAACAAAATATTCATAGATGGTGTATACATTATCAATAACCCTAACCTGAAAATATTCACACTATGCAATGAACACTTATTTAAGAATATATAGCTAATATAAAAATATATCAGGTGTAATTGGTGTCAGAAGTTTGTGGATACCTTAAAACGTTCTAAAAACTGTAGAACAACCAACTATAGCCGGCACGTTTACACGCATTATCCATTCGCACATCGAAAGGCGTCGATCGCGATCTTGAATTCCAATGGAATTCCCGCTGAACATTAAGAAAATATTGTTCGTGAATAATGTACAATAACAAACACTTGTTTGTAAATGGTAAAAGTAACACGCAAATCTCATTCAATATATGTCAAGTTTTTTTACTTTAACAATCAAATGCGCGTATGCTAGAAGAAACAAAAAGGAAATTTAAAACCGAAAAGAATAACATATTACAAATTCATTTTTTAACCGTGTTTTTATTAATTCTATTGAATTGAACATTTTTTCATAATATTGATGGTGTTATTAATAACGGTCAATATTTATTAACTTTCTGAACATATAAAAAAATAGAATGGATTTTCAATATTACTAGAACATATTGTTAGTTAAATCCAATTACTTTTAATTATTGGTATTGACTACATCATATACTATAATGCTATGTAACACTGAATAATTTAATTCATATATAACTGACAATATCAAATCTTTGTCACTTAAAATAGCAATTTATATGTGTACATATCCTTTGAATTTTATTGTATACAAAAAATAATCATCAGTTTGACATATTTATGAATAATTTCAAATTTGTTGATACATCAAGATCTCAGTAAATCCTCATACGAAAGCAACAAGGCACCGCTCTCCAGCTCCGGAATTGGTCAGTTCTGGCTACCAGCCAGCCGATTTTTTCCACGACAATCCACCGCCTATACTATCAATTATCATATTCATGCACAAAGCGCTCTCCTCCGCGAGCACTGCGCAAAAAAGTAAGAACCCATTCAAAGCCATCCTTCAAGCAAATTCGAGAGCCTTCCCTTGAAGAACGTTAAACTCTCCCACTCGGAATACATATATACGTATATATCATACAGCCAGCCGCCAGTCTGTCTTCGCCCCAATCTCCCTGGTATTTTCTTTCCGCCGTTATATGTTTCCCCGTCGAGCTACTAAACATCTCTATCCCTCTCTCTCACTCTCTCTCTCTTGCTGGAGCGCAGTGTAATTGCTCCGAAATGGACTTGTCGTTCGCCGCTCGCCCCGGCGTAATAATATGCAAGAACGTATTGCCCGCAAGGGTCACGTCGCGCGCGCGAGCGCTCTGAACTTGCCAAACATCCATTTCGGCGCGTGCTCTCTCGCCTAGAAAATGTTTGTCCACCAACGCGATAGAGAGAGGGAGAGATAGAGAGAGAAAGAGAGATCTGGAATGCTGCCACTTGCTACGCTCGTAAACGCGACTCGCTTACGCGCAAACTTACACTCCAAAAGCGAATCTACTCGTGCGGAGCGCCTCACCGACCGAGGGGCATAAAAAAAGTTTTCCAAATTAAAAGTGCGCCCTGCCAGAATCCTCGCTTGGGAGATTGCCGCTAGACAAGCGCGCGGTTGTTACAACTTCTTTTTTTCCGTCCCTGTTGTCGGCTGATTTCGTTTGAATGCAGCATTTCTTGGTGTACTTGCGGTTGTTAAATCTGACGAATAACACTAGTTCTGAACATGATGTATTAGAGTGATTCTTCTTTTAATATAATGTTTGGGATTCCGCATTCATATTCTTTAAACATGGATTATATAAATGTTAAGAAAAAACTCAAAAGTACTTATGTTAGAAATGTAGTTTTGAGTAAAAATAACGATCATATATATCTTTGAAATTTTACATATTTTTCCATTCTATCCCACTTAAAGTTCAAATCGCTTTATTACAAATTGCTAAAATTCTTAGCATGATAGGCTGATGTTCCTTTTCGTTTACCACAATATTACTCAATGCATGCAAAAAAAAAAATATATATATATATTTTGTATGTATTTATGAGTCCCATCATAAAATTTGTGACTTTAAGAATAACAATTACTTTAAAACATTAATCATCAACTATATATTTATATGAAAGTCATTCAAACTTATTTAAAAATTATTTGAAACTGTTATTATTTTTTAAAATTTAATTTTAAAAATTATTAGAAACTATACGTTTATTTCACGATTTAATTTTATTAAAATATTTCTTTGGATTCAAAATTCTAACTGGAAACTTCCGCTTACACAATAGTTTCGTGTTCGTGCAGCATAAAAAGGAATTTCAAGCTCTAATAACCCTTTAAATACTTTCCATAATGAGTTAGTGATTTACTAATCTCATCTGACACAATGCTCATCCGGATTCATCAAAAGTTTCTCAATCTGACTACCGAAAATCAAACTTCGAATTCGGAATCTAATTACCTCCAACACATATAACTGGTTATTAAAGAAGAATCACGCGAGGTGCAGGTATACGCGCCGCTCATATTCACGTTTGTTCCAGGTGCACGTTTGAAATTCGTTCTTTATGAATATATATAGGTATTCTAGTTCTGTTTTTATCTGATATCTTGGATGTGTCGTTACAAAGTTTAACATTACGTTACTACTATCCGAGTAGATAAAAGTAATTCTTTTTGCATTAGCTAATTGAATCAATTAAATTAGTATTTTCTACAATAAACTTACCTTATCTTTGAACAGAAGATTGGTATTATAATTAAAAAGGAAATATGTACTTAATTTTCCATGCATCTTTATACAAAATTAAGAAAAGTTGTTAATATATAATATACGTTATATTCGTAATACAATATTTTCATATTCTATAATATTGTAAAATTACGTCGGGTTAATGTTATCAATAAATCACTAAATTTGACAATTTTTTAAAAGAGAAATTCATTTTCAGTATGTAATCAAGCATAGCATATTACAATATTTCTATTGAAAAAAAAAGCAAAATACTTGACCATTAACCCTCTCGATCTCATTGTAGCTATATGGCACATAAAAAAGATATTACATTTATGATGAGGTTGTGAGATTTCCTATTCAATCTATGCAGAACTTTAAGCATACCATCATAGTTGCATTTTAGGCCACCTAAACTATGAATTATTGATTTTTACAAAACAGTCTTCATAGAACAAAACCGATTTTCGGAAAAGAATTTGAGAACGTAAAATACACAGTTAAAACTCGCGATTATCCGGCGAACCGATGCACTTGGTATTCACCACGCTCTGGCACATGGTACTCGCGCAGTACACTCCCTCCTGAATCTCAAAGGTATTCATCTCGTAGACGTTCTCGCAGATGGACTCCTGAAACTTGACCGGTGCACCAACGCTACCGTCCTGGCCCAGGTGCTGCACGTAAGTGGCCGAGTCCGAGCCATCGGCATCGCTGCTGAGAATCGTCAGGACGATGGCGTCGCCGTTCCTCAGCCGAAATATCGAGTAGTACTGGACGTAGTTGTCGTAGAGGAGGGTCGCCTCGGCTTTAAGCTTCATCTGGCCGTCGAGGAGGACGCAGTCGATCTCCTGGTCGGTGATGCCGAAGCACGAGCTCGCGCTGCCGTCCTCGTCGTACCAGTAGGCTATGCTGCCGGAGTGATTGAGTCGAGTGGTCTGGAGGACGTTGAAGCTCGCGTCGAGACGCTTTATTATCGTGCTGTTGGACTTGTTCAGCATCACGATGTACAGGTAACCTGGTGGAAAGATACATTTCTTTTATGAAAGCAAAGTCGTTAGGTTCGACTGATAACATTTATTTTGCAAGCTGAATCGTACTTCTCTTCGGATTTTAAATTAAACTATTTTCTACAAAAATTATAGCTTATTAAAAGCTTCAATTATAGTCTGAATAGGCTTTTTTGACGTTATTTGTTGCAACTTTAAAGGATATTGCAGTATCGAAATGACGTACGTTTTAAGAATTTTAAATAAATAAAACTTTAGAAGAAAGTATCCTATAGTTAAAAGTGAGTAGCTGATAGAATTGAGTAAATAATCACATAGTAGATAAATTAATGAAAATCAATACAATATAAATTATAGACAGGAAGTGCTGATGGATCGTCATAATTATTGATATTGGTCAAAGTAAAGCACTATTGATTTAAGTTAAATAAGTAATTATTATTTTATCGTTAAATTTTAACAATTTTAAAACATTATAAATTGTATGCTACGCTTATACAAGGTGGCTCCCTGTTAAAAATGATAAAAATCTGTAATTTTATTTTAGTAGTTACTAGATTTGCATAGTAAAATTATCATCATAATATGAAGTTACAATCCAATTTTTAATCATTTTAAACAACTATATTTAAAATTATTTAATGTATTTTCTTTTCGTTAAAAATGATATCTGTTATGATGTACAGATTTAATAAAAATTCTAGTATATTTAGCAATTCATTAAAGGGTATTTATAACCTCTGAATACATTTTTGTTGTACATATTTCTTTTATTTATAAAGTATTAGTATAGTATAAGCTACATTGTTTCCAATGTAAAAGAATGAAAACATACATGGTAAAAAATGTGTCTGTTAAAACATGTTAACAAGCATTTTGTCTGTTATTCTTGACATATGAATGTCTGTAAATGAGGACTATATATCGATATAGTTTTGAATAAATTTAACAGTCGCGTTTGCTAGTTATTTTCACTGACAAACGATTTAAAAAAATACTTCACCATAAAAAATTAACTTTCTTACCTTCACTGGGATCGTAGTCCTTAGTCGTAGATATATCCCAGCCCTCGTCATCATACGGGATCACCGACTTCTTCGTGTTTGTCAACTCCAACTCCTCCGAGTACCTCAAGCTGCATATGCTGCCGGCATCGCAGTGCAAATCGCTTTTTACAAAAACGTCAAAACTATCGTAATACGGAATAATGGTCATCACATCTCGAGCCACAGAAATCGGAGCATCCAGAGTGAATTTATCAACAACATGAGTACACTTATGTGGATCGATGACGTAAAGCCACACGTGAGACTGATTGAGCTTCTTCTTGGATTCCAGAAGCGAAACGATTATCTTGCCGTTGCCTAGAGTCTCCGCGTACACCGGAGTTACGTTCTTGCCCTTGTGATCCTTTATCACAGCGGCGGGAACCTCGCACGGTTTGTTCACGATCCTGGAGGTCTCGAGTTTTACGGTGAAGTCCGAGGAAAAGGACACGTAGACCAGACGATCCTTCATTTCCGTGACCAGAGGCGGGTACAGGGTGTCCTTCATGACAACCAGCCATTCGCTAGTAAAATTTTGCTTTCCGAGTTTGTGCATTTCCGCTTTTGCAAATAGGAATGCTAGGATGATAAGCATTTCTTTTAATCTCGACATGACGAAGATGGACAAGCTGAAAGTAGTTTGATAGTGAAAACCCTACAATGCGAGCATTTTATTCGTATGCGAGAAGAAAGAAAAGTAGTTCAAAGCTGAGTTGCTACATTTTATTAAGTTTTTACGTTGAGCTTAATAACAGATTAGAGAGGTTAAAAGATCATATCATGAGTTTACAAAGTTAAAACTGATATTTATGAATCATTATACTATAAATTTAATATATTATACTAAAATAACTTGGCTAAAGCAATAAAATGCTACTGTCTCTATTATTATAAATAAATGAAACAAACATTTTTTTAATAGTTCGAGTACTAATATGATTAACTTTGATACAAGCTTCATTAAACCAAATATGATGTTATTCACGGCTCAACGGCAGTAACATTGAAAATACTGATTATGCTAATTACGTATGAAGTTGTGTTATCGGGAATGCAATAAACTAACGCTCAGATGTGCGATTACACTTAAACATTTTCTCAGCGAGGAAAGCTCATGTAAAACAAAAAAATAATTGGTATGTTGGTAGATAAAACCTTGCGTTCATTAAAATTTCATGAAGTCTTTGAAATATGCAAAATATCATCTTCTTAACTCTACCGGGAATATTTAATGAAGAAATTAGTAAAATTAGTATAATGAGTAAAGTAATTGAATTGAAACTGTTAATAACAATATAATTTTCCATATTGACTAATCTTTCAATAAAAACGTATTGTTATTACACTATAATTATTTAATTTTAGAACAATTAACTTTGATTGAAGCAATAATTTTGCTAGTTAATTAAATGAATTATTATTACTTACTTATATATAATTTTAAAATCGAAATCTGCTTCTTCGAAGTATACATACACTATTTTCTGCAGACGCTACTTCTATTTTCGGACTGTCCAGCTTGGCTGCTTCTTGCAGACTGGTTTGATTATTTATCATCGAATTCATTCTGCTCAAATTCTATAGATGCTCTTTCCCGCTTATGCAATCTCCCCACTTCCTTTCAGCGTGCGAATTCACAGCGCTTATCACTATCGCATCCGTTTTTTCTGTACTTTACTGTATAATTAAAAATACAAAAAATAATTAAATCTTTTGCTAAAATTTTGATAAAGCTTGAATGATTGTTTTCCTCCACTGCATTTTTAATTTAAAACGTTAATTCAAGTGCGAATTCGGGACTAACAATATAATGGAAGAACTTTATTACTTTAATAAATATTTAGAATTTGAAGATGAATATTGCTATTAAATGCATTTTTTAGTAATCAAATATTGTCGCATATGTACCTTAACATAATTAATATACATTTACTAATGGAATTTCGCTTGAGAACTTACAGTTTCTATATTATAACGAAAATAATTGAACAAAAATAACCGCTGCATATTCGTTTTTGTTATATCTAAAGAGATTTCATGTAAATCCAAATTTTTAATAAAGAAAGTTATTAAAACCCCAAAATGCTTCATACACAACATTTATACATGAATATGCATCAAACAATTTTTAAGTTATCTATCCGTAATGGAAATAATAATACGTGATAATGAATATTCATGTTCGAAAATGTATACGAAAGTATTTTTATTTCTGTAATAAATCATACAAATTTTATGTCTCGTGTCAAGCACACATTAAACACATCACCGTAATGACGATGACCATATACCGTTAGTATATTCAGTGACACCTGCATTTCCAATTCTGAAATAAATTTATGACAACGTTACAGAGAATATTACTCAGAAAAAGAAAATTATTACACTAGTTACCATAAGATAAAACAGGTACGGATATATAATACATAGAAAAAGTTTTAATTCAATATTACTATAACCATAACAATAGAATTAGTCGAGTGATACATATTTGAACTTAAGATTTTGAAAGACTGGATGTTTATTTTGCGATAATACATGTGCCTAATAATGATTCTATCAACATTACAAATTAATTCGTTTAATGTTGGCTTTAATAACATGTGACAAATGGACAAATTCGATTTTAAAACTTTAATAATAATAATATTTCGAAGAGCTGAACTAACTAGAATTTTTTTTAATATTCTAATATAAAGAAATGATTCCGAGATATGTATCGAAGTATATCGAATTGAAAGATACCTATTCTATATTAATTTATATTTGTTGAATATTATTTTGCTTTATGTATAGTTTTAAAAACCATGCTTGCATTGCCTCTATTAACATAGTGAATATTATTAGATATAATGATATTAGTTTTTAATTTTTTATTAATAATCGAGATTGTTACGCAGCTAAGTTTACGTCGATCAATGAAACCGAAAAGAGCGCAAAGTTTGATTTTATATAACCTTAAATTGTAGTTTTTAATTTGTAAATTATTTTTTTTAACATTGTAATGTTCGCACCCCTCCGCTCCTCTACAAACCCACCTCATGCCATCCTTCTGAATAACTATAAGTTCTGTCTGACCACTTCACTTCATTCGACGATGCACTACTTCATAGAATATGTAGAGTTAATTCTGCGTCACGTTTTGAGCGAGCAAACCATGGTTTGACGATGAGTGCGAATTCTGGTTTGAAAGGCGTAAAAAGCCTAAATTAGACAGCTTGCACAATGGAAGTGATAGGGCCGTAGAAGAGTATCGTAATGTGAGAAAAAAGGCTGGCGCGATATACAGGAATAAGAAGCGTGAATATCAAAATAAGGAAATTAGGAGGATAGAAACAAACAGTAAGGGAAATAACCTCCGCTAAATGTACAAAAGGAATAAATGCCATTAGAAAAGGTATTCAGAGTAGAGCGCAGTTGCTGATGAAAGATGAGGACGGGAACCTTGTAACAAGCGAAAACGAACTGTTGTCGTTGTGGAAAGGCTACTTTAATAAGTTACTAAATGTACATGAAACGCACTGGCCGCGATAAAAAACTAAAAAACAATAAGGCCGCGGAAAATGACTCTGTACCAGCTGAATTACTTAAATGCGGGGGCACTGCGCTTACTTTCAAAATCTATAAATTAGTATGTGCCATCTAGAAATATGAAATAATACCGGAAAACTGGAAATAATCTATCATTATACCGATTTTTAAAAAGGGGAATAAGACAACTGCAATAACTATAGGTGTATTCACTCTTAGCGACGTGCTACAAAATTTTGTCAAATATAATACAAGCCTGGCTCACTCCATTCGCAGAAAATATAATAGGAGTTTATCAGTGTGGATTCCGGTGCAACAAATCGACGAGCGATCAAATATTTACTATAAGACAGCTATTAGAGAAAAAGTGGGAATTTTGTGAAACCATACATCAGCTATTTATAGATTTTATAAAATCGTACGGTTCTATTAAGTGAAGCAATATGTACCAAATCCTTGTACTTCTTGGTGTACCGAAAAAAACTCGTAAAACTAATTGAAATGTGTTTAAACGGAAGCAGAGGAAAAATCCGAATAGGCGGTAATGTATCCGAATCCTTCACGATACGCGACGGTTCGAAACAGGGTGACGGGCTTTCCACGGTGCTCTTCAACTTAACGTTAGAGTATGTTGTTAGAAAAATGCAGGTTAACGAACTAGGCACAACACTTAACGGAACAACGCAGATACTAGACTATGCAGATGATTTAGATATAGTGGGGGATGATAGGGAAACCGTGGAGACAGGGCTAGAAGTGGGTGAATCGAAAATAAAATATATAGTTATGGATAGACTAGGCATCCGCGAAAGGGAGGGTGATTTCAGAGTTAGAAATTTTACTTTTGAAAAGGTTAGCGAATTCAGGTATCTAGGCGCAACTATAAATGATAGAAACAAGACTAAAGCCGAGATAAACAAGAGACTCCATTCGGGTAATGCCTGCTTCTACGTCGTGAGTAAATTACTAAGGCTGCTGTCAAAAAACGTTAAAATAAGGATATATAGGACTATAATACTGCCGGTGGTTCTGTACGGGTGCGAAACCTGGGCGCTCACTAAAGCGGAGGAAAACCGTTTTAGGATTCTCGAAAATAAGATTCTGCAAAAAATATACGGGCCGAAGAAAGATGAGGAAACCGGGAATGGAGGAAACTGCACAATGACGAGTTGCACAATCGGTACGCGTCACCGAATATTAACAGCAGAATAAAATAACGCAGGTTAGGATGGCTAGGACACATAGCAAGAATGGGAGACCTAGATGCAGATGGGAAGACAACGTGAAAGTGGATCTAATAGAAATCGGACAGGAGGGTGCTTCATGGGTGGAGTTAGCACAATATAGGGATGCGTGGAAGGCTTGAATTAAATAATTTTTACAAAGGCCGCATAGTTAAAATGACATTATTGTAGAGTGATTTTACAAATGATACACAAATGGAGCATATACAAACTTAATTGTCTTAAAGTATTCTACACAATACCTAAAATTTGATACATTCATGTTTTAAGAATGCATGCTATAGCTTGACGAATATTAGATATTTTGTTTAAAGCTTTAAAAACTGTATGTAAATAGTATACGTGAAAGTCTAAACCACCTTATGATAGCTATTAAACACTCGACAGATTCAGGTTTCATTTGAGCATTTATATTTGATTTGATATTCTCAAAAGTTTCTTGGATTATTGTGAAAAAAAAAATTAGTTAAGCATATACACACATAAATAATGCAACCGATGGCTCATGTAAGCTTCGACTGGAGGTTTCTATTGATTTACAAGATACAAATTTACTAATAAAAGTTATCCATTTGTATGAATAAATCAAATATAAGTATAGCAAGTTATATAGGAAAAATCACTTCCTCAAAAGTATGAAAACTGTTGTAAAAGAATAATCTCTTATAATTTGTTTAAACAGTTATTATTTAAACATATTAATAAAAATTGATATTTAATAAAAACTAATAGTGATAATCGATTCTACGGGGGAAAAACTACTAAAAAAAACAAATATTACCTTTGTCAATTCACCTTCTAATTTGTCGCAAGTCTTACAAGTAATTAGTAAAAATTGTTATCAAATTGTAAAGAAATTGAATAGCAAAAATAAAATAAATCATAATTAATATACTTATATTGTCATCTACTTTTCAGTTTTGAGTAAATATATCTCTGGAATATAGTCCGCTTTGAAGATCAACAAAGTGGTTATTATAGTTAAGTCGTGAATGAATATTATTATATTTACAAAACTAATGATTTTTCAAGCAAAATTTCAAATTCTAATTGCGTAAAAGCTTGTTACGATTATATTAAATATGATATTTATGAACGAAATGTTCCATAAATTCTTTTTATATGCAATAAAATATCTTCAAAAATATCATCTATCTATTGGGTCTTCGCTATGTATAACCTAAAAACCCAATAGATAGACTAACAAAGTAAATGGACATTGACAATCGTCTATCTAATGGGATATATGTGCTCTTTGCACTATAGTTGTAATTTCTAATTGAACAAAAACTTCTAACATTTCTAATGTTTTTTTACTGATAAATTGAAGTTTCTTACATTCGATAAATGTGAAATTGTTTTAAACAAATAATATTATCATACAAAAATCTGATGTATAAAGTCAGAAAATCCGTAAGCGTCTATCTATTCGGTAGTTTACCGTAAACGTTAAAATTCATCTTCCAAAATTTTTAATATTATTTTAAAATCTTATTTATATGTTTCTTATAATGATTAAAAAAACAACTTATCATTTCGGTTTGTAGACCGAAAGATATGGATGGCTAATGCATGCATGTCTAAGGCAAGAACTGTTTTTAGAGCGCAATGTCTTATTAAGGTAGTTCTCCGACTGCAATTCTGGTTACTGGTGCTCAATTAGGGGTTAAATGAGAACATTTATTTTCTAAGATATTATACGGTGTTATATAATGTGAAAATCTCACAGTTAATAATTTCAAACATCAGAATTTCGATAGGCAGTATCTAGAGTATCAAATATTCCCAAAAGTCGAAAGAGAGTGAAGTACTGCGCAAATATATAGATATACTGTAGCATAAGATTAAAACTTTGGACTGTTGTATCTTAAAAAACAATATCCGTTGCCCTATAAAAATATTTTCTCTATCATTCGTATTGTTATTTTACATCATATGCTAGTTTTTAAAGAAAATTTAAAGAAAACTGTTTTTACAATTAAACGAAACCTCTCTCGTTGTGGAACTCAGTTCAGGTTTCCTATGTTAAAATATGATATTTTAAGGCTCAATATCTCCAAATTTCATGTGGCTTGGAGGTTCAAGATTTTAACCACATATAAAGGATACCTTATTAAACATATATAGCAATTTTCAAGGATTTTTAAAGAAATTGAAAAATCCGGAGAACTATCTTAACGAGTCCAGCTGACAGATGGAGGCTTGAATACGACCGCGGACGTAAGGCGTTACTTCAGGTTCATAGACCAGCGTATTTTACTTCTCGCGTAAACACGTAGTCGCGGAAGTAATGTTTGCCATTAACTTCATCTTCCCTTTTAACTGACTGTAGAGTAGATCCAATGACGGTAATTAAAATTTGATCAAAAGCTAAACTAATTTTATTTGAACAGCAGCATAATCTACTCAAGTTTCTAACTAACTGGGAGAGTCCACAACCTGCGGGAAGTAGTTTTCGATGAGGCTTTACGAAGTTGTTTCTAGAACGTAAAAATGATGTCTAGCACGCGTATACTTTCATCCCGTAGGCCCTTGGGGTTAAAATATGACTTTTGAAATCAAAATATGCGTTATTTTAGTAAAGAATGGTATCTATACTTTGAATCGTAACTGTAAGTCTTTTTTGCTACAAAAATAATGTAGTGAGATACAAATATTGACCAAAAAGGCTTTAATTTGAGCTTTGTTTGGTATAAAAATATTATTCTGTTGCATAGTTATGAACAGTCAAAAATGATGACGGAAAATGTATGAAAACTTGAGAATTTTAGTTTTTCAAATTCAGTAGTTTTCCATGCATTTTTCGTCATCATTTATAATTGTTTATAACTTTGCAACAGACTAATATTTTTATATGGAACAAAGCTGAAATTCGAGCGCTTTTAGTCAACTCTTTTAATCTTATTACATCATTTCTCTAGCAAAAAAATACTTGCAGAGCTATCATACGATCACTGAAATAACGCGTATTTTTAGTACAGAAGGTCATATCTTGACCCCAAGAGCCTACGATACGAAACTACGGGTGATAGGCATTGATTTTAGGTACCAAAAACTATTTCCCGAAGCGTCATCGAAAATCGCTCCCCGCAGGTTGTAGCATACACCTCCCCACCAAGCCTAACAAAATTTTTCTCACAATTCTCCACACACCGTATCTCATAACACACATCCCCCGCCCCCCAACCACCAAACTTCCTCTAACAACGCAGACACAGCCCGCACAAACACATCCATTATTACTAAAAACAAACAAATTATTCTCCAGCTCCAGTTTCGTCGTCAACTGCGTATTCCGGTAATTACGGAAGAGCAAACACCCCCATCCTCTCTAGTTTGAGTCCGTTATACTCCTGATGCCTGGTGCAGCGCGCACGCGCGGCGGATGTTGCCTTCGCGGCGTAAACTTGCGCGTCGAAAACGGACGTGCATAATGCAAGCGCTCAAAGCTGCCACCGAGCGGTTTCCTTAGCCTTCTCGCGATGCTTTTTCGCGCGCGTATATACGTATGCCCGCAGAAAGCGAAGGAGTATAAGCGTAGCTGCTGCTGCTGCTGCGTCCGTATGCATAATGTAACTGCGGTGTGGCGCGCGCGCGAGCGAGGAGTGCATGTGCAGCGGTGGCTGGATGATGGTGTAGTAGCGAAATGTGCCCCTATATACCACCCCCGAGTACAAATATTCAGCCTGCAAACAGTCGCGCTTCGCCCACTGAGTGAGCAAATACATAAACGCGGGATGCATGACACGAACACACGCTCGCTTGCTCTCTCTCTCTCTCTCTCTCTCTCTCTCATTCATGGATTTTTGTGTGCATATACGTATCTTTTGCTTAAATGGAAGTCAGCGTGTATTTTTATATAGAATGTATTTGAATAGCTGAATAAAAATGCTAGCTGCCCGAGTTTTCTTACTGCGCACATTTGTTAAACAATCAGTTGAGGGTCTGACTGCGAGATGAGGCGTATAATACATATGAGGGAATGTGTGTCTCATTCTGCTGTGTATGATATGCAAAGTGCGTGTGTCTTCCTTCTTGCAAAATTATTGTTCAGTATACACATAAGGAATACCGTATAGTGTAGCAATATGTATTTTTGTTCTGTCACAAACATTTGGATGTTACTGCAAAATTTTAAATTCTTTGTGTACGTAACCGATGTTATTCTTGAGATGCATTAACTCTAAGTAAACCCATTGACAAAACTTATAGTAAGCTATTTGACTTATTATAAAGATTATGTTCTGTAGAACTACCGTTAGTAGTTATAGTTAGTAGTTAAGTAATAGTGATCGGTAAAGAAATCCTTAAAAATTAGAAATAAATTGTAACGTAGTATTAGTTAGTAACTAAGTGTAGTATTTCGCCTGTAACGTTATACGATTGCCAAGTGATTAATTATTCTACTACTATTTGCTGTTCAAACACGGGCCATTACTATTGAAATAATCAAACAACGTCCAAGCCATTACAATTTCCAAGCATTCGATCGTAATGCATACGTGCATATAGTTACTTAATTCCTATGAGAATATTATGAAGTATATTATACAGATGTAACTCTATATATCACTACCACTAATATGGAATTGTATGTATTTAGATTCACTAAAACGTAACATTCGACTGGTCAAAAGCTTTTTCATGTTAAAAGGCTGATTATTGAGTTTGAGTGGGATAAGTAATATGATGATGCTATTGACCTACAAATGCGGGTGTTATCCTTCAAAACTTTCAAGTTATCAAAATCCAATTAGGCTTCAAACTGATATGATATTTAGTGACATTGAAACGATTTTATATAATTACAAACTAAAAGAAAGCGTATTTAAAGTAATTGATCAAGATATTAAATATCTATTACGACTGATTCTAGCGCAAAGAAACAATAAAATACATTATACAGACATATTCCACTGCATTCTATTCATAAGGACAAGGTACAACAATTTGTTTCGAAATCAGGTGTATCGTTTGCATATAAAACGAAATTTTATCCTTCCACGATACGGACCATTGTACCTTGTACACATTCGCATTAAAACACAAAGTCCGAATAAATAATTCATAATGACACCAAGATCAAAGAAAGCCCATATCCAATAAAATATTCGCCAGCCGACGATTCGCCAGATACACCCTTAACAATTATATTATATTCCCGCGCACAATGATATCGAAATTGCACCTGTATACCCTCGTGTCTCCCTTTCATCCTTTCCGCTCATCCCTCTCTCCCTCTCCCTGCATGCAATTCCTCTCAATTTCTCCTCCCGCACGTTCGCAAGTTTGCACATATGCAGACGGCGCACCACTGCATTTTGCGCCGTGTGCACCGGCGACGGCACAACTCTCTCTCTCTCTCTCTCTCTCCCCCGGCGAATTATACACTTGTATTACCGCGCGCCAGGCCTCAAACAAGCTCATTGCGACGAATTTCTAGAATACATTCACCGGTTCACGGCCTATAACTGCCCGCCGCCGTCTCGTCCATAGGTAGTGTACGTGTTATTTATATTCTGCGCGATCAAAAGCGAGGGAGAGAGAGAGAGAGATAAGTGTTGGCCCGTTATTAATTCCGGCATTTCGAATCGTCGGGTAATTGAAATTTTGTAGCGCGTGTGTAGTGCTTGTAAAAAGTTTTTTTAACGAGTTTTCGGAGTGGAAAAGCTGGAATGGGGTGGTGGAATTTGTATTGAGGAAACATTTTTATTTTTTGTATGTTTGTTTTGCAAATGTTTTACATTTGGGGGGGCCGAACGTAAACAAATTTAGTATACGGTATTTTAATCTCAATTAAGGGAGTCTGAAAGTTATAATTAAAAATTCAAATTTCACGCCTTGAAATTTACTTCAGTTTTCATTCCAATGACTTTTTAAAGTGTTTGGATTTTTACACGTAAAACTTTGCGCAAAGATAAAAGATTCACACATTTACCTGAATAATATTAAAAGAAATGCACAAGATTAATTAAAATTTTATGAAAAATTAGTATTTTTATATGAAGTTGGGTGCAGGTAAGCAGGGAGATCTCGTGTAGGTGGCCACATTACCAGCGCCCACCGTATTTGAAATTGTGGAAAATATTTTGGTATTGCAAAATAAAAGTAAGAAATGTTTAAAAATTTACTGGAATGTTACATGCTATCTTAAATTAATTCTAATAAATTAATTTTAAATTGCTATATCACTTTCTAAATAATACCGCAAAAAGGGGTGTGCTTCTTTATCATTGATGGTTTGACATAAGATAATTTTTTACTAAAATTACAGAATGATGGGTAATAAATAATCCTCATCACAGCAATTTTTTGACTGTACGTAATTTATTAAAATTATTTAAATATTTTAATTAACTGTAATAAGATGTTAGTGCGTAGATTCACTGAATTCTTAATCATCGAAAATTTTGTGAATGATTTTCAATCATATATTTCCGAGATATAACCGTTTAAACTAAATATGACTTTTTTCGTTTATAACAAAAGGAGGGAAAGACTCTATCTAAAATTTTCGGTTGTAAAGGATAGGTAATTTTATGCTCTGTTTAATACATTTACACTAAATTCATCATAATATTTTGTTTATCTCCCTTTGTTATTTCTTATATTTTTACTGCTGTCGATCAAATCGTTCACGTGATATCGTCGGTCAAAATGTTCTCAGATCAATATTTCATTATATTATATAAATATATTAATGTATACAGCGAGGTATACGATTAAAATTAATTGATTTACCACCGCTGATACTAGTAGAGACTACAGTCCAAATTTCAGCTTAATTAAAAAAAAAGGTTAAAGTAATGAAAAAATCTAACAATTATGTAAATTACACTTACTCATTTTAAATTATTCTCTCTTTTCTCGTAATTCTTTTTAAAATTTGTCACAATTATTTTAACAATACAATTCAATTAAATTTAATTTAACGTCGTCACATTCTTTAATTTTCTGCACTTAACCAACACAATGCACCAAAGTGTTCTCGAAATAATGTACTTCTTTTCCGAGACGACGCGAGAACACCGAACCGCTGCTGCCGAGCCGATTACAGGACTTAACGCGCCGTTAATGACGTAATTTACCCCTCGCGAAATTTGCTAGATTACAGCGCGCACCACTTTCGGGCCAATTTCAAGGTAGCTCGATTAATGTCACGACAAACGCCTCTTACGGCACGCACGCAGGTAAACCGAAAACACGCTCTACCTCTCGAGCAGCGATGTTTTACTCGCGTTTTTATTTTTTTATCTTTTCCACAAAAAAAGGCAACCCCCGTACGAGGGTAGCCGCACGCAAAGGGACGAAAGGAGTGAGCGAAAGAGAGATGAAAAAGTCGCATGAGAGTCGAGAGGCAGGGAAAGAGCGAAAAGAGAAATGTAGTGACGGAAGATCCGGGAATGTCGTTGAATTATAAAGGTGGTACGAAGTTCAAAGGTAAACCGACGATTTTAAAATTGAAGCTGGTAAATGTATTTTTTGCGACGAACTTCTGAACTGAAAAAACTCACTCGTTTAAACAGCGATGACATTTTTTATGTTAAATGAAATATTTACATTGATAAAAAATTTTATATGGAACCATTCGAATATGAAATTATCTTAAAATGTTTGTCATTGAAGTACTGAAATATAAACTTATTTGATGCATTTAAAATATTTAAATATTTGTTTTAAATAGATCTAATGTCAATTAAATTATATTTAAAAAAATAACCTGTTTATAAATATAACAGTAAAAATGTACACGTGAAATTATAAAGAAGAATTACAAGCAAACTCAATTGTAATTATTTGCACGACATAAAAATGTTTAATATCTACTTCGAATTCGAACAAGACTTCTTTTGTTCATAAAATGAAAGGTCATAAAATGAAAACAATGAAATTCAAATAAAGCATGTTTTTTATTAAACACAATTATTCTTTGTACTGTAGAAACAAGTTACGGTTTAAAAAGTAAAATAAATAAGTAAAAGTATACAAACGAATAGAGCAGTTAAAACTAGAGTGCCTACTGAAGAAATTGAAATCATGAAAAATTAGAAAATAAATATCAAAGTAAAACGAGAAAAAGGAAGTAACTGGAGTGCGCATGTACGTGAAAGCAAGGAAAATAGGGAAAAGACCAAAAGGGAATTCCGGCAGTGTTCGAGTACTCGGGTACATCTCCGGGGGGTTTGTGTTCCTTTTCCTTTTCTCCTCGTTGTTCTGTCATTTTTCTCTCTCCCCCCCCCCTGCTCTCCGTCAAAATGAAGAAAGTAACGAGAGGGCAAATAAAAAGTGAATTTAAAGAGACAAAGGAATACACAGACGCAAAATAAAAGATTGTAGTCTTTCACTTTGTTGTTGGGAGTAGAAATTTATTTTTTACCTCTCTCTGGGAAAAAGTCATCCAGTGTACGCAGTTTACACGGCGAAAGTTTTGAATGAGTTATGTGTACACACTTCAGTGTGAAGTTAAAAAAAATAGTGAGAAAAATATGGTAGTTTTTTTGACGTTCTTATCACTAAACGAAAAACAAACTTTTTTGGTAAACAGGAATTCATCGCATCCATCCTCATGCGTTTTGTCATAATTATAAAGGTCATCGGTTGTGATTGAAAGCTAGATAAGATTGTGAATATTAATAGTTCACGATTATTTCTAACTATATGCAAAGCAAAGGACAATGAATGAAATATTACTACAATTTGTCCAAGTATCTGAAGTACTAATAAAAAAGTAAAATAAATTATCTGGTTCGAAAAGATTAAAGCTAAAATAGAAATAATCATTACTGATAAATTTATAAATAATATGGTAGAGGAATGTAGAACATATTTTAATTAATGTTGGAATCGTTTAATTAAAGAAATGTAAATCAATATAATTCAATATTTAATCTAATAATTTTAATAAATACTCAAGTTAATTAGTACGAGATAATTAACGATTATGAAGAGGAAATGTACTTTGTTTGATTTTGGAGCGATCAAGGTACATGCAGCTTTCATATAATAGATTTATTAAGTAAATAGGTTATATATATTTATATATATATATATATATATATATATATATATATATATATATATATATATATGCTCAAAGTAATTAATAATTATAATTAACATGTGTATTAAATAATATATCTTGTACTCAAGAGCCGTTGTTTACAATTTTGTAATGATAAACCTAATTATAGATTAGTACATATTACATGGGATTGGTACATTACATTGAATGATTTGAGTATATTTGCATTTTAAAGTACATTAAATTTTATTAATTAAGGTATAATCAAAATTTAATATGAAAATGCTGACCCACACAGATGACCTATTTCTAGAATCACTTTCTCACTATTAGCAATTCGTGATTAATGAAACGTATAATACAAGACCACCATTTTTGGTGGACAATAATCTAAAACTATGTAGATCTATCTATAAGTTTGCCATGACAAATAATCGAGGGTCCTGAAGAATTGGATAATTTTCTACCAGTTTTTATACATATCAAAATAAAATTAAGGTTAGGCATGTCTTATGTTACCAATTAATGACTTAATATGTTTACATCCGCTATTTTGTCTATTAATAAAATCTTGTATGATCCATTTGACTAAAAGTACAATTATATTCAAATCTAAGAAGTAAAGACAATATAAAAATATTTCTAAAACAATACGACTTAGACAATAATTATAATTGATGATATTAAATAGTATTATACCATTCACACTTGGGTAAATAAACTCATAGGATTCTTCTTCAATTGTTCAAGAATCAAAATATACGGGGTTATAACAGACAGCATTCATTGCTCGTTTCTTCTAGAATTCATAGGATGAGTAGTAATTTTCTTGCAATTAATCCTGGACAGTCGTGTAATAATTCTCTATAAGAGCAAAGTTAAATAATCTATGATATTCTGTTTAATTTGTTGTTTAATTATTTCAAATTTCCTCGTGTCCGTAGAACACACACTGTAGAGTAAAATTCATAAAAATGATAAAAATTTGAAAAAATGAACTTATCCGATGGTCCAAATAACTCAATTTTCTAACATTCTTTCTCACTGTTCTAAATTCAGTAGACTATCCACTAATTATGACTATTTCCACTCTCACCAAACCTCACCAATCAGAAATCACCATGAACAACTCCGCGAATCACCTGCCACCCCCCCTCAAAAACCCTAAAGAAACATCCCCTCAGTCAAAAATAAAAATCCCTTGCTACCCACCCTCTCTCCTCATCTCCTCTCAAGTACCAGCACCGTCCCCACCCGAAATTTCCAACCCTCTCTGCGCGCACCATCCACTCCACGCGTCTCCACCCCCTCCTGCAAAAGGGTTGCTCTCTCCCCTACACCCACGCACACCTACACACCCCCTGTCCATCCGTGTATAGGTGCGGCGGGGGGAGGTTGCAAACGGAAACTGCCGAGAAACTCGTGGCAGTGGGGTAGTCGGTGCCGGCGCGCGGCGGGAATAGTCGAGTCCCGGCCTCGGTTCGGTTCTCTCGCGCCCCATAGCGCTCCCCGCGCACGCTGCACCGCGCAAGTCCACTTCCCGCGAGATACATATACATATATATACACACATATATATATATATATATATATATATATATATATGTATGTATATACATAATACGCGCGCACACACTTTCGCGAACCTGAGAGGTATCGTACGTGCAGCGGCGCTCCGCGCAGCTCAGTACCGCCGCGCTAGCCACGTCGAGCAGTTTGTAAAATATCTCGTTCGCGAAGAGCTGTCTCCTAGCGCAGAGCTAATATATATATATATATATATATATATATATATATATACGTGATCGTGGTATCTCTGTCTTTATCTCGGCCCCTTATCAGTGCCGTTTGTAGCTGGTGACTTTGAGGTCGTTTGCTGGCGAGGTGCTCATATGCACGTTTTATGGCGTTTGCCGAGCGATCGGTATGCGTTTTTCTTTGTTTTTCATGATTTCGCAGGATTGGCGTTTTGATTTTTCGGGATTTGGCCGATGATCGGTGTGCTCGTTTTGCCGCGAGTGAGGATAGGTATTGTATACTTGGCTACTTGCGTTGGTTTAATTTCGTCTTGATTGTATACGGAATTCTACTTGCGCGGTGATTACGTATAGTAAACACTACCGGGGATCGAGTACGTTAGGGTGTCGGTAAACTTGCGCTAAATCCTACTGCTTTCTTAAAGAAACAAAACTTTTACGCTAAATATTCCACGCATTAAACAGTACCATCAGTGACCGAGTAAGTCAGGATGTCTAAATATCCAGCTTCTCTTTAAAAAAGCTTAACTCAAATTACACGTAATTCGCTAAAAATCGATCTCCCGCTTCAAAGTATAACAAAAGATAACTAAACACAAAAGTGTAAAGTGCGAATCGAGTGACAGCGAAGTACGTACACACGTAGAAGAGTGCGTCCAGCTGCGCCGTTTAAGCGCGCGCATTAAAGGTCCTGCAAGAGCGCGGCGACTTGAAAGCGAGCCTCCTGCATTATATACACACTGCGCCGGCAACAGTAGCAGCGCGGGACAAGAACATCGTCACGAGAGTGGTGAGTTTTTTGCCGCGGTGTGCGGCGGTGTAGCGACGGCACACGCGACCTGCAGCGGATATTTTCGCGAATTTTTATGTACAGCTCGAGGTGGTTCTATGCTCGAAAGTCAAGTTGAAAAGTTAGTTCTAAAAGAATTTTAGCGAATTGATATAAGGTTAAATGTGTACGCGTACTATTTTTGTTTGTATAATGATAGGTAGGGAAAATGTAATTAATATTTATTTTATTACATTTTCACGCAAACTTTATGATGTGACTGTAAGCATGCTGTCTCGTTTCCTCTCACACGCAAGTGCCTTAAACAATGCTACGTTTTAATAACAGCATGGTAAACACTCTTCAATTTTTGTCATAATTATTAGTATTTGGTAACTGTATTTTATATCAGTTTTTTCGTTGAAATGTCTATTATCATTTTCAAATTAAGACTAAAAATATGTTACTCAAGCACACCTTCATCTGTATCACACGTGTTAAATTCCACAACTTCAAATCTCATTACCAACGGCTCTCAATGGTAAAGCTTGCTAATTTTTTGCAGTCGGTTAAATATTATCATTACTTTCCTGCGTATAAAATTTCACATAATTCTTAAGTCTGTTACAATTGTCGGAGGAACCACCTAAAGAACGTCGGCTGTGTGAGCTGCACGCAGAGCGCCGCAGTTTGTTGAACCCGCTAAATGCCGCACAGTGTTTTGGCCGTAGGTGTACGAGTACTTGCGGGGTTGTTGTGTTGATGAGCGCGTGAAAGGGTTCGTTGACTGGGAGGTCAGGTGGCGCGTGGTCGACCGAACTATTTATAGAGCTGAGAGGTGTAATTTTGGCGCATTATCAGGCGGTCGTTATGTAATGCATGAGTGAGGAATGTTTGGGTTCGATGGGTTCGTTGGGTTTTGGTGTACTAAGTTGTTGTAGGTAGGCGGTCAGTGTTTTGTTTTGATATTAGGAGGACGATGATGAACGTGAGTGGCTGTGGGTAATCGGATTCATAAATTTGTTTGTGGGAATTGAATAGTTTGCGATTTGACATGTATATTTTTGAAAATTGTTTACACGGTCAGCTCGACTGCATTTTGTTAAATGATATATGCGTAATATTATAACTTATATTCATTATCGATCAAAACATTACGCTGTTTTTGATTATTACATTTTTGTAACTTTAATTCCATCGAAATCAGGGAAATACAGAAAAAATTATTTCTATATCATAAAGTATTACGTGTAAAGTAACTATACAGCTATGATTAGATAAAACCTTTCAATTTGCGAAAGAAAAAAATAATAGCCAAAAAATACAAACAACAAATGTGCTTTTATCATGAGTATGAAAAAATGTACGCGCGTTTACAATCCAACAAACTTTTATTTTCAAACTTATGATTTTTTTAGATTCTTTTTAGAATCCTTAGACAATTTACAAGACCTCCGCAGTTTCAATTTTTTATAAATATTTAACTAGTATTATAAACAAATGAATATTGTTCTTTACTGTCTAAGTATTTTTTAAAAATGATAAGGTGGAGGTCTGGTAAATTGTTTAAAGATTCTAAAAAGCATCTGAAAAGAATGATAAGTTTGAAAATGATGTTAGGTTGTAAACACACGTAAATGTCTTCTTACTCCAGGTAGAAGTACATTTGCTATTTTTTGTTATTATATTTTTTCGTAAATAGAAACATTTTATCTAATCAATGCTGTATAGTTATTTTGCACATCATATATTTATTACAGAAAAATATTTTTTTCCGGATTTCCCTTATTTCGACGGAATGTCCTCCTCAATCAAGCAACATTATATCTATATAAAGACATGCACATAGAACGTATAATACTGCTATAAGTATAGTTAGAAATCACTCAAATATATAGCTTAAAAAAATTGAACAAAAACGTCGACCATCTAAAAAAAGTATAATTCGTAGTGATCTACATTTTTCTAAATTGGTTCATAAAATGATTAGGTATTCATACTAAACACAATAAAATCATTAAAATCATTCAATATTCAATATCCAATACACACAATTAAAGTGTCACAATGATTTAATTAACTATAGATTGGCATGAATTTGATGAAGTTGATATTTCAGCGAATATCGTGAAATAAACATAAATGTATTATTAATTTACGCTACGTAATCAATGTTTAATTTTGTATGCTTTTGAAAAAGTTAATTAAGTGTCGTAAAATAATTGCAAAAGGAAAACAAGATTAATACGTTTTATTTTTTGTATGGCAATTAAACAAACATTTAATTGGATCGTTAAAAATACCGGATGTAACGGTTTTATATACATTGTTTGGCGTTTCAATTCTAACAAACCACTTGTAATGATCGTTAAAAAATACGATACAAACGTATTATTTTTACTGTTGATTGATCATATTTTCATTTATTAGTATTGAACAAATTTAAATATAATTTAAACTATATGGAAAATTGGTCGTAAAAACAATTAATTTATTTTTCTAGCCAAGTTGAGAAATTTCTAGAATTTTTAATTTATTCTCCCACTTACATTTATTTGTAAATAATATTTAATGCTATATTTTTGAGTCTTACAGTATCACAAACAATAAAATAATAGAGGTATATTGATTGAGAAACATGGAATTCGTACTTTATTAACCATAAGAGAGATTCTATAAAATTATTGACTTTTAGGGAACCAGCATAATTGAATTTTTAAAGACTGATACTCAGCTTCCTGAAAAGGTATAGTTCCACCAGGTCACAAATTATCCGTTCAAAAGCCAAGAATCTAAACATAAATTTCCTGTATGTACAGAAGCATACTGTTTTATGTTATGTCATAAAAAGTATAAAAACTGCGGTCATTTCGTCTATTATATCAATGTACTCTTACTAACGTAGAAGGAGAAAATCATTTCGTAACGTTATAAAAATTATAAAACTTATTCCTCATATCAAAATCAACAAGTTAAACCATCATATAGATCGATGTGCCACATTCCGTCTGCGAGTAACAAAATTTTCAATTTTTAAAATTTACAAGGCACTTTTGATAAAAAATTTCTTGGCAAATTTGAGAAGTTAAAAATTATACTGCTGTTCAATGGAGTAAAGCACATAATTCATTAAATCGAAGTAATAGCAATATTAGAGATTGAATTTTGAATGTTAACTCTTTACTACCGAGCTGAAATTTAGTAACGTAAGTCGCGACATGGCGTGTGTGAGACCCCGTGGCGAAATTTTGCTAATATCAATTTATGTACGTAATATGTACTTGATAAAACAATTGTATTAGAAAGACATTACAATAATTAAAAGGTAAAAACAACATTCGGTTGTAACAGTAATTTTATATATGAGATAAAATTATTTGTTTAAAGAGGTTATGGGCCTCTGGAGGTTAAGTAAACTATTAACAAATCATTTAGTAATACTTTTCGAATTGGCATTACAAAACGTTATTTTTTGGTGGCACATCTCAATTATGAGTGAAATAACATTTAAATATTGCATGATCCGTATCCCCTAATATATGAAACCAATAATATGAAACATTTTGGGAAAACGCCAAACTTGAATTCCGGTTTTCACTAATTTTATTTAGATACGTTTATTTAGATATTCTATTTTGTCTTACTTTACTTACGTTAATGCATAAAAATGCAATATTATTCTTACAAGAACAAATTTTACCGTTTAAAAAATGAGACATTGAAAAATTATCATTTTTATAATAACTGTGTAATTGAGAAAATCCATAAGCAATTGATATTTATACTTTTTAAAGAAGTTAGTTCCTGTTTCTCAAAAATGAAATATTTCTGTAAATTTGCCCTTGTATCAATTCATCAATTTCTAATCGAAACAATATCAAATGTTTATCATCAGGAACTAAACAAAAAGCAGCAGTACCCTTATTACCACTCGATACACACAAATACTCAAAATCAATACATACACTTCAATGTCAATTGTGTCAACGTCAATTCCCTCTCCTCTTCTAATTTCGCTCTATAACATAAACTGCGATCGACGAAATTCGCGGCGGCATACATGTGCTCGCGACGACAAAAAGTAGAGTGAATCGTCTCTTCCCTCGTCCCTAAAACGCGACGCGCGCCTTTTTTGTTGCGTACGCTCGCCCTCTGATTCGTTAAAAGTCGCCGCTTCATTTTGGGATTGAATTATACGGTCATATCGCTGATGTTGCGCGGAGAGCTCGAGTAGCAAAAAGAGTGGCGGTGGCGGTGGCGCGGCAGTTCCGATGCATAAAAACGTACATATATATACACGCGCGTGTCAAATGGCGAGCTTATTAAGTTTCGAAGTTGTGCGCGCGCGTGTCCTTTTTGCGTTTTGCATTTTGCGCAGGAGGGAGAGTGAATTTCTGCGATGGCCTCGGCGTACTGTTGTGGAAGTTTATTCGGTCCCAAGGGATTGTGATGCAGAAAAAGCGCTATGCGGTTGTCGCACGTAATCAAAATGATGAAAAAGTTGTAGTGATGGAATGAAGTTGATGAAGTTTGGATGTTTTGTTGTGGATAGCCATTCGTTTTGTAATAATAAATAAATATGTATAAAGGAATACAATTTATATTATTTATCAACATGAGTAAGTTTCTACAATTTAGTTTGAGTAAGTCAATTTTGAAAATTTCGCTATAATGATATAATTATTTGAGTATTCATGGCATAGATGTAATTTGAGTAATTGGAATAGAGTGACAGATTAATTTTGTTATAAATTAACGATATATAATAGTAATTAAATCATTAATTATTATGCTATGTGTCGTCAATTTTGAAACGTTAATGAACATTCGCAAAATTCTCATAATGAACTTATAATAAACAACCCATTTAGCATATAATACAGACGAAAAATAGTACCATTATTGTACTGTAAGTTGGACATATGAAACGAATAATATTTAGTATTTATTAATTCTGCCTGTGAGTAACGGCAAGAGTGAAGAATTTACTAATGTAGAAATAATTAACTAACATCATCCATTTCAGTGAATAGAACGAATAAACTGTTAAAAGCGAATTTTCAATTTTACTAAATATATTCCTTTAGAGTAACTACTAAAATAATCTGCCTTCACGTTATAAGACTGAATATTTCCTTTCTATACGCTATTTTGTTTTAAGCTATTTGACTTCATAAAGAATGATTACTATTATACATAAATATTGTTCTATAGACATACTTTATTCAAATGCAAGCATGGAAAAATGCTTAGTAAATACATACAGCTGGATTTCTTTTCGTGCAATGATCATGGGAAGGTCGATTTTATCACTCGGTGAATTATAAACAAACATTATTAGAATTCAATTTTCTACTTTCATTTCATAATGTTTAACAACAAAATTCCTATGTAATTTCCACGTCAAAATCGTAAAACATAATCATCGAAGCCATATACTCTGCAAAAAGTCCTGCCACGATCATCATCACCGAGAAATGCGCGCATATAAATCCCAAAGCGTGAGCAAAGCGAGCTAAGCGCGACGTGCCTTTCCGGCACATTAAAAGCTCATAGAAACTCGTCAGCTCGTCAACCAAAACCGGAATCCCGCGCTCTCTATGCCTCCAACAAAACTCAACCTCAAGAGAAGAAGCCGCTAGCACCGAGTGAAAAGTAAATGATTCACTATACGTCAGCCCAGTGTCGAATCAAAGGCTTCTCCCTTATACCTTCGCTTTTTCCTCCCGCTCCGCGATCATTACGTGTTTTTAATCGAGCGATTTCAATCAGAGCGCGCGGCAGTAGCGGCGCGCGATTTACGAGCGACGTTAATCGTGTCCGACTGCTCGCGGCCGCGCATCAGGCTCTCCGCAGAGATATTGCCGCAGAGAATCGGGTGCAATTGAAAGAAGAAGAAGAAGAAGAGGAAGGAGAAGAAGCTCGCTCGAGCTCTCGTCTTAAGCGAAATGCGAATCGATTAAAGTATATAGCGGAGTCGCGTGTATTATACGTGTGTAACCGGATGAGATGTGCACAGCGGCGGTGTAACTCGCGACCGAACCTATGAAATATGGCACTCGCTTGTATACGTATGTACGTGTACGCGAGGCTTTAACTAGTATATATAAGGTATACGAGTTTCATGTTCTCCCGCGAGTTTCTCCCTTTTTCTCGCGCTGTATGTATGTATGCCTGCCGCGAGTGCTGGCGCAGGGGGTATATCTTTCTGCGCCGATCGCGTTCGGAACAAATTTTGCGTTTCATGCATGGCTGCATGAATTATGCGCTTATTATGTGTGTGTATGTGTAAGGTTGGAACACGGCTTGTTGCGACCTCGGACGTGTATTATACGTTTTATTATGTGAGGGGATTTACATCTATTGCGAGGTGAGCGAGAGAGACCGTGTTTTATGGCGCGATTGTTTTATTTATAAGTGACGGTAATGGTGGTGTTTCGTCGCAATTTCTTTCTCGAGGAGGGAAACTGAGGTGGGATTCCGAGTTAGATGTAAAGTGTTTTACACGAGTTTTAATGTTGTTTACAAGTCAATTAAGGATTTAGATGGATGCGCGTAAGGTGAACTCAGTTTGTCCTATGAATGGCTCAAATTTGTAGAAAATATACTTGTGATAAATAAATAATGATTAGCTGTATAAGTCATGGTAAAACCGCTAATCACATTTGAAATATTGCATATTAGTAATATGAAAATCAAAATAAGTATTATAATTTATAGCTGAAGAATTAACATGCATGATTCATATAAGTATGAAATTCTACAATCATATTTACATCTTAGATTTAGTGAAAATTAATACGTTGTTAATATGCATTATCTCAAGCATTATGTCATTGTCTATTTATTTTGAAAATATTTTCGATTGATTTTACGGAGTTATTCGAGTATAATAGTAAATATAACATTAACGTATAACACCACCTTGGAAATTCAGCTAATTCAGCTCATTATAGACCATTTTGTCCCTAGATAAAAAATGATTCTCTCAGCTTTACCACATTTTAATCATATACTACAGTAAATGCCAAGAATTTTTGATTATTTGTCTGAATTATAAAATTAAAAAATATTGATTTTTTCTGATTATGCACATATTAATTGTAATCAAATGTTTATGAAGGCAGATAAGCTGTCCCATTAATTATTGACTCATAAATACTAAAGATGACTACGACAATTTCTTATAAAAATCAACTGTTATTAATAGCAACAGACAACATACATTTTTTATTAGAATCCATCGAACTTAGATAAATAAAAAATCAGTATAAAGATAATGATGCATTATGTTCAAAATCATTAAACTGCCAATTCGTCATAAAAAGAATATTACTCTACACCAGAAAACTAAAAAATGTCCAAATGTAGCTCAGAATTCGAGCAACCAGACTTCCTACAACCATCAATGTACGTTCATTTCAACCGAATCGTAAAATAATCCGTAACCCCTATTATAGCCTCCCACTAAAACTCGCGAACTTCCTCCCCCCTAGGCGCCTTATCAGTCCTCATTATGCACCTGCACCTGCATTCTCCGCGAGCGCCACGCGCGTGCGGCGAACGGTCGACGCGGTGCTGCAACTTCTCTCGACCGGCGGAGCGCGCAACCGGTTGCGACCGCGATATCGTCGGAATCGATTAAACGACTTTACACGCGCGGGGCTCGCGGTATATACACTTTTTTTCTTTCCCTCCTTCCTTTCTTTTTTCACCTCTCTCCTTCTCTCTTGTACTTCGGGGCGCGGGACTCGTTGCTGATGCATGATCGGCGCTCCGCGTCCGTTTCGTACTTTTTCCCCGGCGGACTATCGGTTTCATGCCGCGGCTATATATCTCTTTTCAGCCCGTATGCTCTCTGTGTATACAGTGTATGTATAGGATAGCTACGGTTTTTGCGTAATTCGCTCGCTGGAGTTTCTCGTTTTCATTCGCGGAAGCGCGCGCGCGCGCTCGGAGCCGCGGAGCTGGAGCTCATTGGTGGAATTTTATTGAGGAAGCGACGTGATTAGGTTTTTCATTTTTCATTATTGTCGGGGATGTGGAGGTTGCGCGTGTATGTAGAGGGGTTTTGTGTGTATGGGATTTCGTTTCGTTGTTTTCAGCGTGGAGCAAGTTTTCAATTAAAAAGCTGATCGATTGTTCTGGTTTTGCTGGATGCAATAAGGAGTTTGGAATGAACGCGATGGATTATTTGCAATGATTGATTTTTTTCGTTTCCTTTTTTTAACTCTGTACACTCTCTGTTGACCGAAAAGTTTTCAATTTATGAAAAATGGTTTTGAATTAAGTAGTTAATGAAAGCGAGAGTTATAAATATTCAAATTCAACGATAGATTGAACTAAAACTAAAACATACCTTATACACTATAATAGATAAATGCAATATTTTCAGAAAATAGCATAGAAAATAGTTCATGAATATGCCTTATGTTGAATATATTCAATACAGATACAGTTCAATAAAGAACGTCTAGATTACATAAACTTATTTGAAACTTACAAGATTAAGTTATGGTATTGCGTAATTTATGCCTTAAAAAGGGTAAAAAGTATATAACACTTTTATGAATAACACTTTTTATGAGATAATAATTATTTCTGTGAGTGACCAAAATGTTACTCAGCAAGAAACAATAAAAACATAGACAAGAATAACGTTTACTATAAAAAATGCCGCTTCCTTTGGTTCATCATAAAAGCAACAAGACACATTTCATCAACATCAACACCATCCTTAAATAACCCATTGATCGTTCTCACAAACTGCATTAACGACCACGACAAAAGTACAATACACCCCAGCTCTGCTCTCGGACGTATACAAAAATGCGACGTCTCTCATATCGATATCACACGCTGGCGTGTACATGCGATCTCGCTAATATAAAAGAGAGAAAGAGAGAGAGAGAGAGAGAGGGTCATAACGGATATCGAATGTATACATGCGAGAATGAGTTGCATTGTATCGATTAAACGTCGATGAGTCATGCGAGCGTCCAGACAGACTGTGCGTTGTGTTCCTATATAGGTATATATATGCATTCGTAATACATCTCACGATAAAATCTCGGCGCGATAAATATCGCGGAGGGGCGCGCAAAGTAGATTTCTTTTGGCTAAAAAAATATGTTACGTTTCGTTTTTTTTTTGTCGGAGTGGCTGGTCGATCCCCTCCGCGCCTGCGGAATATGGAATATCCACGGGGAATATCGATTACGCGCCGAGTGTATGCGTATTCGGAACGAATGTTGAAAAATGTCCTTTGAAAGAAAAAAAAATCGGGATTTTCCGTATAGTGTGTCTGTAACGTATTTCATACTTTGCGAATAATAGCTTGATTTATTTATAAGGGAATATTGATGCAAGGCTCATTGTTGTTGGTTCTTTTGTGCGGAAAAATATGCGATTTTATGCAAAAGTTGTTATCTTTCATTCGTTGACAAGCGATAGGTATCACGAAATAATAGTGACTATTTGTTATGAATAGATTTTATGAATAATATATTCGTAAAGTAACTACGTTATACCTAAATACTTATTTAAATAAATTTTAATTCTCGTAATAATCATATATTTCATGTATGTCAATTTTTTCTATTTTTTTTATTCATCATTTTAATTTCTTGATATTTTTGCAAAGATAAAGCCAATATTTAAAATAATTGTCAAAAAGTTATACTGTATAAATAAATTTAACGATTATCAATGTGGCTATTGAAGTGGTCATTTTGACTAAAAAATATATATTAAAAATCACAGCAGTCTACAAACACACTATTTAGCAACCATCAAAACATTTAATGGATATTATATCAATTACGTATACTGATATGACCCTCTGGGTGCATTAATAATCATGTACAAACATGTCTATAAGCATTGGCTGCTCGTTAAATTGTATACCAATAATTGCTGCGAAATAAATAGCGCTCGTAACAGTTACAAAATCGAATACGGATAAATTCGTAAAAAATACAAATATTATTAAACTTACTTATTATTTCTAAGAAACATTTATTTATTTGTTATATTCTTGAAATTTTTAATATATTTGCTATAATTTTATATTAATATTATTGCAATTTGAATTTAACAAGAATTCACTTTTGATCTTGTTCAAGCACTGCAGTAAAAATGTATTTCCAAGAATCGTATTTGCGTGCTCTATAACTTTGACATTTGCAAAATTTCCATTATACTTGTTAAACTTTTATCTGTCTCACTTATACATTTTAAATTTAAAAATATTCGCTTTATCCTGATGAAAAATTTCGTTAAAAATTATAAGTAACAGTTTACTTTTACTTGTTTTAAATCAGAATCTATATCCATGTAATTTTTCTCCTGACATTTTGTCACTAACGACTACAACTTCCGCCAGCGTATTAAATACACACACAGTGCAACGTCTAATTCCTCGACCGATCCTTCGACATTCTCCACTTCAAGAAACAACAAGAAAAGTTAGTACACAACCGTTTACGCAAAAATACCGACATAGGCCGCTTTTTCTAGCCTCCCCGCGTCGATCTATAACCAATCGCTCGCGCATCTTCCGCCGTCCTAGCGATCGCCATCGCGCATTATATATATATATATACCGAGAGAATTCCTGTTTCGCGGCACGCAATTTCAATTAATCGTTTCGAGCTAACCCATAAAAGCGAGCCAAGAGCGCGACGCGCCAGAGACAGTAGAGAGATAGAGAAGGATCGCCTTGTGAAAGGAGCGCGCGGATCGATAGATCGCCGACAGGTATTATGTCGAGTTTGAAATATTTCAGAGTCACGTTCATTGAGAAATATCGCCGATTGGAATCGCGGTTCATATATATACGTATACCTACGTATCTATAGGCACCCAATATAGATATATGTGAAACTACAGTAGAATATATAGGCCTTGCGTGCTCTCTATGCGTATCCCGTAAAAAGTGGCTTTTAGCGATGATTTTCGGGTCAGAGAGAGAAAGAAGGACAGAGAATGGCCCGGGGCTTCGATGGCTTCGAATGAAATTACACTTCTTCCTCTTTCTCTCTTCTCTCTCTCTCTCTCTCTCTCTCTCTCTTTCGCTTTTTCCACGGCTTTTGTGCGACTGTCAGCGCGCTCTCGCGTTTTTTTACCCCGCTCTTCTTTTCATTCGCTGTGTGCTCTGAGGTTTTTGCGTTTGCTGCGTATACACACGCTTCACGCGGGAATTAAAGGAAGGAGAAAATTGCTTGCGGTTGTGCGTGCGTGTAGGCAGACGAGAGCGCGTGTGTTGTATATGTATATAATAATACACAGGTGAGCAAAAAAATGAAGAAAAAACGCGAGCGTGCGCTATACCTTGTCAATAGAACTGTAGAAATTGACGAATTCTTTGTTTGACACGGGGAGAGAAAAAAGAAGAGGAGGGTTTTGTGAGTTGCTGAACTGTTTGGCAGATAAATTGCCGATGATGAATGCTCGTCGTTGGTAATTAGAAAATGTATATCGCTGGATGGTCGAGGGGAGGAACGAATTTATTATGACTTTGCTGTAGGTAAAAAGTTTTAGATTTATTTCTATTTTAGATGAGCTTATACAAAATTTAATTAAAATCCTATGAATATTTTTTTAATTAAATTAAAATTAAAATTTTAATAATAAATTTGCTGTTATGAAACTAGATGTGAGTTTTACAAATAATTTCGTTAGTTTATAGATTAATATTTAGTGATTAGCGTTTTATCAATCAAAATACTTTTATATTGAAGTAGCTATATATACAAAACATTCGATTAAGATTTTCATAAACCTTTTTCTACTCTAAAATTTTAGTATACGTTTTGGAATAATAAAAGAAGATTTTAGAAAGTTTTATTAATTTCAAATAAAAAAACGGCTATTTATTGAACATTCTGATTAAAAATAGCAAGAAATAGCTTTGATTAAAAATGATCCTGACATATACTAGTACGTACATGACCAATGGACTCAATACTTGCTCCACAAAATTTTAATTAGTTTTAATAATTATTTCAATACTTTCGTATATATAAAAAAATAATATATCAATAAAAATAAATAACATTATTATTAATAAATAAGAAATTTTCAAATATATTATTGAAATAATTTTATTTTTTATAATTTTATACTAGTAACAAGTAATAGACTAGTCTTATCAATTAAAAAAAGAAAGTAAAAATAACAATCTGTTTTAAAAAAGTTAAATAAATTAAAATATTCAAAAAAATTGATATTATCTTCAGGATTTAAGATATTGTGAAGGATAATTAATTTCATTAAAAAAGGTTTTTAAACGTCTTTTTCAACACACGTATGAAATAGGCTCTTTTTCATGTCTATAATCCGGATGGAAACTTACACATTTCGTGCGTGCCTGAAGGAATTGGTCAAAATAGCCATTTCTACTCTCTTAATTTAGAGGGTATTTATACCCTTTTAAGAGGACCTACGTACATAAAACGGGCCCAATTAAGTCTTTGTTAAAAGAAAATGCAGTGTATAACACGGGGCAGGGGGGGGGGGGGGCATCTTCAAGCTCGTGCTGACCACGTCACCCTCGCTAGAAATAACCTCCTCCCCCTTTTGCTAAATATACTATTTTGTCAAAAGAAAAAAAGTGACTCGTTCTTAACGGGTCAATGTTATATTTGTCTACCGTGTAGATACAAAAAATCATCAAACTTATCAACTAAAACAAAACAATCAATTCATCAATATGCAGCTTCCAACGCAATACATATATATCTTACCTGCACCGGGGAAAAATTCTCTCAATTCCAACACGGTCAATATTAGCGTTAATCATCCGGTTTTTCCTGCAGCGCGGCGATTGAAATTCCGCGCCGCCTCCTATTTGCCCAACAAACACGAAAACTTGCGCCTCTCGCGTATAAATAACCAAATCCAAATCCACGGCCGCGGCGCGAAGAAAAGCATCACAACCTCGCCTCGAGAAAGAAGAAAAAAGATCTCTCTCGAATCTCCGCCGCATAATTTTCAGATAAAATCTTCCACCTCCTCTCGCGCCTCGCGTCTCCTCAGTATCAACACGCGGTACCTGCACGAGAAAGAGACCCGGAGCTGCTGCAGCTATGCTGTTGCTATACAGCAGAGTATATAGGTATAGATATATATAGGGTCCGGCCGGTGAAAAAGAAGCCGGAATCGCGAGTTTGTCCGCGTGTAACGGTCGGAATCCGTATAGATCCGAAGACAGAGAGAGAGAGAGCACGCCTGGAATTTCGTATGGCCGCGCGCATCGCGTCGCGCTTCTGCTGCAGCTCGGAACGTCCACGATATATGTGTATGGTTCCCCTCGATTGTCGTCTCTCTCTCTCTCTCTCTCGGTCTTTTATTTCTCTCCCTCTGCATCCGAATCGGACGCAGGCATACTTCTGTGCAGGTATGCGCGTTTGTGTGAACCGTTCGATTTGAGAATGAGACGGGGAAATGTGTGAATGAGGTGGAGAGTGCCGTGGAACGATGCTGAGAGGAGTGCATAGAAAGAATCAGAAAGTTGTAAAAAACAACTAAGAATATGTTCGTGTATGGATGAAAGATGGTAGATAAATTCGTTCCTCCTTTTGTTCTCGACTGGATATAAAAAATACGGTTCTAAAGGTCCTAGTATATAGCAAAATTCAAGGTGACTGTGCAATTGCACTATGTACATACTGTAAATATATACGTATCTATACATTTCTAAATTTCCTTGAATTTATTGATTTGTTTTTATAATTAATCAAGCAATTAACATACCTAATTTATTTTAATCACAATACCATTGTTAAACGGTTTAAATTTTCTGGTATAAGAAATGATGCCTAATAAATGATAAAGCGTGAATTGTTTATACCGTTTTCAACAAGGAATTTGACAGTTAATTAATTACTCATTCGATACAAATCTGCTGGTAATTTACATTAATTAATTACTTAGCTGCACTAGTAATCGTGAATAATTTGAAATTTAAATCACATAAATATACAAATGCTCTGATTTCGTATACTTTATTTATGTGATTCTGATTCTGATAGAGCACGATAATTAGCTTGGTGACAATGAAATAATGAAATCGCACATTATTTTTTCAAGAATTTTACCATTATATATGTACATATTAATTAAACAATTTGAGTTACATATCATATTGTTAATTTTTCTTATCAACTGAATATTGTAGTTTTTAATAGTAGAACAGCGAGATTTCTTTGTATATCTAAAGATTAATAGATATTGATTGATATCTAATTATTCTTTCGATAATGGGTGTAACACCCCAAATAGTGCTACGCTATCCCTATTCACTGTCACCTCGATATTTTCATGCAAAAAATAGAAAAGTCATTTCGTATGTGGATTAAATGACAGCTTTTAATGTAAAGTATTATATAAATAGATATTAAAATCGGCGTATAAAGTATTTGTTAGTCAACGACATACAAAATTGAGATACAGGCTTTTTTTTATCAAATAAACTTGATATTTAAAAAAAAAATTCAAGAGAGGTGTCTGTAATTTAACTTTTTGTATTTAAAAAATCTGATAATTAGATTCGGAATCAGAACCCCAGGAATATCAGAATAATATATATAGAACCAGGAATATCAGGTATATCAGAATAGTATACACGACGAAACATTTTCTGACTAATCTCTTCTCTTATTCTAAAAAAAAGAAACAATGAAAAGTATATCAAATCCACGAATAGCTACTAAATCGGTAGATTTTTCAATAATTAATTGGCAATGCCATACTTTTTACTGTTTCATTTTTACGACGAGTTGCGTGTCTGAAAGGGTTGATATATTCTGCGAGGTATTTTAATCACTTCCTTGCTACGTATACACATCAATAAAAATACTACTTACAAAGAACTCAAGCAAATCCATATAACACCCCCACAGCTACAAAATCCACAAAAGAAAACGTGAAAGAAGCCCTCTGGAGTGCAGCGGCGTAAAACGCAGCGCATAACCCGTCGCGCCGAGGTAGTATCCTCCTCCTCCTCCATATATAATGTCAGCTCCTCGACCTCCTCGTCGCGGCGCCACCGCGCGAATTTACGAGTCGTCTCCCGAGCACAATGCCCCCCCCTTCCCCCAGCTGCATTTCCTCTCGATTCCGCCGCTCGCGGTATTCGAGGTAATTTTGACGCCTGGTCAGGCGAGAGATTCCTATCCTATCCATTTCCAGTGCAGTCCTCCTCTCTTCTCCTCTCCTGCAGGCGCTGCACACAATGACAACAACTGCAGCGCCAGACCCATTGTCTCTCTCTCTCTCTCTCTCTTTGCTGCTGCTGCTGCGAGATCCTGTCGTACTGCGATTGCATTAATCGATCTGGTGCTGCTGGCTTATCGGCTGCTGCGTCGTTTGACAAAATGCGCGCGAGCGGAGAGAGCGAGAGAGAGAGAGAGAGAGAGACTAAAGTGTGCGACGACGCGGAGCTTTGTGCGTGCAGTGCGAGTGCGTGTACACGACGAGGAGAGTGAGAGAGGTCTGAAAGGGCTGCGGGCGACTTGCGAGGTTGCGTGTACAGTAGTCGCGGCATTGACGCTGTCGCGCTTTGTCGAATCGAATGCACGCACTGCAGGAGGATTAATTTTGCATTGATTTGTCCGCGGGAGGGGAGAACGGCCATTGTTTGGTATTTTTATGCGGTTTTTGCGGATTGGGAATTAATTTCTGCTGATTTTGTTGCTTTGTTGGATTATAGGGGGGGAAAGGTTGGTGTTCTGAAGGATTTATCAAATATTTGGAATCTCGCGGCGGGAAATCGGTTTGTTTACGCAGGCTTTTATGTGTGATTGGTAGATTAATCACGCAGGATGTGGAATGAATGGAAGTATTTACTGCTGTATTATCAGCACGTTATTGTATTAAACGTAGAATAACAGTATTGAGATTTGCATTGTGTTTTATAAATATGTGGTACATATTATATTGTTTAATTGTGTTTCGGTCTCAAAGCAGAGTGTCGCGTGCGACGTTCGCACTTTGAAGGTTTATAACATCATACGGATTTTAAATTATTATCAACAACCATGTGCTGCTTCGTAATACATTTCATTTATTTATTACAAATAAAAGAACAAATATTAGTCGTTTTTAATAAAATTTATATAATTTACATTCAGAATTAAATAAACATTATATAATACATAAATAAAATCCCCCCGCAAGATATAGCAAAAATAACTAATGAGTCGGTATTTTCCATGTTAAAAGTTCATTTTCGAAGCTGACCTTAGTTTATATAATTCAGTTTATACAATTCAATACTTCATAAGTGATTAAGAGTGTCGCTTATACACATATTGATATTACATTGTTCTGATCTTCATTAATTCTATCATCAAACACGCGAAATTGAAGAACCCGATTCTTGATCATTTTGTTACATACATTTTTGTCGTTAATCTATAATTCTAAACATTTCATTGCATCAAGAAATAGCACAAAAAAACTATTTGATCATGTTATACAAACTTTGAATATATATAATAATACTTGTTTGAATAAAAATTAATGTTCATTAGAGATTCTCTCATAGCCGATTAGAAACCCGCGCCTCGTCGTGACGGTACATTTTCCCCATATAGATTACAAATTCATTCATTCATTTCGATTACAAATGATAACGCTTCCTATACTTTCTCCTCCACAAAATAACCCGTACACCCATAACAGTTAGCCCGCTTTCGATCAATTAAACTCCGACTCTCCTCTCCACTCTGTTCAAAACAAAAAAACCCGGCAACCTCCTCAGAAAATGTTCGTCCTCAAAGCATTCGATTAACCAACGACATCATCAGGAAAAATTCCATCGCTCCAGCAGCTATCACATTTTCTCTCCTCCGTATACCCCGAGAGCAGCTCCGCGTGCTCGCTTGCGCTCATATCGATACCCTTTTTTGACTCGCTAATTTTCCATCGTGTCTCGCTCTTGTACCTTTCCCCTCCGACGAAAAAAGGAAAAAAAAAACGAAGAAGAAGAAGAAGAAGTAGGGGCTCGTTTAGATCGCCGGCTATAAGACCGCCTCGTCGCCGCACGAGTCTCCGTCTACTATATACGGCACACTTTGCCCCCGCAGCAACAGCTCGCGACGTGTCCTCTCGGCTCGTGTGCAGCTCTCGCGGTCGTGACTCGATTAATTAACAACCGCGAGAGAGCGAGAGAAAGAGACGACGAGATAATCCCCCCGCGCGCGCGTCCGTTATTAGCCGTGCGCGGGCATCTCCTCGTCATGTGGTGTAGATATATATATATATATATATATATATATATATATATATATATATATATATATATATATATATATATATATATATATATATATATATATATATATATATATCTATATATATATGTATAAACTGCAGCGAGGTCTTTTGCTTCCGCGCGCCGTTATATTATTTGCCGGGCGTCCTCGTTTTTCCGCTGTGCGGGCCCACGCAAAATTAAGAGCATTGTCGTGTTGGCGCGGAGCGCGGGAAAATAAGAAAAGTTACCGCGGCTGCTGCTGCAGCTGAGATAAAGCTGCAGTGCTGAGCAAATGGAGAGAGAGTGTGCAGTGCGCGGAGTGTACGGAAAGAGTGCTTGGGTTCTCGGTTGTTTTTTTTTGTTCTGTCTGAGTGAAAATTTCTGTCATTGTTTGGGTGTTGAGGAGTGAGAGGTGAGAGATTTTTGTAGATTCGTGTGAATGAATGGCTCTTGGAAAAGAATGAAGGTCGAAAGAGTTGCTTTTTCACTGAAAAATCTGTTTAGGAATTCTAATGTTTGCAATATTAAATAGTTCCTTTGAAATTAAAGACAGTTTACGAAATAAATTTAGGGAGTACTATCGGTTCCAAATTAGTGTTCCGAAAATCTGAAATCTTGTATACTAGTACGTTTTGACCTCAAACTTACTCATATAAATTTTTAGAAAGCTATACGCCAACCCAAAAAAGAAGATATTAAGAATGTTATAATTACGTTCTTAACACGTAGCCTTATGGGCTACCGATAGTACTCCCTTAAATAAATGAAATTTATTTTCAGCATTAATTGAGTTCATCATTAATATACACTATAACCGGCATAGTGGGTTTCTTACACATAAAAATTGTACACGTAATTATGGTGCACAATTTAGCATTGGTCAAATATATCTATATATAATTTGACCAATGCTAAATTGTGTACAATAATTACGTGTATAATTATTATGTGTAAGAAACGCGCTATGCTCTATAACCTTCCTTTAAGTGAATGGTAACATATGTTGTGATTGTTAAGAATAGCATTAACAAAAACCATAAGGCAATTTAACTTTAAATTCACATCAGTGCGCAATAAGACCGCTTATTATACCAAATTTATTATAGTAATAATATAGTATGTAGTTGTGGGATGGTTAAGCGGCCTCTAACGAGGACGTGTTAAACCAAAGCACGCAGGCTAGAGCCTTCCTTCATTCTTTCCTGAAATATTGCCCATACATTTTTATCTTTGACTGTCATTTTCCCTATATTCAGTTACAGATTCTCTTCTACTTTTCCCCCACGTCCGATGCAGATCCACGGCAGGTAGCTTGTTTAAGCTGATCGGTATTGGCCGCTCCTGTTTTAATCTACAGGTCAACCGCCCTATCTGTTTTTTAAGCTGATCGGTAAGCTCCTGTTTCAACTCAGGTCGGACCGAAACGCCTTACGTTACCACTTTAAAAACTCGGTATTAGGTTTTGACGGTATGCAACTGCCTCTTGTAGAGTGCCCCCGCCACTCCGTCACCGATTCTGAGTGCAAAGTTAAGAGAGAATCTGTAACTGGGGTGGACCTACAGTTTTAGATGGGTTCCGAACCATCAGAGCCGCGGTAAAAGTAACCAATGCGATCTGAATAAAATTCAGTGCAGAGGTGCCTGCGAGACAGCCGAGGCAGGGAATCGAACCATTTTATAAAAGTTTTTTATATGCTTAAGTATTTATAGTAATTTTACAAGTATGTTAGTAGGCGCAAATAAAACTACAAACTAATGCCTTAAAATTAACGGTTTGGACAAGTGTATGGTACAAAGTTCAGCTCGCACTTGAAAAATACAATAGAGTGAAAAGATTACAATAGATTTTGAGGCGCTGACAGCAATCAATAATACCTTGCAATATTTTAGGAGACATATCCAGGAAAAAATAGTCAAAAAACTGGAAAACGTTATCATATGATTTGTAGTGGGAGAGGTGTAGAGTACGAGGAAGGGAAGGGTAGATAGGGTAGAGGCTAAAATTATAGCAATATAAAAAAAATTATCAGTATCAGTCTTGTAAGATAGTTACTAATTTAATGTTATGTTAGGATTTAGTAATTCCACACAGTGTTTAGTTAACCGTTAATTATAAAATTTTTATAAGATCAGCATGTTGGAATCGCTTTTCTTTCTTTTTCCGTCTTTTCCTAAGCTCATCTAGAAGCTTTCCGTCAAAGGTTAACGGAATGGAGGTAAAGTATTTGGTTTGCGGTTGGTTAGTTATAGAATCTAAATCGAGAAACTTATTTGACTCATGTCGCGGGGTATGTTATATAATTGGTTTATTGTCAGAATCCTGGATAATGTCTAATTTGTCTAAAAACATAAAGGAATTTGGAAGTAGATAGCCTGTGTGTGCTCTCTCTACGGAGTCCTGTGCGTTGAATTTGGCATGTGACTTAATAAAGCTATTATCAACATTTCCGAGATTGGCGAAGTAATTTCTGGTAAGTTTATAACAAAATTATCTATTCTAGGGATATTAGCTTTATTATACAAGATCTTACTACTAACAAAGTGAGCGATCTCATTTTTTCTGTAGATGTGCAAGGCACTACGTAGGCACATTCATTCAAACTTTCTTAGTTTTCCTATTTTAGAGGCACTGATGTTCCACCAGATTGGCGCAGCATAAGTTAATATTGGCCTTATCAGAAGCAGATAGCAGATAACTTTAGCACGACTAGATACTGATTTGCTAAAAAACAATCTATTGTTGGCTCTGAATGCATTTTTGGGTTTTGTTAATTGAGAATCTATATCATCGTTAAGCCTTAAAAGGTAGTCGAGTTGTACTCATAAATATTTAACTATTTTTCTGTGAGTGATAGAGTGAATGTTGTTGTTGTCGTGTATATTTAGTTGAAATTTTTTTATGTGTATTCTTTTATTGTTATTTAAAAATCTGAGCGGACGATGAAAAAGTATTCATTCACATTTAGAGGGATGTATTTTAAGATTTCATTCTTTGTAGTGTAAATTTATTTTGTTAAGTATGTGCAAGCTTATTTTGAACTATTTGTGGGTTTTTGTCTGCGGCTAAAATTATGAAGTCGTCTGCGAATGCTGTAGAATACGTGTTATTATTATTATTGTTGAGCAAGAATAAGTTAGAGACATTGTATGTGAATATATTGAATAATTCGGGTGAATTAACGGTGCCCTGAATAAGACCTTCTATAATATTGAAAATGTGGGTCGATAGTTGTTCACCATTCCACGTAGTAAATGCTCTATTTAAAGTTGTATTCCAGATTAATTGGATGAAGTCTAGGCGAGCCGCGAATCGAACCCAGGTCCCCGGCGTGAGAGTCCTAGCCTCTACCGCCTGAGCCACCGCGGCTTTTCAAAATCTATTACATGCAATATAAACTTTACGTAAAGTCTTTTGCAAAGGACTATATTTTGTAGGTACCAAACGGCCAACCGTGAGATGAGTAGCCTTTTATTAGTTTCTAGATTTTTCATACTGCACAAAAAGGTAAATTAATAACTTGTATCATACGTTTCTACATAAATTAGAACATAATATTGACTTACAAAGTTAGAAACTTTTACAATACTATCGGAATTAGTGCAATGTTTAGTTCTATCTTTGATTTTTGATACTGAACTTTTTAAAACATTGTATGACACACAGTTTCTTTACGTAATTTTTAAAATAGGTGTATAATACATGTTTTAAAATAACGTATTGATCTGTCATTTAGTACAAAAATAGATAGATATTGAAATACATAATTCTATAATAATAGATCGTTTTATACGATAATATTATTTTGGATTTAGTAAAAGATATTCTGTCAGGCAATTATAGTATATTTTAACATGAATTATAGAGAAATATCTTAAATAAATATTTTCAAATTTCATATTACATCAGGGTAAATTATTGCTGTAAAAGACTTCTTTAATAGGCTGCAGTATAGTTTATAACTCGCTACCTAACAGTATCATATACTTGTTATCAAAATTTCGTACCTCTCTAACCAAATTTCTAACTAGATAAGAATTCTTGGAAATTTGTGGCTCATCTTAACTTCTGCGTAACTAATTAAACTTGGCTTCCGCATAAAGTTTCTTAGACAGAAGCTACAGATTATAGAGCTAAATAAATACCGTTATATTTTCAGATTATACGTACTTGCGAATCGTACTAATTGTTCAGCAAATTTAAATTCAGTTACACCCTATAATGAAAAGTACAATGAGAGACATCATATAACAAAGTTTACTATTTCTGTTTAAACATTTGGAACATACTTGATTTAAAATTGAGAAATATCATAAAGTGACTCGTAGATATCAATAACGTTTGTATAAAAAAATGTCATATTTATATGAAATAAACTTGTCAAAATATATCACTATGGGTTACAATATGTACATTACTAATGTCCTCAATGTACAGACATACATAAATAGTACATTTTTCTCGTTGTAGAAATATTAATAAATGATAGGTTTAACCAAAAATAAACGCCGAGAAAATCGAAAATCGTATCTATCACAGGGTTACAATATGTACATTACTCATCCATCAACGATCATTCGTTTTCTAAAGAGTCTCTCGTCGCGCTAACTTTTTCATGCTTCAAGAGCCTCGCGTTTTTCATCGAAAGCTCTCGCTTCTCCCATCGGAAAACTGATCAAAACGCGATGCGCGCTCCCGTGTAACTGCACTCGATCAGCACTTAAAAAATACATTTAATCCCTCTTCGTCAATTCCACTTTTTCCAAAAAATAAAAAATAGAATAAAAAAGCGAAAAAGTATCCCTTTCTTCCAAAATTGTTCAACAATTCACCGGGCACCCGCGGCGCACACAATTTATTTACCCCCTTCGTCCGCTTCTCCTCTCCCAAAAAGCTCATCCAGAACAAAAGAGTCGGCGATAGAGAGAGAGAGAGAGAGAGATCCAAGTGCAAAGTCGCCGCGCGAGTTAGGAAGACGGCCCAGGGAGACTAAGAGGGCCGTAATATGCGCGGAGCCGCCGTCGCGCATAAGAAAGGCGCCGAGTGAGTTTTCTTCCTTGTCCTCCTCCACCGCCCACCCCGCGCGAGCACTCGCCGACTGTGTATATATATACATATATACATATATATATATACATATATATATACCCATGGAGTTTCCTCGCGCCCTTATAAATCTTACGGGAAAACTCGCCGGGCGCGGACGAGTCTCGGCTTCTGCTGCTACAGGGAGACAAAGAGGCTTGGGTGGCGCGCAGGGCCTGAAAAAGTGGCGTCAAAAGTGGCGAAAAGAGGAGAGAAATGCGAAATGAAATTGCCGCCGGCTGACTGCTGAGGTTGTGTGTGTGTGTGGGTGTGTGTGTGCAGATGCTGCGGTAGGCAAAGAGTGATTTGGATATGTGAATAGCAATTTGGATGAGTCGCGGACAGGGTGCATGGGAAATTAGATGGTGAATAGGGGTCTTTTGGTTCGATTTGATAATATAGTGATACTGCGAGTTTTTAAATTTCTCGTTGAATTTTCAGTTACACAAAATTGAAGTGTTCTTTTTCACGAGCATTATTGAATATTCAGTTATATATTGCAATTAATAATTCAAGTTTAATGTAACTAATATTACTATAGGATAGTAAAAAGGATCAATTACATCAATTTCACTACAACTCTGATCTTTTTCTCATAGCAATAGATAACAAATAGTAAAGGATCTTACACTTCTATTTATACTGCTAATATATAATGAAAATAATTTAAAAAAAGATGATACATAATGCACACTTAATAAGTCTATTATTACCTATGTATTGTATTATGTTAATTCTATTATTTATTGCGTTTTTAGTACAGCTAATTTATAAAGTTTGAGTAACTAAAACTTAATAAGTCTCGGTCACGGTTTTCATTATCTTATCTTCAGTGATTATTAATATAATGAGAATGGTTGTACGTAATTAGGTCACCACGCTAATGAGATTCTATTTTGATGGTTGAACTTTTCGATCTTAAAAGTAGTTTACATGACACCTGTTAGCATTTAATCATTGATAAAAATTTTTCCTTTCCTATAATCCAATCTCAATAATTCCACCATCAACGTGTCAATTTTATATTCATAAATTCAAAAAATTCTTAAACATTCAAAAGGGAACTCTTCTTTAGTTACGCAATAAGTATATGACAAGATTTGTCCAAAAATAATTACAGAAAACATTGTCAAATACGATCTGTTTGCAGCGTGGATTCAATTTTTAAGAATATAGGAAAACGTATCATTTTATGTTACCATTAGTGAATCTATAATATAGAACACACTTGTGATGTTTTCTTATGTATGTAATTATATTATAATTACATTTATTTTAGTATTCATTACATTATTTTGTATTACTTTCTTTTATTTTACTTGTGATATTTTTATTACTCGACGATAACCTGCTGGAAAGTGTTTTTATCATAAAATAAATCAATTTCCATCATATTAATATATTAATTTATTTCTATAATAAAGACAATAAATTATACCTTCCGCATAACTAAAAACCCCCAGAAAAATGTTTACAAAAATGCTTAAACCCTTTCTAACGCCCCATCGCGGAAACAACCAAAAGCAAAAGAAAAACCCTCCGGCAACGCTTCACTGGCGAAAGAAAGAAAAAATCTCGACGGTAAGAGCGACGAGTTGGTAGAAACAAAAAGCACGGAGAGTCTCCAGCAGAAGAGAAAGAGAGAGGGAGAGAGAGATGGAAAAAGTCGCCGGAAAATCTCAGACAGGTGCCATGAACTCTCTCGAAGACACTTGTCCTGCTGCTGCCGTTGCCCTCTTACGCTTACTCCCTTTTTCTTTCTCTCTCTCTCAGGCTCTGCCGGCGCAATTTCCATAAGTTGAAAAATAGCCGGGGCCGCCCGGTTAAAGTGAGAAAAGATAGTCGAGGCGTCACTCGTCGCCATCGTTGGTATGGTAGTGGCGAGGGTTTAGCGAAAGGAAAAAGGAAATGCCGTGGTGAAAGATCGAATAGTCAATTTTTTTAATAAATATACAGGGTACGGTGTAGGAAGGACACGACTGGAGTGTGATTTTTTATGCCGCGGTGGTGGGAGAGTAAAGAATAGTGGAGTCGAGCGTGAAAGTGTTATTGATGGTTTCATTGGGAAACCGTAGCTTTAAAATAGTGTATCTACAATCAAAATAGATAAAAAATACACTTCTTTACTTGATAGTAAGTTACTTTAAAATAATAGTGCACTGATGATACTAATTACTTATTAAGAAAATAAAATGAAAAGTTGTTTATTATACATTTTTTATAATTTCTATTTTTATAAATGTAGGTACTACTTAAAATAAAATAGAGTAAAAATGTAAATACGTAACTTATTTATACAAACCAGTATTTTGTTTCTATTGAGAATAAATTATATATAAAAAATTTCTATTTTGATGTAATAATTACAACAAATTAGAAAAGTGTAATAACAAAAATAACAGAATAACATTTGAAAATTAGGTTAAATGATGTCTAATTTATTTTATATCTTTTCTTTAATATGGTCATAAATAGATGGTACAACTTTCAGAATGATGAATAACTTCCCACATATTTTTAATTTTCGAATATAGTTTTGCGCTCAAGTACTATTATATATTTATAAGTACATAAGGATTACCTTTTTCATTAAAATCAGTCGTGTAAAAAGTTGTATGAATATCATTCAATACATTAAATTATAAAGTTGAATAGTATATAGCTTTTATTATAGCAGCTATAAAAACTGTCAATCTTTTATTTTTCACTAATAAAAATTCTTTTAATCGTGCGAATTCATAAATTACAAAAGTCTGTTGTCGATTCCAGACTGCTGTGATTGACGATTACATTGCGAAAAAAATTGTGACGTGAAGTGTCAATAATTAAATTTATTTTATTTGATATTTAAACGTATAATTTATTCTGTCATTTTTATGTTACAGGTGAGTTGCAGAAACGATCATAATTCAATATCGTCTATCTCACGTGAGTTTGATTGCCATAATTAATTGTCTACACCTGCACTATAAGCGATTGCTCTGGTTCACATAAACAAAATCTATAATAATGCGTAGCTCGCATGTATATCATACATTTAATAATATTGCTAGAGCGGTATAGCCAGATTACCGCGCTTTCATTAATTCCAGCACGCAAATTTTTTCCGCCATACACGATATCAACATTTCCGAGCATATGGTTTACGTATACACATATATATCTATGTGCAATCCAATAAACTTTAATCGTCAGTCCAGATGCAATCAATTCTATTACATCGTTCCACTCGGCTGCGTTATGTGTATTTTCGTTCGAAAATCGATGCGCGCACCATACGCTATATAACGGATGCATACATATACCTACATCAAACGAATATGTATATACATATCGCGCGCGCGTGCTTGGACATTTTTTCCAGATGACGCGCACGGGCGTTTTCCGAGCGCAAACACACGTTGATTCTCGAAGGGAAATCACAATGTGTACCTTTAAGCTTTAGCCGGCGCGTCAGCGCTATCTGTTTTAATCTTATCTTAAATCCTATACAAATAGGCGAGGGCATCAGCTTAAAGAAAGTTGTAAACAATTCATATTTCCGTTGCCACGAGCGCGAACGCGCACCGGATAAATGTACGACGCACGCGTCGACGCAAACACCAGTTTTAAAGCTTTTAGAGCGATAACAATAACATTATGCTGCGCGCCCGCCTCGCTCGAAATTGATAAAAACGCGCGTGGTTTGCGTTCGATAAAAATTTTGGAACACCGCCCGTGTGATTGTGTTTGCTTTACGTAACGAAGCAAATTTATCGATTATTCAGGAAAGTTAATCTTTCGTCGAAAATTGTAAATATACACAGAAATGTTTATATCGCGCATTAAATGAGAAAGTTGTAAAAAAAGTTCATTTTGGAAGTCCCAACAACGATGTGTTCAAGAGAGACTTCCAAAAGGAATTTTGTAAATTATTTATAATATATACTTAATGACAAGTTCCCCAGCAGTATTATTAGATGAGAAAATTAGATTTAAATTAATTTATACTAGATTAAAACAAAAGCTTTCACGTAATAACTCTTTTTCAATAATTTTATAATTTATAGAAGTCAATATTTTAATTATTTTCCCAATATTCGTGTAGCAGTAAATGTTGGTAAAAAAATGCGATTGTAAGTTTCCAACGGATTGTTCCTTCTCTTTATTTTTACTAAAATAAATACACACTCAACAACGCGTTCCCCACGACTATCATTTACCATCCAATTAAAATCTCAAACAAGCCAAATTGAAAATCGCTAACGAAGTCCGGACACGTAGCGCGCGCCCGCCCGCTGACCGTCGGCGGACGCGTCAAATTAACAATAAAACATTGTTCGGCGCGATTGACGGGCAATCAGAAAAAACTATATATTATACGTAGCGCACCGAGGATGTATACATATAGCGCGCTCCGGCAGCGCGCGGGAGCATAAGCGCGGGAGAGCGAAAAAAGCCTTCAGGACCTGACAGGCAATTTGACATAAATCGGAAGTGGCCGGACGCGTAAGTGGCTCGCTTGACGGGGAAATTCCCCATGCGTATATAAAAGTGTAGTAGAGCATAGAGAGAGAGAGAGGGAGACGGATAGTGCCCCATGAAAGCGGAGACAGCCGATGCGCTCGTCGCGCGCGTGATGTGTCTGAAAGAAAATACCGAGGGAGAGAGATAGAGAAAGAGCAATGGGAAGATCAAAATCTTTGGCGCTGAAGAGTGAAAGTGTGTATCTCTTTGAGTTGAGAGATTAGTTCTTTTATGTAGGAGGCGAAAGAAAGATCGATTTTTATTTTTGATATTTTTGTTACTTAATGTGTAGCATGTGACGTGGAGGTGATTGATTTTGAAAGCATTGGCAAAGATTGGCAGTGAAAACTTATGTAAAGTGCTTAATAATGAAGTTTATATCGCAATTTCTTTCGAACAAAGGAGATTAAGATTTTGTGATTGAAAATTCAATAGGTCCTATTTTTATTGATCGGTTCTATAGCAGTAAGATATTACTCTTACGTATTATTTGTAGATTGAATTAAAATTTGTTTGTCGATTTAATATTAAATTGAACTTTTGCGCTTAATAAATATACAGGCTGTATTGTACATTTTGTAAAAATTGTGTTAATAGAAAAAACCAATGGTTTGGCCGGTTGAATTTTATTTTGTAGTATATGAACCCATAGTAAAAATTGTACATGTGTTGCATTACAGTATATTTAAAAATGGTCTTTTTGATATAACTGACAATTTTCCGAACGCAGCAAAACATTTTACTTGACCTCTTGAGGTAGATTCCAAGCATTGAACAATATATTGTTCTTTTTTATCTAAGTTTGAAAATCAAATAAAACTTAACATTGCGATCATTAAGTACAAAATTAGTATATTCAAAGAAAATTAGCAAGTCACGATGTAGAAAAGAGTATAAATGTTACTCTTCTGAAAATGAACTCTTATACTAGTCACTTATTAAACTACGAACCCTCACAAATATTCCGAAAATTTTATACTCAGAAAACCTAAAAGCTCCACGCACGCGCGAGGAAAAATCCCAGTTAAAAAACCACGCCACGAGCCAACTCGCGATAAACGTCAGCGAACGTCGACTCTTCGCAAGTATATAAACCCCCGCGCAGCAGCCATCGCTGCTTCACTCGCGCTTTCGCGCACATCTCCTTTAAAGCTTTCTGCCGTCTACCGGCGCTGCCGTTGCCGCTCGCTTCCTCACTACCCCGTCCGCCCCGTACACTTCTCTTGTTTTTTCGCACACGTATATCGCTGTGTATACGTAGCTTCTGCTGCAGCCACTGCCGCTGGGTTAGCCGGTCGTATCCGCCCCCTCCTCGCGTTTCCCGTCGCCGCTCTCTTTCGTTCATTAATATCGCACTTTGTATCTCTTCCGGTGTATCCGCGAGAGCGAGAGCCCCATTCGCCCTCGCGGGACGCTGTTCATTTAAATGCGCCGTTTCTCTCTTTCTGTTCCGAGTTGCATACTGCACTGCCCGCCTCTGCCGTTACTGCGGTGTATGTACACGTGCTGCTGCCAAAGATACCGCTTCGGAACGGTGCTGGGGCACAGAGCTTGCCGGTGGCGATTTTCTTTATTTTTCTTGTACGTTTGTAAGTTGGGGATGGGTACAGGTGGTGGATGGGTTTTTCTCTGGGGCTTGGCTGCAGAGGTTTGGTGGGTGTGCTGGAGAGGATGGCTTGTGACGTTGTGGAAAAATGAGTGAATCTTATTGGGAGCTCGGGATTTTGGGGGGTTTCTTTCACTGTGGCGCTCTGAAAAGGGGCTTTTTATGGGAAAAATGAGTTGAAAGATTTAAAAATTAATTTTTAAATATCAGAATGACCATAATTATGGTTGTCATGGTGATGAAAACATTTTAACACTAGCCATACTCTCATAGAATAAGAATGGTTTTAATAACTCTTAATATTATTGTTATTAATTCTTCAAAAACAGTGTGCAGATTTTAAAATGTGATGCCTTTTTAAAGAGTCACAAAAATTTCCTTTACAATTGCAGAGAGATTATCGAAAATTTAAAATAACATCTACAATTTCTGTATTTAAATTAAATGATGCACTTATTGGTGTAGTGTTCATACGCAGTTGAAATAAATTGTAATTCAAAATGTTGAAAAAATTTGGGCATTTTAATTCACAATAAAAAAGTATCCAATTTCAAAAATTTTTGGGGCAAATAAAAAAAAGAAAAAGTACAATGGACAGAGTTAAAATATTGAACTTTCAAAATATTGCATTTTTAAGCCGATATTTCCATAAATTGCGACCCTTCAGATTTTATTGTTGATGCTTTTTTACCTGCGATTTTGATATAAGCTCTGAAAAACGATCTTTATAGACCTTTTATACCGAGTATTTTACTCTTCTATTACTATGAAAATGGAATTCGAAAATTTCAAAAGTATTGCAGAATATATAAACTATACTTCTGATTTAAATTAGAGGTAGTAGGAAATCACAAAACAGAAATAAGTTACCAAGAACATAAGACACAAAAGGGGTCGTTTATAATAATTATTTAAAAATATGATTTGCTTGAGATCCGGATGTATCCTCAAGTGTAATTAATTTAGCTATTTCAAAATAATGAAAATTCTGAAATACCTAAATAGTTTGACAATTATTCAATACAATATAAGGTCAAAATTTGATATTTCGAAATATTCGAAATCTTAAATTATGAATTATTATAGGTTTATTTAACAATGAAGTATAGTATCAGCGTTAATTAAAATTTAATCCGAAAATGTATTTTCGTTGATTTTATAGAATTAACTTAATATTCAATATCTGAGAATAGATGAATTCTCGATGAATCCTCGATTAGGTCTCTAAAGATTCTGTTCTACTTTTGATGCATTTACTAAGCTATTTTTATAAAAGGTTGATATTTATAAAAATAAAACGCTAAAATATACCAATATTTATATAGAACCTTTTTGTTTTAGTAATATGAAAGTCAATATCTTCAAACACGCAACAACGCCAAATAAATAAAACAAGATCAGAATTTCGAATTAACGGTGCCGACGGTGGTTTACGTCATATCCCCTTCGTAGCCAGAAATACATCCAGCTTTTCGCGTGTTCGTTGATATATTCCCTCTTCCTTGTTCGCCTCTCTCTCTCTCTTTCTCTCTCTCTCTCTCTCTCTCTGTCTCTCTCTCTCTGTCTCTCTGTCTCTCTCTCTCTCTTCCTCTCCCCCAGACGAAAGGGAAACAGAGAGAAAGGGATTTCGCAGAGTTGCGTAAGCGTAACCCTTTGAGTAACGACTCTTTGCTAAAAGAGAGACGCGAAGCATGGGAAAGAGAGACAGAGACAGCGAGACACGGTCGTTATGCTTGTCGAGGCGAATCCTCGATGTTCCCAAACGTTACTGCACACTTAAATTCGCGAGGAGCCGAGGCTCGGTTAAAGCGCGCTCGCTCTCCGAAATTATGCACGAGTCGTGGCGCGTCTGCACGTACGTATAATAAGTATTAAATTGAGCGTTATGTTAAAGAGTATAAGGCCTTTTATTTATAAAGGGGATACTTTGTGACATGGAACTTTTATTGTTTTGCAGCTTGCAAAGAACGAAATTTTATTTTATGGAACAGAGGATAGGAGGAAAATAAACTTCTGAAATTGTGTCATGGGTGTCACGCATGAATGATAAGAAATAAAATGTAAAATGTAAAATCTTTAATGGAGCAACTTAATGCTGAAAAATAGAAATATTGCATGAACTGCTTAATGGCGTAGAAAATGTTTTATAAAAAATTACCAATCTTTCCCGAACCTAAAAATACAAATTATATAGAAAAAAGTACCTTAAATTTTATAATATATTTATTACAGTACTTCCTCAGAAATACTACTTTATTAATTTAATAAGTATCTAATATTTCTTAATATACAAAAATATTTATTAAATATGTAGCTGGTGAAAAGAAATACGAAAATCCGCTGATGAATCTTTAAATTTCTTTTTAATTTCGAATCATCATTAAAAAACAAAAAAATGAGCCTTGTTTGATATAAAAATGACCGCGCCATTCTCGAGATATAAGCGATAAAAAAAGGATAATGACTTGAAAAATTTACAGAATACTTTTCTCCATATTCATAATCACCTCAAATTTAAAAAAAAATTCCATCTTATATTTCCCAGATATTACCGTTTAAATAAAAGCGACATTTCCGCGTATCACAGAAAGAGGGACATAGCTTATTTAAAATTTCGGGTCGGACAAGATAGGTAATTTTATGCACTATCAAATGCATTTAAACTGAATCGATAATATTATATCAAGCATACCAAAAAACCTGAAAAATGAAAACTCAAAAATTGAAAACCTGCTACAAAACAAAAACAAATTGAAAAACAAAATAAATTTAAAAATAAAATAGTTTACTGATCTAGTATAATAAGTTTCTTCGAGTATTCTTAATAAATAAGTTTTCATCGAAGTAATTATAAAAAATAATTTTTCTAAAGGTTTTTATGCGAAATGCTACAGCACCAGCTGTGTTATTTTACCTTATTTTTTTGCGTATTGCTTTATTGCTACGACATCACGATTTCGAATTTCAGAGCGGATAATAAAATTTGTCTTTATTTTCCTTTCAGAACGCATTGTAGTATATTTACATACGTTCACTTTCAGGCAAAACTTGCCTACGAAACTCATCCACTAATTTTGGAGCTTATAGCAAATAGGTTAATTACCCTGCAAGCAAAATAAGTCATACCCACTCATACAGGAAAAGAACTTCCACCCTCTCGCATAGCTATATACCGTTAACCCAGCCACGCGAACCTCGTGGGGGCAAAAGTAAATAACGAACGATAGTCCGATAGAACCGATTTCGTACAATTAGGACCGCATCGAGTGCTCGCCCAGCACTGCAGACCACACTCCAGTTCTCTTTCTCCGATTTCGCTTAGATCATCCCGGCGGAAGCTCGTTTTAGCCACTATAGCCTCTGAACCTACGAACCCGAGCGAACTCGGATTTCCCAGCGTTTAAGCAGATTAAACGTGCGCCGGAGAATAGTTATACAGAGGCGAACGTGATCAAGGGGGAAGGCCAGCAGCATAGCCAAGTCGCTGAATTTTCTCGGCGGTATACGTTCGTTCGTTCGTACGTTCTTTCTTTCTTTCTTTCTTTCTTTCGGTTGGGGTGCGCGGTTCGCGCATGATTGACGGTTTTCGTATTCGAGCGGCGAACTGCGCGGAAATATTGTTTTCGTAATGAGGTTAGTGGGAGTGGGTTGGGACGTTGTTATATATACTTCGGGGGAGGAATCTTTTACTTGAGGAGAGTGATTTTTAGTTTTGCGATGCCGAGGATTAATGATGTATCTTATTTGGTTTAATTGGAATTGACATTTTGAAGAGCTAAAGTTAATACTATTTGTAATAGATGAATTTCGTGGTATAGAAAACGTCAGATTTTATCCGTTGTTAATCAATTTAACTTCAACTCAATTCTTTTATAGTTTAAACAGATATTTTACGGTATATCATATACCTTGACGATCAATGTACAGCAATATCTTTTTAGAGATAAATTATATAATTTTTAACAATGTTTTTATATTTAGTAGTTTACGCTTTTATGCTTTTCTATAAAGTTTAAATATATTATGATATTGAGTCAAAATAACTATTTTTTTTGTATAAACATAATTCCTATTTTTTGTGTAAATGATACCTAGATTTCTCAAATAAGGAACATAAGGTATATAATACAATGTAAATACTGCCGCGGACCCAGTTTCTGATCATCTATGAGAAAATCCATTTCAGGTCTTATTGTTTCCATAATGCGAAATTTATTTAATTTTTTTTATGCCTAAAATATATATTTTAAGACAGTAAATAATTATTTCTGAAGTTTTGAAGTTTAAAAATTCATGTAATAAGAAAATGATCAAAAATTAAGACCTCATCACGATCTGGGTCCTTTTCGATAATCATCGTGACAAATAATTACTATAATATAAATCTTAAATGTAACTAATACGTGTTGTTAATAACTTTAAATTGGTATCACATGAAATAAATAAATAAATAGAATAAATATGCTTGGACATTGCATATATTTAATCAGATAATTATGTATAAAAAGTTTCAAAATTTAATCTTGTTTACTGTAAATTTAAAAAATGGAACCGAATGCTTAATTTTACTTATTTAATTTTAGCATATTAAAATGTATTATAAAAAGGAAAAATTTTAACATTGCTTACTATTCAAAACATTTTTTGAACGCGTGAAAACAGTTTTTTTTGTCAGTATTCCAAAAAAGCTTGAAAAAAGCGAAAAATATTTCGAAACCACAGCAAAGTCCTTTTAAATCCAGTAGTATATAGCTCACGTGACACGACGAGAGCGAGAGAGCTGCAGCACAGCAGCTGGATAAAATAGATGGCACGTAAAATCGTGTTGCGCGCAAAACGACGGCAATCAGTGCCTAAATCAATTTCGATTCCCTTCAAAGCCCGTTAATTCCAATTAGCGAAATCCCCGCGCGCTCGCTCGCGCTGGCGTTTGTTCGACGATCGAGTTTTGCCTTCCCCTCTCTCTCTCTCTCTCTCCGCACGCGGCAGCTTGAAACCTGCGCACGGAACAAACGCACATAAAGCCTAATTACCCTAAAACGATCGCGCTCTTGCTATCGTTACGCGATTGGCCGCGCGCCGCGGTTCGTGACGAATTTTACAATTACCACCGGAGAGTTCTCGAGTTCTCGAGAGTTCCTTCCTCCTCTCTCCAAACTTAACCTCTCTCCAGGGCACGCTCTTTCACGATTTCCGCGACTTGTTCTCGGCTAATGGGAATCGCGATAGACGGAGGAGAAACGCGAGTCCCGCGGTTTGTTTGCATTCGGTGTGTGCATTTGCTGCGCTGTGAGACAATTGGGGCGCTTTCTTAATTGACGAAAAATGGAAATTTGAGACTGCATAGCGTCTGTGGTCGAAATTTTTTGCCCTCTTAATTTGGCCATTGATGGGAGTTTGTAAAGCACCAGTCGCGGTTGCTTCATGTTTTTATTAGCGTGCGGCCGAACTCCCGTGAGATTTTACTGGGATACATAATACAGGAGTTGGTAGTAAGCTGTAGTACTATGCTTTTTGAGATTTGCATAGAGTAACTTTATTAAAAATTTAATTTATAATGCGATTTGCCGAAAAGTATGTACGCTTCCATTTCGTTTTGAAAATGCTGCATGGAATATATAAACGAATACCTTGCGAAAAACTCCTGTTTTTGCGAAATACGCTGCACACTTTTAAAGTCAGCTGGATATTAACAAAGGCTCTTGCGTTATACTTTTGTAATTTATTAAAATATGCAATCTCGTATATACAAAAAATACATGCTCTTAAAATTAAAATATTTTTCATATAAGATAAAACTACGTTAAAACTTATTCCTATTATATATATTTTTTACATATAAGCGTAAGTATTGAATAATTTTTATTTTTATCTTTTCATAAATTTCGTATTCTATCTTTGAAAGTACAATTTAATAAAAGAAAAGAAAATTCGAGGACATTTGCCAATCTGCAAATCCGTGATACCTAATTGCATTGAAAAATGGCATCATCAAGACTCGAACTCCACGTTGACTGGACGATCCTTAATTGACGCGAGAGAGCATAGCCAAAGTCCGCGCAGTTGCCTCATGTTTTCATTTATTAAGGCTCCCGCGCTCGCGACTCGATCTCTCGAGACTTTATGAGAGGATAATGTAGCGACCGTCGCCGCTGAGATCTTGGGAATAATGACTTGTGCAAGCCGACCGTCAGTATTGATTCGAGATTAAGGAGAGGAAACGCTCGGGCTCTGCTTATCTTCGGTTCGATATATGCAGAGTGAAATTTAGAAATCTTCGTTGCATTGATGGAGCGCAGTTTCTGTTTACTTGAAACGAGAACGTCGATGAATTTTCTTATTGCAGATGCGTATTAAATATATTATTTGTTGTTTTTTTGGATAAATTTTAATTAAGATTTTAGATGCATGTATTTTTTTGTAATTTAATGTTTAGGCAGAATTTACATAATTGAATTTATACATAAAATACATTCTACATTTGAATTTAATGACAATTTTTTTTATATTTCACGTGCCTATGTTGATTAAAATCTATTGTACATGTATGAAGATCAAAACAATACTGGTAATTTATGTTATGTTATTTATATTATAATGTATGATTATAATTTTTCTAAATAAAAAGAAATATCACTAAATATTCATTAACACATTTTTTCATCATTTAATATGTTATATTCATTAATAAGCTAATAACCATCTATTATTGGTCAACTAAAGTAAACAAAATAAAACTGGAGCGCAAAGTATATTCAACAAAATGAAATTGAAATAAAACAAATCATAAGCTGTTGCAATGGATCCTTTCATGAATTATTTAAATTTTAATGTTGTGAAGTTACATGTATATAAACTTTTTGAGCTATGCAGCTAGGCACGTATCACCGTCTGTGATACATAGCTTCATCTCATTAACATTCGAGTTTAAACGCCTCTAATAAGAAAAAAAATAAATCTTGAAAAGAAATTATAATTTAAAAAAACATTTAAAAAGTCTCTGACGATGGAGTTGGTTTTCAGTCCGGAGAATATACGCACCTCGCAATTTGCATACCGCCTCATTACCCTATCACCATCGAGAAATCCGCGCGCAATAGACACAAACCAAACCCACTAGATCTCGATGAAATGAAAAAAGTCAGAGAAACGTCGCGTCGCGTCTCGCAGAGTCTCGAAGACACGAAGGGGGCTGCTTTTTGTGCCTTTTCCGCGCGCGTCCCTTCTAATTTCATGATAATTTGCCGAGGACGAGGGACGAGACGAAAGTCGCTGAAGGAAAATGACGGTCTTTGACGCGACTTAATCCAGCGGCGTCGCGTCGCGCCCCGAGATGCCAAATTGCCGGGTCCAATCCTATTCGAATTCTATGCGGCGTAATTTGTAAGTGCGTCTGTCTGTCTGTCTGTCTCTCTTGGTCGCTATATATGTCTCTCTATCATCTGCGAGTCTCTTTTCATGTGACTCGCGTAGACTCGCTGCGAGGGAGACTTCTTTTTATTCCTGTCTTTTCCTTCTTATTAAGGGGGTCTTCGTCTCTTTGTATCGGCATTCTTCGGGTTTATCTGTTTGACTGGTTTTATTTTTGTAGGAACGGCCCGTACACATACTTAAAATGGCCTGTTCGTGTTTTATTGCTGAGATGGAGCATTTATTGCTGGATTTCCTACTGTTTATTTTAGAGCTACATTGAAAGTTGTTTATTATTGATATATCATAAAAGGCAAGAATGGTTAATTAAATTTTGTTCTATATTTGTAAGCATGCGTGGCATTCATTTTTCTACCTAGGAATAATGGATGGGATTAAATTATTCGATGCAGTTTGCACAATGTTATATTTATTCGTTGGAAAAATAACTTACCGACAGTAGGATTTGCATTGTTTAAAAATGTAAAATATTTATTCATAAAAGGCAGAATTTACTCGAATAACAAAAATATAGAGAATTCATTTGATATAAACATTCGTGCATAAAGTTTCCCAGGAATTGTCGGTATTACATTATGAATTATTGTTTCAGAATGTCTTTTGATATATGTTCATAAGCTTAATTATTGCGACATTCCCAGAAACACTGTATTTCCTTAAATCAAAATTGAAAATTATTTCATATTTGTATTTCTTGTTTTATTATTACTTCATGACAATACTTATTTTCACAATAATCTACTCAGAAATATGTTTTTCGTTTTTTAATGCCGAGAGATATATTCGTAATTTATTTTAGAAGACATCGAAATAAAACTAATTGTTTGATGAGATAAAAATAAATTTTTTATCATCTACCAATGACAGTAGCTTAATGTCATCACAAAATATAAAACTAAACTGGTATACAAACTATTTAAGATATCAGTCTGGGTTTAATTTTGAAAATGAACATGCAGGAGGTCTCACTGAGACCTCAGTAGAATTTTTCTTTTGCAGCTCATCACCCACAAAATTTTAAGGTGCAATATAACAATTAGGGCTTTACCAAGACCTCGATACTTGTCTTGATATCGTCTTGTCTTGTCTTGAATTTCGAGACAATGCCAAGACAAGACTGCGTCCAACAATTTCAAGACAAGACCAATATATCAGGTACCAAGAATATTGTCTTGACAATACTTTTGTAACAAGATCTTGCAAGATTCTTGGTCTTGACCATTTTAATTTATTTTTTGTTCTAGCATTAAAAACAATTTTATTTTAATTAATACATACATTAGAAAAACTATATAGTAATGGTAATTACATATAATTCGTAAACTTTACAATATTATGTCGTTAACTATATGATGAATATGTAAAATTTATGATATACGAATATTATAAAATATAAAGATTTTATTTTAAAGTTTAGTAAAAAATATATTTAAGAAAATTCATTAGTCATTTTTACATCAATATCGTAGTATATTATTGTTTTCTTTTCTTCTATCTACATATAATTAATTGTTTAGTAAGGGGATGCCGGATATCGACATTGCAGTTTATCGTTATATTCAATGAATAAATAAAATTTTAAAATTTCGCGAATGTACGCACAATCTATTTATCACTAAGAATATGCGCACAATCGTAAAATTTTATTAAAGTCATAATTAACTGTTTAAAATGAAAACTTGATAATGCCGATAGGATATAAGCAACCATATATGCATACATATTGCTTTTTAAAAAGATTTTTTCAATAGAGTTTAAATTTTAACGTCAAGACCAATATTTTCTCGTCAAGACCAAGACAATATCAAGACAAGACAATTATATATTACTTCAAGAACGCACAAGACCAATACAAGACTTTTAATTTGCGATATTTTACAATACCAAGACGATATTTTGGATAAATCTTGTATTGTCTTGGTATCGTGAAACCCTTTAAGAATATTTTTAAATTTAGTAAGGGCAATTGTCTCATTCATGATTCCCTGAATTACTTCAATAGGAGTTTTAACACAAATTTAAAAATATCACGTTCAAGTCCAAATAAAAGACTTAAAAATATACAAAAATGCATTTAGGTATATTTTATACATAAAATTGGTATTAATCGACTACTTTGAAATACCAGAATTTATAATAACATAAAATTTTTACCTCTTGATGTATACAGAAAACTCAATTCACCTCTCGACGTTGTAAAAAGAAAAATCTTTTCGTTTTCAACAATACAAATATCTCCAAAAAGGACTTTTCTCCTGCTTTTCCTCAACCGCTCCTCTAGCCTTCCACTACTACCCTCTACCCCTCCCACCCCATCCTGCTTCATTTCTACCTTCTATACACACACGCCCTCCTGTTCCTCACCCTGGGGCCAAATTATAGATCGAGGCCACGAGCGCTTTTCTGGCCTCTATATGTATATATATATCTGCGAGCACAGCGCAGCAGAGTCGAAGCCAACCCCCCGGCGACCGAATAAATTTTGCTCTCTCTCTCTCCCCACGAGAACCTTTAATCAGCGCAAACGTGCACTTCGTTCGATAAAAATTGTATTTAATATACGCGGTAATGACTGTTCTCGACGCGCCTCGCGCGGGACAGAGAGAGCAAGAGATGGATAGAGAGGGAGAGGTATAGAGGGACTCGAATATATACATACAGGCCGTCACGCTGAACATACAAATTGAATGGCCGCGAGACGGCCATTGGCCGAGTCTTATGCATACGTGTATGTATATACGTTTGCTTCTACGTGCGGATGTTGTGTGTCCTTTTTTATGTCCTCGAGGACTCTCTGTTGATAGGTATATAAGTATACGCATATGGGTATATGTACGGGTGTGGCTCTGATCTTCTGCTCTGTACTTATGGGCGAGGAAATGATCGGCGAGGTGAAACGAATGTATGATCATATTTGCGGAACTTCGAGTTACACTCAAAGTGTAACTAAAGTGTCATTAGTAATTGTAACGTTCGTAAGTATATACCGATGTACTGAAACATTAGAATAGAAATTCTCAAATGAAATTAAACGTATTCAATTAATCGTAAAATACGCTGAAAGTGATGAATGATGAAAATGAAAGAAAGAGGTGGTTTGAAGAATAACACACGAAAAATTAGGACAAAACGAATAAATCTTTCTATTAGGTTATTTCATTTGGAGCAAAATATGACGACTGGAAGAAAATGGCAGAAAATGGATTGGGAACAAATGTTTTAAAAGTTTAAATGGCGATGTGAGGATCAAATAAATAAAGTAAATAACGATTATTGATTTTCTTATCCGACTCTATGTATCTGAATCTCAATAACATTAAATTTCCACAACTTTTGCAATATATTTATATTTACCGGTACTTTTTATCCAGCGTTTGCCATATTTGGCTCTAAGTGAAATACCCTAATACCGAATATTATTTTGAATATTTTAGTTGTAAACATGGATTTTCCCTTAATAAAGAAATAATAGTTGATTATACCGAATTCGCATCTAAATATTGCCCGATCCTGTTTCAGCACTTTAGGCCACGATAACAATCCTTACTTAAAAATTAAAAATTTGTAAAATATAAAAAATTATTTAATTTTTATTACGCAACATAATAGGCTCTATGTGCATATACCTCCAAAAATATGTTAAAAGCACCATATTTTGTGTACAAAAATTTGAACTGCTTAGGTCAGAAATAAAAATTTTAGTTAAGCTTTTAAATACTTGAGTTGATTTGATATGTAGAAGTGAAAAATAAAAATGTAAATTCAAATAAACTTATTAAAATATATGTTTTTTAATGTTTACTCCAATTTTTCTTGTATTTTTTACCATTTATTAACTTAAATAATCAGAATAATTATGAATTATCTTACTATTAGCCATTAATTATTTATAATAAAACATTAAGAGAATAGTCTTACCAGTTCTTTTCTCGCGTTTTACATATAAAATAGGCATGGTATGTAAAAACAACTAAGCTCGGGTTAAGTGGTTTTTGCATCCAACACCTTATTTACTTTCTGATGGCTTGGCTACAAGGTAAAATTTATTTAAAACAGACTCGATTAACTGAGAGTTCATGCAATTTTAGAGCAATCACTCGTCCGTGTTTCTTTGCTAGAGAGTCGAAAGATTATCGGAGCTTCTTGCTACATCGAGATTATCTTTTCTTGGATAGATCTTTCTTTTTGCTTTTTTTAAAGAAACTACTCCAAACGTTGAGCACATTGATATATTTATTTTACTTTTGACAGATTTACTGCAATATGTTTTGTAATTTAAGATACGAAATTTAAGGAGATCAGCCCCTCAGATAGAACATTATAGTGCACAACTTCTAGAAATTATACTGTGCATATAATAATATAATTAAAATTAAATATCTACTTCAAAAATGTCATGTTTTCCGCAATGAATATTTCTTCATACATTAACTTCGTGGCACCAAATTTATTAACTCTCGAGATATGTCTCATAAAATCGCGTTCTAAACTTTATTTATGCGAAACATTACGAGCAAACTTTTTTAAACTTGGAAAAAAGTAAAGAGTTTATATTTCACATAAAAATCATTTTATGTAACGTAGCCCACAAGTGCAAAAATTCCGTGCTACAAAGTTAATGTACACCAACAATGTCTGGTCTGTTTAAATAAAAGTATGTGTTACGTGGTTAAATAAAAATTTTTAACTGAAAATTTTTAAGTTTGATCGGTTAAACTTGCAGACACAATAAAATTTGTTAAATCATTTATATATTTCACTGATTGTATACAAAATATAAATATAATGCGTGTGATCAAACAGTATTTTAAACCATAATCAAACATGTAGTTTTAGTTACAGAATGAGAAGCGTTTACCTTACCTTGTGCGATTACTTAACCATTTTAAGTAACTAAATTTGAAATACGGCAAACTTAGAAAATTTAAGGCTAAGCTGTAGTAAGAAATCTACCGCGATAATAGTGAAGAATTATAAATCTATAGTTTCACAGCGTTTTTTCAGGTCGTATTTGATGACAAAAAAATGACGTCATAAATGTTAAGTATAATTCAACATCTATCCGACTCTATATTATATATTAAATACTACCGGTTGAAATATCAAGATCCAAGTTATGTTTTCGGTATGTATTTTTTGTCAGCTAATAAATGCAGATTTCCTTATATAGTTAAAAAATATGATTTCCCGTAAAACGATCTTTTAATAACATTTCAAATGTATTTATTCATTTATAGTAACGAAAATCTTCTTACAGTGTACTTTTATATCATAGCTTCCACGCCGTAAATGCTGAAATGAATTCCAGCCCTATTTGGCACTCAGTCACCCAGAACCCCCCCAAAAAACACGTTTTCCCAAGACTCACACCCCAGAAAATATCGTCACACCTACGTGGATAAAAAAAAAAGAAGAATTTTCCGATCCATCGTAATTGCATCCCCTGACGCTGCACCTCGGCAGCGCGCGCGCAGACTTCATCGAGCTCGAGCCCGATATAAGCCCCCCTACTAGCCATTGCAGTTTACCGTCGCACTACTCGCGAGAAAATCGCCAATTCGGAAAATCACTTTTTCGCGGCAATCGGCCGTGCGACACGTGCAATTGCCCCGCTAAAAGAGTAAGAGGTGCTGCTGCAGCAGAGGCGCCGTGCTCTGTGACCCAGATTTTCCAGTGGCAGCGTCGCGTCGCCTCTTTGTTCGTAAATTAGCCGTTTCATCTTCCTCTTTCTGTCTCTCTCTCTCTCTCTCTCTCTCTCTCTCTCTCTCTCTCTCTCTCTTTCTCTTTCTCTTGTGTGGTGTGCGGTCGTTTCGCGACGCGCCAGGTGCGGAGAGTAGCGAGAGCGATAAACTCTCTCGGTCGCGTGTGTGAAGCGACGTATACGAGGTGCGACGCGACGTGACTCCGTGAAAATATGTGAATGCAGAGGGATTTTCGTGGAGTTTCTCCCGCTTTGTGGAGTGATGACGCGTGCAGGGCTTGTTTGGAATCTGGAGGTGCAGTGGACGAAAATTTTGCGCTCGTATGGGCTGCGGCGGGACTTGATTAAGAGTGGCTGATTGGAATGTCGATGTGGAAGGTCAATGGTTTGGAATTATCATTATGTTATAGTGGTTATATGTAAAGTTGGTTTTTCAAGAAGAGTGTTAAACTATTTCTTCTTTTCGTAAAAATTTGTAATTGTGTTTAGATATTTGAAGATTTCTATTTTTTGCTGTATCAGAAGATACTAAATTAATCAATGAGATTACAAGTTTTTAATATGGTGAAGCAGGTACGAGTATCGCGTCGAATTCTGCTGTGCGCCAAATTAATATTGCACAGCTATTGGTTATTGTTGTGTTAAGAAATAAGTGGACACAACATAATATTTTCAATTAAATTTAATATTTAACTAAAATGATCATTCACATTAAAAAACCCTTAAACTAATAACAAATTTATAACGAAAACAAGTATTGAACAAAGTCTATAATATGAGGTATTTGCAATATATAAAATATGAATATTTGAAATAGTAAATCTATAAAATGTGAATATTAAAAAATAGTATACATGTATTATTACGGCGTAACATAATATTTGTAATATTCTAATATTTTTTATACTTTTGTTTTCAATATAAATAAGGACAAAGAATTACCGAAATTTTTTAATCTAATTCATTAAAAATATCATTCAAATTATTGGCTTACTAATATATTGATATTTTAATGAAGATTATATAAAAAAAAGTATTAATATTATAAAAATATTTTTCATTGCATAAAGAAACTAATAATTCCAAGATATAACAACAAATATTTTTAACACAGAGGTCCTAACATTAGTATATTTCAATGACAATTTATTGAAAATACTGATTTGAGAAATAATAAATTAAGCTTTTAACATTAAATTAATCTTAAATCTACTAAGGGCTAACTGGTCGTTGGTCATTGGGATCAACAATTGGAGGTCCACTCACGCATTTGGAACGATAAGAATGGCACAGAAGACCACGGCAGCAATCATTATGAACATAGCACTGAAAAATTTTAAATAAAACCATTACAATATTTTGAATCTGTAATTTGTCTGTACTATGAGTTTATTACCACATATTCATCTTCTGTTATTTAGAAAAATAAACAAGTTTGTTCACAAAAAAATATCGAACTAAAAAATTTATGTAACATTTGCTATTTTTTATAAGTATGATTGTTGTGAAACTACACATTCCGATTTAACAAATTATAAGAATAAGCAAAATAATCTTTGTACTATGCTTAGATATATTTCTGTCTGCTATGTGTATAATGTATGTGTATAATGTTTATTTAGTTCAATATATGAAGATTTCAAATCGATAACGGAATAATTTCATTTTTTAAATTTAGTAAACGATTATCACAATGTTAAAAGCTTCTATGAATGGCGTCATTATGTATCCAATTTGAAATTCAGTTGATAAATAGCATATGCAAGTATTAATTGGATTTAAAAAAATCATCAAATTTTACTCTTTCATATCGCAAAGGTTGAAATAGTTGCCACAATTTGTAAAATTTATAAAATTTACTTATTTTGTTACGATTCTGAACGTCCCGTATAATATGTGTACGATTATTTTGTACTTACAGGGTTTCCTATGAGGCTGCACTTGTCTGCGGCCATAGCAACTGCTGCGACCAAAAGGACGGCGAAAAGAATGAAGATGAGCTTTGTCATTTTTGTTGTTCTTTGACTATTCTGCAAGAAACATTCAAATAGGTTATGCATTTAGTTGTAGAACCATTTATAGATGAATATTAAATATTATAATAAAATTAATATAATGCGACTATTTATTAAACACAAATTGTATATGGATTAACAACTTCGGTAATTATTGCTTGATTTATATAACTTTTTCGAGAACAATGTTGTGCTTACTGTAGTATCTTGTTGATTAAGAAGAAATGTGTTTCTGGTACACACAGTCTCGAATATTTATACCATTTGGCGATTTCATGGCGATACAAATGCAAAAAAAGTGGGAGAGATCATTCACATGTGTAATGTTGCATAGTCATTATCTTATGAAAAATGTGTTTGAATATGTCTTTATTTGAATAAGTATTAATCCTCTCCAGTAGAAGAGAAGATACTCACCTCCAAATTAGTAATTTAAATTGTTAAAAATAAGATTGGTGACATACTGATTTAACGATTATGTAGTTTGTACGTAAAACTATTTACGACCTTATACTAGTCTTTAATAGCAAAGATAAATCTAAAAGACATGAACATTTTATCCTCAAAATAACTGTTTTTTTTTCGTTGTAAAACAAGATAAATACTTTTTTAGAATAAATCAGTATTGCATTAATCTATATAAAAATTCAATTAAACAATTTGATTTTCTTAAGTTATCTAAGAATAGAGAATAATTTTTGGAGCAAAATTTTTTTTTTATATAGACTGCGGTTACTCACCTTAATAGTTACATTAAAGGAAATGCATAATTAAAACCAAATTTATCATTACGTAAAGGAATAATGTAAATAATAAATGAGAAAATAAAAAATATTCCATATTAATTTTGTTCTACAATGCATCATTTTTAAATATGTAATATTTGCACATTTATCAAGAGTATAACTTGTTTCTACTGCAAATATAATTAGTCTGTTCATGATAATTTAAAAGTCATATTAAAGATTTACGCCTTCATTGTATCATTTATTATCTTTTTTTATTAATTTATGCAGAAGTGTGCTAATTCATCAATATGTATAATCCTTGATGACAACAATAGCATGTGTTGCTTATGTTAGGACCTATGTATTACAAGTGTTTACTCTATTCGCTAAAATTAATCAGATGAATACATTTTTGTTTCAATTAATTTTGCAGATGTACGCACGTAGCATAATTTTAAAAATGTCTACTTTTATAAAAGATTATGCAGATGCGATGACGCCTTTAGTGTCAAGATCAATATTTATAAACTCTATATATTTTGCTAATCTCAAATTCATGAATCTATTAAATCGACAAAAAGTGTGTAATACGTTTGTTTTTACTGTTATGTCAGTAAAAATATATCATTTTAATTGGTAACATTTATTAGACACTTTTGTTTAGTGATTTAAATGTTTTTCTTTTACTATTAAATGTACAAATATTCATTAAAACAATTAACAATTGCATATTTTCATAAAATTATATTTCTTTGTTACATTGTTAAAATAACAAATATTTTCAGGTAATTATCAGCTGCTGTCTTTTTAATAATATTCAATTTTAAACTCTTAACTCTGGTTACTCAATTCTCTTACAAAATTACGTACCAAATAATCTTAAAATTCCATCGGAAATGTCTTGAGATACACACGAGGTTACCCTACAAATCGAAAAAGTCATCTTTTCCAAGCTACCTGAACACGGCATCATAAATTCATAAACGTATAATATGTCAGCAATAGAAGCCTACCTAATTTGTATTCTGTGATATGAGACGCTATTGGTTGAATTTCATAATACTAACTGTGGGTTATTTATATACCTACCTATATAAAACCACATATCTGGTTGGTACGTCGTCGTATCGCACATAAATCCCATTGAAACAATAAAATATAACTTGTGCCATTGTTTTTCAGGCGGGTCGATAGATTTCCTTTACCTACTTCTCTTTTTGCTTTCTAATATTATTACTGTTTTTTATCCCTTCATATTTACCTATTATACATAGGAATATTATTATTGTGATTACTATTATTCATATGACTATTAATATTATTGTCCAATTTTACACGATATTGTTATCGTTGTTAAGCTTAATAATCGATTGTTTGTATTTTATTAAATTCTTATATAAGAAATTAATGCACACGTATTATAATAATTAAAGTTTTTACTCTGTCATCCACTTTTTTCCATTCATGATACATCTACATTGTTACTAAAAAGTGAAAAAATATTTACACTCTATTTGCGCTATGTCTAACATAATTAAATTCACTGCTTTTTCCTGTCTGTGCTTTACCCGTTTCTTTCCTCTGCCTTTCTCTCTTTCTTTCCTCACTCTCTCTCTTCTCTCACTCTTCCGCTTATAGGGGAATTCGCATAAAGTGAACACATGAGTAAAGTGAAGAAGGTTCATTATTCCTAGAATAAATTATTAATTTTTCATCATTATAATTCTAATGAAAGATTAATATGTATAATTAACTATACTCAGTACTTAAGGATTCAAAAGCTTGTAACAATGCAAAGTGATAAATGAATTTTTGCAGTTAGATATTAGAATACTAAATATATATATTTATTTAAGTTAAGACCTTTATTATGTGATATATAAAGCAATGTTTTAGGCCGAAAAAGCATTCTTTTTCTGATTTGCTGTGTTCACTATACCCAGGACTCCCTACCGATTCCCCAACGCGATAGAGCAGCCCAACGACCCCAATATTGAATCGTGTGTGCCCCCTTGTTGCTGCGGCTTCTGCGCGGCGATTGATCTCATCGCGGGGGCCAACCGATTATAACTTCGGTTATAAGGAAGAAACGAAAAAAAAAGAGGCGAGCGAGAGAGAAGGAGACGTAAAGATATATATAGCGCTATCGCTGTGTGACACGGTCCGCAAAACTCGGGAGGCGCGCGGATAGCGATCTCCCTTTTGTCTTCCTTCTTCCTTCTTACTTTATTTTCGTCGTTCTACATCTCTGATTCTTTTGTGCGGTGTGTATTCTTGAATATTCGACCTGCTGAATTTTGCCTTGGTGCGAGGTTTCCTTATTTTGCGTTTCGGAGGAGTTCACTTCCTCGTTTACCGATGTCTTGCGCGTTTTATTGTCGTATATAAGGCGAGTGCTGTGAATTTTTTGTAATTTCTCTTGCTACCAGCTTTATTCTTCCGTGGTGTGATATAGTGCGCATGGCTCTCGTGGATTTTTCCGGCGTGTCGCTTCTTAATTTGAATAATCTGACGCGAAGGATCGTAAAAATCGGACGTTGGTTTTAAAAATAGCTTTATAAGGAATATGAAATGAATTCTAAGGATACTTTTGTATTATCTGATTCTGCTATTTTTCTAACGCTGTAAAGAATTTTATCTTTAGCTTTGTTATTAAAGCTTTTATTGAATAGTTATTTTCTTGAAAAGTATGCCACATACAAATTCCATTTATATCAATAATAATAAAAAAATCGTTAATAATGTAAGACTGACCTGTATAACAATAGTACTTAAAACTGGGATATTCAATTAATCAAAAATTGAATATAAATAATAAATATATTTTCTCAATCAAGAAGAATCGAACAGATATTTAATACGTTGAAATCAAACAGCATAACAACGTTGATCCAGATGTGTATTCGACGGGCAAAACATCTGATTCGAATGATTTGAATATTTTTGAAATATTGCAATTTCATTGGATATCGAATGTACATTTTTGTTAATCTCATTGGAGAATTTTAAAATAATTAAAATCGTTGGAATCAGATGTTTTGTCCATCGAGTATGCATAATATATTTAAACTCTACATGACTCTATTTTTCTCTATTACAGGTAAATTCTAAAATATAATAATATTTAAAAAGTAGATAAATAAACCGTCGTTTTACGATAAGCAAATAAAAATACAAGAGCAGTAAGTATTGCGTAAGATTTATGTATTACAAGTGTTTCAGTCTATTTACTAAAATTAATTAAGAGAATAACAGTTTTGGTTATACTTTTATTAAAGATTATGTGGATGCGTTGACACTTTTAATCACAAGAAGAATTTTTTAAATCTCTATATGTCTTTCTCTAATCTCTAATTCATAAATCGAAAACACGCACACACACACACACACACACACACACACACACATATATATATATATATATATATATATATATATATATATTTAACATAATATAATTTGAATATTATTTTACTATTGAATATACAAGCATTCATCAAAATATATATAAAAAATGGGTACAACTTTATTAAAATAAGATATATTTTTACGTTTGTTTATTTGTAAAATATCTCTCTTCATTTCTTTATTGGAAATTAATGAATTAATACGTGGAAATAAAAGAAGAATCAGACATTACAATCTAAAATATTCTTGTAAAAAGATATCCAGTCCCTCACGTTCTCTATGCAGCAATCCATCCACCAGTTGAGCACCGTCGCCCGGTACCTTCGAAAAACAATTTTCTAAAAATTGCCGCTCGATCTTTCTCCCCTGACGTCCCGTTCCCCCTCTCCCAAACGCGAGTATTTCCCGCCGTGCAATCGCCGCCTGCAGACTTTGCGCCTCGAGCGGAGCAAACGGCCGCCACGTGCTTTTTTTCGCTAAGCCGGCGCTTTTCGCCCGGCGAGCCGAAATTTTCTTCCTTTTCTCCGCAATTCCCGTTGATGCTCGAGAGCGCGCGCGCGCGATTCGTTCGTGCTGATAACAAACGAGTATAATACAAAAAAACGAGAGAAAGAATCGCGCGCGCGTAAGAGCGAGAAAAAGAAGATAAAGAACTGATGTTATCGAGCTTTATTCTCGTATATTGGCTGACCCGACGCTTTTTTCTGTGCGTGCTCGATTCACTCTTTTCTTTTGGCGTGTGTGTATAGGCACGCGGTCGCAAAATTCGATTGTTACTCGGAATAAAAAGGTAGATTGTAGGATAATGGGCATTTATTGTTTATTTATTACGATATGTTTTGTGTTTACATGGAAACGTACATTGTTGTGTATTTTCATTTTGGATTATTCTATTGAATTATATGTAGTATATTATATATATATATTTTTTATTATAAAATCCAAAATACTTTGTTACCTGCTTTAGGAAAAGGGATGAAGGAGCATGTATTGTTATTTTTATCGAGGATAAATGTATTATACGTATCAATGGTTACATTTTTCCTGTAAAAATAAATACCACATAGTATTGGAAAATTATTTTAATAATGTACACCCTGCTGTAACAAACAAAGTCTTTCAAGAATTATTTAAATTTTAGCGCTATGAAGTAGTGCATGTTATATCAACTTTTTGCACAATGTAGTTAGGCACATCTCAACTTCTGTCTCTTGGAACTACTTACATGTGAGAAATTAAATGTACTCGTGTACAACTAAATAATACATATATCTATCTATTTATATCTATCTTTTCGCATAAAAATTTGAATAATTCTTGAAAAAATCCCTTGCAGTAGAATGTACACGAAGTAAATTGTTTTAATCGAAACAATTTACTGTTTGTAATAATTTTCAATAAATATGAATTTCAACTTTCGAATATAATTTTTGCTTCTAACTTTCTTACAAGTCATATTTCTGTAATTTTTTATAAACTTCTATTTTGTAAAAATGATATAGGGTACAAAATAAATGTAAGTTGATAAGTATATTTTTAGTCTAAAATTATGACTTATTAAGAAAGTTATTCACCTAACTTATAAAGTATTATTTAGCTAATTTAATATTAAATTGTTAATTTACATAGCACATATTTAGCTATGAATTACGAAAGTAGGAAAATACGAATGCACATAACGCTCGCTTAAAAACACGAGTAAACGTGCGCGGCACTACATTTCCTCCCTAATTATCCATATAATCTCTAACTAGGGCGACGCAAGTGCATACAGAATTTACGGGGACGAAAAGCGGAGGCAGCATAGGTGGCCAGCACCTGAAAGAAACTGCTGACGTCCGCGCTATTCACACGCTCAAAAATGCATGAAAAGCGCACCAGCCGTGCAGATTTCACTATACAGAGACGAGGTCGCGTCGTTATATATAACACGCGCCCGTTCGAACGAAAATCAATGGTCAATTACCGCGGGGCGCTCGCTCCACTCTACGATGCGGTATATAAGTGTCATGCCCCCGTCCCATTCACTCGCTTCTCCGTTTTGTACAGTGCCGGCATAGAAGCGCATAGATGAACGTAGGGCTGGCCGATATCGACGCGGGATATTCACCCGCGCCTGCGACGAGCGAATCTTTTCAAGGACTTTTTCACGGCGAATTTCATAATTAAGCAGCGCGCGCCTCGGTGGCGAAAATGCCGGTCAATTAAAACTTTCGGGTGTTCGCGTTAAGAAAAAATGGCCTCTTTTCCGGTTAGCGCTGCGTCGCTGCGAGGGAACTTTTTCAATTTATACGCAAGCCCTGTTTCGGCCTTGCGCTCCTCCTCTCATTCTGCGACGGGAGACTCGTGCGTTTACTTTTTTTACTTTTGCGATGCGGTGCTTTCTTTAAGGAGGTCTTTAATTAAATAGCGAGATATAGATGAGTTGCTAAGCTGTTTCACGGCAATGATGTGAATAATTGATTTTTTTAAATAAAATAGTACTTTTTCTGCAGTCTGATTCTTAATTTAATAGATGAAGAGAGATAGAAAAAATTTAACTTTTGCACCATGAATGAAAAATGTGTACTAAAATCAATATTATTAAAAAGAATATAATTCCTTAGTTACACGTTACTCTGCAAATCCAAATGTGTTAATTTGGCTTGTTGCCAATTTCACACTGCACTTCCATGTATTTGATTCAGTTTCATATGTTAATCTAAAAATAATCCACATAAAAGTGCAGTTTTACTTTGAGTATAAAACATTTGATTTGTTTGTATAAAAAATAAAAATAAAATCATTTTCTATTATTCTGTATTACATATCCTTATACTTAATTATGATATTATTTTGTCAGTGTATGTTATGTCAATAACGAAGCAAATGAAAAAAATCCTTTTCCAAACTTTTACACCGAAACTCCATACAATTTTTAAAATTAACCGTTGTAAATCCTCTAAACAATGCGAACGAACACAAGAGCAGTATTTATACCGACCCGTATTCGCATACAAAAAACTTTGATATCACACCTACATGTACATAAATGAAATTGTCACAAGTGAAAAAGTGCGCGACACTTGATTTTAATCGCGCGCGAGTCGCATTCATAAAACTCCGCACTCCCCGCAGTCCCCGAGCGTCCACGTATATAATAATCAAGCCGTTGAACCTAGTCCCTCTCCCTCCCTCTCGTACACCGCATCATCTCCACACTCACGCTCAGCTCATATAAAAGTCTTCGTGGCACAGCAGCAGCAGCAGCTCGGGATATTATAATCATAGAGATTATATTTAGAGAACTAGCAAAAGCACTTCAAAGGGTCGAGCGAGAAAGAGACAGAGAGAAGTCGCTATATAGCGCGTGTGCCCGTGGGCAGCAGCAGTCGTTCCTCTATAAATATACTCTCTCTCTCTCTCTTGTGCTCCGCAGCGGCGTAGCGGCGGCAGTAGCGCTGGAATAATATAATTATCCCGATGATCTACGGCGACACTTGGTCGCTTTCTCATCCTTGTTTCGCGGCGACATTTGTCATGAGCTGCTGCGCGCTCTTGGAACGTCGGGCGAGCTGGTATAGCTTCCGGGCGAGCTGCAACGGTGTTTCTATCTATAAATTTGATATTAGGAGAGAGAAAGAGAGTGAAAAACGTGAGATGCCGATTCGCTCGACGATATTAAAAACGCCTTGTGGCTGTGTTATTGATGAAGATTACTCGCAGAGAGAGTGGTGTATATGCGATGTATGCGCGTGACACGATGTTGGGGGGTTAACGTGCTTTTTTTTGTATTGCGACTTTTATCATTTGTGATTTGTTTAATTAATTGATTAATTGGTTCGTTCGATGAGGATGAGAACAATCAAAGAGGATGCGATGGTGTTATCTTTATGTCGTATAATCGGTGAAACATAATTGATATGATTATGACTGTTGCATAGTTGTTTCAAAAGCTTTTCTCTTGTTTGTTAAATAGGCATAAAATTTTATTTATATTTTTCTGAGAGACGTATGTAAATTAAAATTTTAATTAAAAGCGTATATAATTTTATATTGCAAACGGATGAAGAATTTTAAATGTGTAAATAAATACTTAATTACTCCATATTTATTATAAGTCTTCCACGTTATTAAAATATGTTAATTAATTCTCAGCTACTTTAAAAATAATAAAGTAGCTCTTTAGTGAGATTTAACCATTTCTCTATTAATTTACTTTCTGTTAAAAGCATTAATTTTTATGAAAATTACAAGAATGTTCAGAAATCCTCTATTGACTCGAGTATCTACTTTTATCTAGAACCATTCCTAACGTTATTTTTTTTTAATTCTATAATAATTTATTATGAATGAATTAAAAATTGATTATCAAAATTAATTATTCTATATTTTTTACGTACATGAACAGAGATGCTATTGATCTGAGCTGGAAAATAATTATTTGGAAAAAAAAAATTTTTTCATCAATTTAAAATTGAAAAATAACCTCGATTTTCTCTCACCTTAAAGGCAAAATTTAAAATTAATTTAATTTATAATTAAATTAAGTAGTCACAGGGTGTCAATTTTCAAATAATTTAGTTAAATATTAAGCGAATCCAATAATTATATAGATCTTTCTAGATTAAATATTGACATTTCTTCTACATTTACATGACTCATTTAGATAAGAAGTCCGTCAATAACTAGTAGACAAAATCATTTAAGTTCGTTTACATATTATCTGACGCAATTTTTCTTATCGATTAAGCAACTGTTCTAAGAATTTTGATTTTTATGCGCTGTCATTAGGTTTACTTTATACTCTCCATTAATCTTTCTCCATTCGGCATATGAGGTTAAACTTTTTCACTTAAGAGTTCAGTGAAACATGTAATTTGTTTTATTTTGAAGGAAATAATTTATGAAAAATACAGAAAAACACAATGTTATACCTAACCATTTATGTATGGAAACTTCAGTTGGAGACTTATAGATGTTACTGCATTAGGTATTTTAGGTATTATTCTATTATCTACAATATAAGATTAGATCAATATAAAAAATTTTACCGGGGTAAGAAAAATAAAAATTATCGTCTGTACTACAAAGAGCTGTATTTACTGGCGCAAAATTGATAAAACTAACAGTAAATGTTATATCTAAAAAAAGGTTTCTATTTATACTAAAAAGATAAAAATAAATGCTTCGCTTATCTGCTTTAATAAAAACATTTACCATTGTAATAAAAACAATAAAATACTTTACTAAGAAGTATGGTAACCATTAGTAATATATACTTTATTATAGTGTTTAGTAATTATCAATAACTTTCGATTGTTTTTAAATTTAATTTTCATATTACAATAACTATCGCCGATCTGGTATTTCTCAGTGCACGCAAATATAATCTTTGAACTTTTTTCCTGATAAAAGATTATCACACCAATTAATGTTAAAGTAGTTCTTGCACTCAGTAGCGGTTTGCGCATAGGGCCTAAGAGGAACCCAGATTTTTCATAAAGTCTTGTGAGATTCCAAGAAGGAACGAGAAGTCGGATAAATACTTTATGAATAAATCTACAAATAAATGAGGATCCCCACGGATGCGTAGTAACTAGGCAAATGCAAGTAAACGTGCAAAACTAACTGTACTGTTTAAAGTTTATCAAAATATGAAATTTAAAATAAACATTAATGCGGGTAAGTGAATGGAAATTATAAAAAAACGCTGCCAATTGCTTTGGCACTATGCTTTCTCAAAGAGAATTTAATTAATTAATTATTATATAAATAAGGAAGAGCTGCGCAGTACCGCCTATCATGGTTATTTCCCTGTTTAACTCTTTTCATTTAGTGATCTTACTTAAGTCAAAGTTGAAAATATAAGTTATTACTCAAGTAATTACTTAAGCAATAACTTAGATGGAAGACATTTTTAGTTAATTCTTAAGTAATTACTCAAGCATTTACCTAACTACTTACTTAAGAAATAACTTAAGAATGACATATGGAACCTGCGACAATTAGAACCCAAACTTGCTTCGTTATGCATCCATCATATTAGACGCAGATCTTAAAAAGCGTACTTTATACACCGTAGCCATTCAATACTTCCAAAATACATAAAAAAAAACTTATCCATTAAAATAAATATCGACTTATATAAACTACTATAAATAAAGCACTATGAAGCATCAACTACACACAATTCAGAATTCAAAGCAAAATCCCGCGCGAATCCTTCGATTAATTCCCGCAACTCCGCTTGCGCAATCCACCTCCTTCTCACGTCCGCACACACACACACACACACACACACAAGTGCAAATCACAATAAGGCGCGCCGATAATGCGACAATCGTCGTGTGCATTCGCGCGGCGAGGGACTCTCCGTGAAATCGTGAATCGCGCTCGGCGCACAGACAAAAGCGAACGACAGGGAAAGACGGAGAGTCGCGCGGCGAGTGGCATTGTATTGCGCGCGGGCGGCCGCGTCGCTCGCGCTCTCGCGTCCTCGGTTCATTCATGCATGCATGTGCATGCATGCGCGCGCTCGCGCGACGTTGGGAACACGCGTGACGCCGCGCGTCGCGGAGCCCGGAGCTTGTTTTGCGCGGAGGTTATATGCGTCGCAGCCATTGATGGCGGAGGAGAAGGAAGCCGAGAGTGGTTTTATTGGGATTGGGTAGTGGTAGTTAGAGCGGGCTTGAGTGCTGAAACTGCGTGGAAGTCGGATGGGAGAGGTTTGGATGCGTGCTTGGCGCTTTTTGCACTAAATTAGGAATAAGAGAATTCTGAGAAATTTGCAATATTTTATTCATATTTGTGTTATTGACAGTTTCGCAATGGGTCATTAATTTAATTTTGTAAATCAAGATTTTTAAACAGATTACTATTCATCTTTATACTGAGAGAAAGGATTCTTTGCGACAAAGAATATTTCTTAATTCTTAAGTTTTGTGGATTTGAATACGGTCAAATGAATATTTCTTAACAGTTAATCGCATCGTCTTAATACTTAAGAACTGAGTACTTGAATCGCTTGTCAACGGCTGACCGCCTAACTTTAAGGTTAACTGAATTTTTCATATTTCTAAGATGTTTATAGGACCGTTACATGTTAGTATAAGTTTCCACCTGCCACGATTATGTCTACGTATAGAATCTTTTTATATTATAATGCTTGAAAAGTATCCTTATATGCTAGAAAATCATCAAATAACCTTTCGTACTCGGCATGTTTATCTTACTCGTGCAGATTTTGTCCAAGTTCAACTTCTTAACTATTAAGAATTAAACATTTGCGGCAAGTATATGAGAATTCGATTCCACAAGTACACGATTCATTTGCCACAAGGAATCCTTTCTCTCAGCGTATGGAATCATGGTATTTTATTTTTTTTAATTTGAGTTAGGTAAGGTAAAGCAAAGGTATTCCATAAAAGTATTTCTGTCCATAACTAGATGTTTTTATTTATACTTTAAAGAGCGTAATAAATTTCAATTTTTGTTTAAAGAAGTACAGGTAAAACGCTAACATGGAACCTATCAAACTGATATGAGCATAAAGGATTCATAAAATCTTAAGCATAACATCATAAAAGAAAGTATATTTCTTAATTTTTACTACTCCATGTCTGATAAAATTGTGATTTTTTCACTCTTTTTATCGGATGTGCTCCTCTTTTTAAAGTATCCATTCACTTTCCCGCATTTATTTTTATTTTAAATTTCATATTTTGACAAATTCTAAAAAATAGAGTTAGTTTTGTACGTTTATCTGCGTTTCCTCAGTTACTCATCCGTGGACATCCTCCTTTGTTTGTAGATTTATGAATAAAGTATTTATCCGACTTTTTGTTCATTTGAGAATCTGAAACTTCATGAAAAGTTTTGTTATCCTCCTAGTCCCTATACGCAAACCGCTACTGAGTGCAAGAACTACCTTAACATTAGTTGGTGAGGTAATCTTTTATAAAAATTAAAAGGTTGTATTTGCGTGCACTGAGAAAAATCAGATTGGCGATAGTTATTATAATTTAAAAATTATATTTAAAAAAATCTAAAGTTATTATTAATTATTAAACTCTCTTATGAAGTACATATTATTACTGGTTTTCACACTTCTTAGTAAAGTATTTACTTTGATAGCGAAGCATACATTTTTAGTATATAAATAAAAGACTTTTTTAGATACTTATGACGTATACCGTTAGTTTTATCGATTTTGCACTAGTAAATATAGCTCTTTGTAGTGCAGACAATAATTTTGATTTTTCTCACCTAGATCAAATTATTGACTGTTGCAACGCCGTTACCCTAAGCGGGTCCTGGGCGTAGTCGTCCAGAGCGGACGGGTGGGTGCCTATCACCACTACACAGCGCGTCCTCAGGTTGCGGATAGAGGAACGACCCCTGAGAAAGAGGTTAGCTGCGAATAAAGCGAATAAGCAGTCGCGGACAGCCGATAGGCCCAGGCGTGGGTGTGATGAGCCCGCACTGGCGAACGCATTCATCTAGAAACACTACGCAAGCACCGCAACAACTACAAACACTATACAAAATCTCCTATCTTACTTTCTTCTTCTACCTTACTCTGTAATCTATCTCTTTTACCACACATTTCAAACAAAAAATGGGCCAAAAATCCTGCTGTCGTGGAGGATGCGGGAGCGATGACAACTGCCCTGAGAGGGGATGTGTAGAATGATTCGCCACCTGGTCTTACATGGCAACGAAGCCAGCGAAGGCGCGCTGCCTTGCAGGGGGGCGTTAGGATATGAGAATGAAACCGAGTGTGTCTGACGACGAGTTGACTGTGTCCTCGCCAAAGTCAGAAAGCTCTCATACTTAGTTCTAGGGAGGTATGAGGGTTATCACCCCTAGACGGATGGACTCACCTGCGATCGGAACAGGATCCAAAACGCGCGGGTTTAACTTACTATCATGGCTCAAAGAAAACAAAACCAAACCAAAACGAAAAGAAACTTAAGGGTGGGAACCTGGAATGTACGCAGTCTACACAGAGCGGGCGCGTTCCGGGAAATCATAAATGAAACTGAGAGGTACAATTTAGATTTGGTAGCAATACAAGAAACCCGATGGAAAGATAACGCGATGCTAGGATCCGGTAACTTCACCTTTTTATATGGGGGCGCGAGCGGGCATTCTCTAGGCACCGGATTTCTTGTTAACAAAAGCATCATACATTCCGTGAAAAGTTGCAATTTCGTGAATGACCGACTCTCGTATATCATCATCGACGGAGCGTGGTATAATTACGTGGTTATTAACGTCCACTGTCCCACGGAGGACAAAGAGGAACAAGTCAAAAATCTTTATTATGAAACTTTAGAGCAATTAATCGACCAATTCGCGTCTTACGACACCAAAATAGTAGTGGGGGATTTCAATGCTAAAATAGGGAGAGAGGAAATGTTTAGGCCCACCATAGGCAAAGAAAGTCTGCACGAAACCAGCAATGATAACGGTATTATGGTCATAAATTTCGCAGCCGCAAAAGATCTTATAGTCAAGACCACGTGCTTCAAGCACAAGGATATACACAAGGCAACGTGGACATCGCCGGATGGGGCCACGCACAATCAAATCGATCATTTTCTTATTGATAAGAGGCGCCACACGAATGTACTCGACGTAAGGACCTATAGGGGGGCGGATTGCGACTCAGATCATTATCTCGTAGTGGCCAAATTAAGAGCCAGATTAGTAGCCGGTCAAAATAGTAAGCGAGCGAACAAAGTAGAAACCTTTGATATTGAAAAACTACGAAGCGGGATAGAGCGAATCAAGTACCAAGTAGAAGTTAGCAACCGATTTCAGGCGCTCGAGGAAACGGATGAACAGACGGGAGTAGATGACGATCCGAACAGGTTGTGGGGGGCTATCGAAAAAACTATAAAAGGGGCCGCGAACAAAGTACTGGGTAAGAAAAAAAGGCCGAAGAGCAAACCATGGTTTGACGAAGAGTGCGAACTCTGGTTTGAAAGGCGCAAGAAGGCTAAATTAGATAGTGTACACAATGAAAGCGATAGGGCCGTAGAAGAATACCATGAAATAAGAAAGCAAGTACGTGTGATTTACAGAAACAAGAAGCGCGAGTATCAGAAAAATGAAATTAGAAAAATAGAAACTAATAGTAGGGAAAATAACCCGCGCGAGATGTACAAAGGAATAAACGCTATTAGGAAGGGTTTTCAGAGTAGATCGCAGTTAATGAAGGATAAGGACGGGAACCTCGTGACAAGCGAAAATGAACTATTGAAATTATGGAAAGATTATTTCGATAAGTTATTAAACGTGCATGAAAACTCCGAGGAAATGGGGGACGAAATCCACACTGCTGAACTCCATATGGACGAAACGACCTACAAAGAAGTAGAGGCCGCGATCAAAAAGCTAAAAAACAATAAGGCCGCAGGAAACGATTCTATACCAGCTGAACTACTTAAATATGGAGGCACCGCGCTTACATCTAAAATTTTTTATCTAGTATGTGCTATTTGGAGAAATGAAACAATACCAGAAAATTGGAAAGAATCCATCATCATACCGATCTTCAAAACGGGAGATAAAACAGACTGCAATAACTACCGGGGAATCTCACTTTTAGCTACCTGCTACAAAGTTCTGTCAAACGTAATACAGGCCAGACTCACACCATTCGCGGAAGATATAATAGGAGATTATCAGTGTGGATTCCGGCGCAACAGGTCAACGAGCGATCAAATGTTTACCATAAGACAATTATTAGAGAAAAAGTGGGAATATTGCGAAACTATACACCAGCTATTTGTGGACTTTAAGAAAGCGTACGACTCTGTTAAACGAAGCAAAATGTATGAAATCCTAGTGCTCCTTGGCGTACCAAAAAAACTCGTAAAATTAATTCAAATATGTCTGAACGGAAGCACTGGAAAGGTCCGAGTAGGCGGTAATGTATCCGAATCGTTCATGATACGCGACGGTTTGAAGCAAGGTGACGGGCTTTCAACGGTACTCTTTAACCTGACGCTAGAGCATGTTGTTAGAAAAATGCAGGCTAGCGAGCTAGGCGCAACACTCAACGGAACAACGCAAATTTTAGGCTATGCGGATGACTTGGATATAGTGGGAGATAATGGTGAAACGGTGGCGAGAAATGCGGAAATCCTTATAAATGCGGCTAAAAACACGGGGTTAGAAGTGAGCGAATCGAAAACGAAATATATGATCATGGAGAAACTGGGCATTCGCGAAGCAGAGGGGGATCTCAGAGTCGGAAATTTCACTTTTGAAAAGGTTAGCGAATTCAGATATTTAGGTACAACTATAAATGATCGAAACGAAATTAAAGCCGAGATTAATAAGAGACTTCATTCGGGTAATGCCTGCTTCTACGCTGTGAACAGATTACTTAAGTCAAAGCTACTGTCGAAAAATGTCAAAATAAGGATATATAGGACTATAATAATGCCGGTAATCTTGTATGGGTGCGAAACCTGGGCGCTCACTAAAGCGGAAGAAAATCGTTTTAGGGTATTTGAAAATAAGGTTCTGCGGAAAATATACGGGCCAAAGAAAGATGAGGAAACTGGGGAGTGGAGGAAACTGCACAATGACGAGCTACATAATTTGTTCGCGTCACCAAATATTAACAGAATAATAAAATCACGGAGACTAAGATGGGCAGGGCACGTGGCAAGAATGGGCGATGATCGTACAGCAGCGCGCATAATGAAAGGAAAACCGAAAGCAACGCGACCTCTTGGTAGACCTAGACGCAGATGGGAGGATAACGTAAAATCAGACATAACTGAAATTGGGCGGGAAGGCGCGAAATGGATGGGGTTGGCACAAAATAGGGAAACGTGGAAGGCTTGCGTAGATGAGGCGATGAACTTTCGAGTTCGAAATGCCATTTAAAAAAAAAAAAAAAAGATCAAATTATTGATATTGATTTAATCTTATACTGCAGATGATAGAATAATACCTAAAATACCTAATACAGTAACATCTATAAGTGTCCAATTAAAGTTTCCATACATAAGTGATTAGGTATAACGTAGTGTTTTTCTGTGTTGTTCTAAATTATTTCCTTCAAATAAAACAAATCACATGTTTCACTGAACTCTTAAATAGAAAAGTCTAACCTCATGTTTCGAAGGAACAAAGATTAATGAAGAGTATAAAGTATAAACCTAATAATAAATAAGACAGCGGATACAAACCAAAATTCTTAGAAGAGTGGCTTAATCGATAAAAAAATTGCGTTAGATCATATGTAAACGAACTTAAATGATTTCGTCTACTAGTTTTGGTCGTACTTCTTATCTAAATGAATCATGTAAATGTATAGAAGAAATGTCAATATTTAATCTAGAAAATCTATATAATTAGATTTGCTTAATATTTAAGTAAATCAATTAGAAATTGATACCTTTTGTCTACTTAATTTAATTGTATATTAACTTAATTTTAAAATTTGCCTATTAGGCGAGGGTAAGCCGATTTTTTTAGAATATTAAAAAAATGAAAAATAATTTGTTTTTCAATTTTAAAATGATATCATTATAATTGAGTTGCTGGGAGGTGTACTTGCCCGCGGAGTAGTTGTTTCTGTTGTTCTAATAAATATAGTAGATTTTTTGCTAAAGAGTGTATGAGACACTCTAAAAATCTCGTCTACAATTTGCTGTTAGAAGCAATCATCTAAATTATAATTTAGTTTGAAAATAGCTCAGAAATTTTTTATAGGTAGTTTATTCGAGACATGATGCCAAATCTCTTTCTTAATATGGTTATTTTTGATGTAAATTATTTAAATTTATATAAAAAATATCTATATAACACATGAAATACCGAATTCTTTGTGAAAAATTCTATTATTATATACTATAATACGCAAGTGAGGAAATCTATGATTCCAAATAAAAAACTGCTAAAATTTTTTTATTTTTAATTTTAAAGTTATGCCTAAAATAACAAAACTCTAACTGCGAGTTAGTTAATGGCTAAGCCTTGTGCCGTAGTTCAAATATACATCGGTACATCAGAATTCTTACATATAAGTATAACACAAAATATAATTTAGCTTCTAAATTAATTCACAGGTAAGCCTTCTCCGACTTTCGAACCTGCCCCGTCTCAATGCCGAGCGTTAAATCACGTAATTTTTCAATTACCCATTTTAACGTCGCAAAACCGCCACGTCCCGCAAATTAATACTTATTCAGTCAACCGTATCAAATTGACTATTGTCTCGAGCGGCTGGGCTGTCGCCTCGCACGCACTCCTCCTCCTCCCTCGCGTGTAACTCATGATGCGCGCGTGGGGGCCTTGCTCGCTTCGCGCGCGGACCCATTGTGCGGGGCCTTCCCCGTGGCACTTTTCGTCCCTCCTCTTTATACTTCGTGCGTCCGCATCTCTCTCTCTCTCTGTCACTCGCCTTTTTATTCCTCTCATTTGTCATTCCACTCTCTTGTATTTAGCCACGCGCGCGCGAGAGAGAGAAAGAGAGAGAGGAATCAGGCTCGTACGTCTTCCTCGCGCGATGCTAATGCAGTCGTAATTTTTTTTTCTTTTTTCTTCCTGCGAGGGCCGAGGGTGTATCTTTGCGGTGTACGCGTTTTAACGTGTATTGCCTCCCCTGAGAATTCATTCGTGTAATGGTGAATGAAGGAAGGGTTTATGGTGATTGTAAATATATTGATGAGGTTGTTTTTCTAAAGTGCTTTTGAGAAAGAAGAATCTGTGATACTTTACTTTGCTCGTTTTAGAAACGTCGAGTCAATAGTACAGTTTTTTTGATTTTTTATATAGTTTTGTAGATTTATGTGTGTATTGTGTATTCAGTATATGAATAATTCGTTGGAAAATTTAACTTTCTTGGTAACTGATGAGTATCCATCATTTTTTAAAGCGTATATTATTCGTCTTTATGAAGGGGCACATCGCGATTAAGCAAAACATGGTAGTTTATATTAAAATTTTGGGATTCATTGTCGGTTTATTCTAGTAAATATTATTATTAAAATTATTATTAAAGTAAAAATAGATCAAAAGTATTTTTCGAAGTTTCTATAGACTACGAAAGTCGTGTCAATTTTAATTTAAACAAATATTGTATTAAACAGGCAAAATGTTGATAGTATTTTTTAAATCTCCAAAAATACTTAATGGTACTCATATTAAAATATTAGAATTCATGTTTTGGCTTCAAAACCAAAAATTGAAGCACAGGTAAAATGATGTGTTTCTTAAGCAAATCAACGAATAGCCTTTAGATAATTACAGAATCGCTCATATATGATTACAGAAACATGCACGTAGTACTTTACATTTGAGCGAATCACCATAATTCCAAGACCACGTACAATATTAGTACGATTGAAGTAAAGAACGCAATAATAAAAACAAAAATTATTGAATACAACCAACCACAAGTTCTAAATGTTTCTCAGTAATTCCCACGACTTCCACAACTTATACAAAACTGGTTCTCGTCGCGAATTTTAATGGGCTCATTTTAACAGCAACTTCACAGTCAAAAAGATCGAGACATCCTCTTCTCCTTAGAACCACGAAATTTCGAGAATAACTTCAATGCCCGTCTCGGTGTAATTTTTCTCCCCCCTCGCTCCCTCCTTCATCTTCGTGTTTTTCTACACTCGTTCCTCGCTTTCTTCCTCTCCTATCTCTCTCGTTCTTGCTCTCGGGGCAACGTTGCGCAGCGTCCACTTGTTCGCCTTTCTTCGCTTTTGCGCGCTTAATGTCCCCATTCGTGAGGAGGACGCGCGCCGCGCTACAGACGTTTTCTTACGAACGAGACGGACAAAAAAAGAACGAGTAGGAGGGGGCCAAAGTCGCGATGGTCCATTATGTATGAGAGAGAGAGAAAGATCCAAGTGGGCGAGTTTGTATCGCCGGGGAAAAAAGGATCCGGACGAGTTTATAAGAATGAAACGCTTCGATTCGGCCAAGCGACGCGACGTGCCTTTTGTTCTGAGCTAAGTCGGACATTTGCCACTTTTGTATATATAGTTATATGGCTGGAGCGCGGCTCTGATGCAGTACACAGTGAGTGAGGGAGAAAAGAAGAATTGTGTCTTGTTTTTGTGGCTCGGTGACGCGACGCGACGTTCTTTCGGTTGCGGTGTATAAGAGACACTCGCGGGGAAGACTTCAATGGCAGTGCACTGTATCGATAAGGTTTTCGAAAGGAAAATGGGTCGATTCGATATCGAACAATTAAGTGTATATATATATATATATATATATATATATATATATATATATATATATATATATATATATATATATATATATATATATATATATATATATATATATATATATATATATATATATATATATATATATATATATATATATATATATATATATATATATATATATATATATATATATATATATATATATATATATATATATATATATATATATATATATATATATATATATATATATATATATATATATATATATATATATATATGTTTGTGGCATTGACTTTATATAGTAGTAGTGGTTCGCTATTGCTGAGTTGAAAATAGGATAGAAAGTTCAAATGGAACAATAGATTTATGTTGAAAATATATCCATTTAAGACTTGATTACTCTATTCGGCAATTAACGAGTGATTGACAGAATGTCAGTGACAAAAATTTATAAAAACAAACTTTTTCGGAAAAAGAATAAACTATATAATTTATTAAAAAAAGATGTCGTTAACATTTATTCAATTGCGTTATTAATACGCAATAAGGAGTTCCGACGATATTCTTTACAATTTTGTTGTAATTTGTACTGTAAACTCATTTACAGTATATTTTTCTACAAAACATGTAACTATTATATCATAAGATTTCGTCTACTAATTAACGTATGTTATTTGTAGAATATTATTACATTTGTTGGTATAAGTCACTTACCTAATTAAATATGTTATTATGGTGTAAGCTTCAATTCCGCGTTATTTAATTTCTACTTAGGTTAGTTGAAATTTAAATTCCACGAACAAAAAAGTATTCGATGCTAAGAATTATCAAACGATAAATGGCTAATTAAAAGCCTCATTAAGAAGAGAAGTGAGCGCTTAATGTTTATTTTACAACGTAAAATTAAATATTGCCCGACTCACCGACTCGCGCAACGATATAAAGTGACAAACTTTACGTCACAATAAAATCATAAAAGCTCTCGCTGTAAGTGCGAGCGAGCGGCACTTTAACTTCCTTGGTGCAAAAAAAGAAACGTCCGAGAACGAGAGAGAGATCGAGAAACAGAGTGAGAGCAACAGCATAAAAACGGAGAAAAAGAAGAGGACCGAGAACCTCGACGAGAAATCCGAAGGTTCCGTTGCACGACGCGCGATTAATTCGCACTTTTAACTTTAAAAGAGAGAGAAACGAGATCTAAGGTCTTAACTTTGAAAGCAAGCACGAATGAGAAGAAAAACACGTTATTGGGGTACATTAATTTATCTTAATAAATAAACTACCTTCGTTAAAGAAAAAGTTAAATAATTTGAGTTTGACGGGTTTTTAAATAGTTTTAATTACTCACTAAATTGATAAACTATTTTATGTGCAAGTGAACAACTATTGAAGAATTATATTATTCCGTTATAATAATTAAGATTATCTAGTTAGTATGATAAAAATGTGTTCACAAACCGTCATGGTCTATATCTAGTATGAAAGAAAAATAAATATGCAAAGGATACTGTTACAATGCACATTAAAATTATAAATTTAACTTAAAAAATACGCTTTTAGTGAAATTGCACTGAAAAGAAGAAAATAATATTTTAAGCACAAATAAAATGTTACTGTTCATAAAACAATACAAACGAAAGCATGCGTCATCAATAGGTTTATTATTTATATGAATCAGTGAATTTAGTATTTATTTAAATTCGTAAATGAATGCCCATGATGTTTTAGTGGCATTCAAAATAAAATCTATATTTTATCATTATAGTAAGCATATATATTTGCATTCGATTTACACCTGCACGCTTAAATTATAACTTAATACCCACTTAACCCATTTCTTCCCATGCAGCCATTTTATAGGCGATTGGTTTTTTGCCTAAAACCACCATTTTGAAATTTTCCAACGGAAATTTCAAAATTCTGACTTCAGAATCGGAAAGAGCGGACAATTTTACTTCAGAAAAGTGCTATTGGTTATTATTATTTTTTTTCGACAATTTTTTAGGCAAAAAACCAATCGACTATAAAATGGCCGCTTGGAAAGAAATGGGTTAATAAAATATTCATTTAATATTGATTTGATCCTGGCAGACGAACAAGTTAAGTTAAATAAGAACACAAAAAAGTGTTTAAAAACGACTGTATTTAAAATAAAAACAGGCCCAGTACCAAAACACAAATTACGCATTAACAACTATAGCTAATATTGCACACGACCTTTTTCCCACTCTAAAACCAATATAAGCACTAAATCACCCAAAATCGCAATCCACTCTGTGGTACACCGTCCTCTCCACCCACATTCGCGTCCTCCTCCACCTCCCGATTAGACAAATTCGCACTAGTCGTACACACGCTAACCACGGCACTGCCCGCTCTCGAGCCGCTGCGCCATCGGCTGCGGCGCAGCGGCTCGAGAGCGAAAGGGAAAAGAGAGCGGCTCGCATCGAGAGACTATGGAAACACGCGAGAGCGTCCGCCGACGGAACGGAATGATAGACGGACAAGCGAGCCGATGGGGCACTGCACAGGCCGCGAGATCGAGGCAAAAGAGAGCAAGAGTCGTATGTAGCCTTCTTTAAGGACATTGAATGGCGGTCCGTGGAGAGCAGGAGGCCGAAGATGTAGGCAGAAGCGTCGCCGAGGCGAGCCGCTTACGAGCTTTTAATTGGCTTACTTTGCCGCCCGATGATGGCTTTTGTTTTTTTTTTTCTGCAGGCGCGGATCTTGGGAGAGAGGCGCAGAGGAGAACTGGATGTTTTACTGGGCTGCGAGGCGTACTTTTAATTTAAATGTAAAGGGGTTTAATTTTGGTCTGTTTACAGTCACTGTGCAACTTGATATGGTAGAATTATTTAAGATTCTTTCATGGTTTTAGGTGAGGTAACAGAGATTATTCACTTTTTATAATAATGAGAGGAATTTTTTAAAATTTTACTGATTTGGTATTTTTAATAATATATATCAGTGTATTTTATTTGTCAAAAGTGCAAAAAGATCTTCATCCAAAAATCAAATTATCCATCGCGACGTAATTTTTTCATATTTTTTAAAATAAACTCTGCGTTGAGTAAATTTATTAAATTCTCTTGTAGCGTGCTTAAATGTCATATAAAATATAAGAATTTTAAGCGTATTTTGATGTTCAGTGACCAGAAATTACCCAACAAACACATAAGATATATTAAAATGAAATCTGCAGATATCTCTTGTTGCTGGGTAATTAGAAACATTACAATTGGAAATAAACAACTAAGTGAGTAGATAATAATTAAAATACATCTAAAATCGATTCGAATTTTAATATTGCTTTTAGCACGGTTTTAAGAGGATTAATGAATTATTTTAATGCAGCTTCCGTTTTAAGCACAACTCACGGTTTCAATAATAGATGAAGATAAAACCATTCATTTTATAATGGTCTAGAAAATTTAACTGGTGAAAAACCTTTCTTACTCTAAAAATCACCAATATTCATAATAATTGATAATCTTTTATTTAAATTTTTAAAACATCAAGAGCAATCAACCAGTGACATGACTGATGATCACATCCATATTTTAAGTCTCTTCGGTGATTAACGCTTCAAAAATACTCCATTTTTCTCACATCCGTTTCAAATTCACCAAATCTCCGAATACCCCTCAAATCTTAAAAGAAAAAATCGGATGCCCCCGCACTTCTTTTCAACCCGTTCCCTATCACCTCGCAAAATATATCATCGGCTCTCCCCACCCCTCCACAAACACCCGCTCCTCCCAAAAGGCTCGAGCGTCGAGTCTATCCCGCTCTATATATACCTACCCACTCTTATAAATCTTCTCCTCCAAAAAACCCTGCCTTCACAGATCATAACTATCATAACCGCGTCGCGCTGCAGCTCTCGCAACCCTGCATACGCGTCGAAAATTCAAAAGAGCCATACGCTCGATATATAACACGACTCGCAGCTGACGCGCGCTAGGCGACGACGCGCGACTGACGAATATTGCGCGTGGGCGCGGACGTCTAATGAGTTGACGGCTGGCTGTCGCGTCAAACGTCGTCGTCGTCGTCGTTGGTGTCTACGGAGAGTGAGAGAGAGAGAGAGAGAGAGGAGTCGACAGCGATGACTGTCGGAATTGCATTATCGCGCGTCGTCGCGGGCTGCGCTAGTGCCAGTGCTGCCATTAGGCGCTTATATCGCGAGTGGTGCGGTGTATAGGGGTTTTGGGGGAGGGAGGGCAGAGCGAAGGAGTGAGATGTATGTGGGGAGACGGCCGGATGTGCGAAAAGGAAGTGCGGTTTTTGTGTGTGGGTGGAGGTGATGAATGTAAGTACTTGCGACGCGGGCTGTGTGAGACGAATTTGTTTCAAGTCGTTATTTGGTGAAAATCATTTTGACTTTTGCGTTTTCTTTTTTATTTCGAATGGGAATTTTGTTATGATAAATATTTTAGCGTCTGTAGTTTTTATTGGTGGATCTTTACGAATCGTATTTAAAACGATGGTCATTCGTAAGTATGGAACATTCAAGAATTAATCCTCTGTTATACTAAATTGTTTCTTCATATCTAGAAGTGTCGTTTAAGATTCACCTTGAATTAAAATGCATTACTTTGCAGAATGTTTACTTGCAAGTGAACTGACATATTCACGTGTACTCACATGCTTTGCAAGTTTTTTTTAAGTATTTAAATTTTCTTTTATGATTCAGTTGTTTTCTGAAAATATGTGAGTACAGTTTAGTATACATACTATGTATATTATGTATGCAATGCTTAGTGAAATCGATACTACTTATCCGGTATAGAACGATCCCGATTTCTTCCAATAATTAAAATTAATTATGTGTATTGGCAATCAAGCGCGAAATCAAAATTTCGTATTAAATTGATACAACTGAAAAAGCACTCTTTCGACTTCTACTTCTAATATTGCTAAAATTATCGTAAGTAACTCTACATCTATAAAAACTTGCAACTCTTAGTACAAAGCAAATAAATCTCATAATCATATACAATAATCGACCAATATTACAAAAAAACGTCGATAGAACCCCAAAGCACTTCTAAACGACTCCAACCTTCCCTCACATATGACACTCCATCATACAACCCGGAAATATTAGCACAATAGTCTGCAAAAAACCTCGAAACTTTCGTAATTCCTATTTCTCTCCAATCCCCAACTTTTGTGCCTTATATTCGTCATCCCTCACGCGTAAAGCTTGACTCGCCGCGGTCGACTGAATTCCCCGTCAAAGTTCCTTCAAAACTACATACACCGAACGTCTACTGCCCCGAATTGATTTTTTCGGGGCGCGCTAGCACACACAGTAGAGAAAGAGAGACGCCAGGGTGATTTTGGTCGTCGCGTCGCGTCGGGCCGACTCTCTTTTGTTTCGCGGCGGACGACGAGACGAGACCGTGTGTAATACGCGCGAGCGACTTCGTTTCGGGGGGTCGGCCTTTGAGATGTCGAGGCGCGTTTGAGGGATTTATTTATAGGTAGAGCCTGTATCACATGTGTGAATTACTTTTTTTTTTTCTAGCGCGCGCGCTTGGTCTTCTATTTTTTCGGCGGGCACAAGCTGTTCCGTCGGCTGTAAGTGCTTCGGAGTTTTTATGACTTGTGTTGTACTAAAAGTGAGAGATACGTGTGTTGTGCATTTATATTTGAAATTTCGTTGTGAAAAAAAAAAGGAAAACGGAAGCGTCGACGTGGAGAGTACATTTTTGTGTTTGGAAAATTGTAACCAGGCTTGTTACTTAATGAAAAGGTTAGCATTGCTTTTTTTGTAGTGAAGCGGACTAATACATGAAAATCATTTCATATATTTTTATGAAATGAAGTGTAAATTTTTGTTTAAAAAATTAATATAGAAATCAATTATACAGTTGAATGTCACTAAAATAAAGTAAATATGCGTGGATTGCATCTAAAGAAATGCTTTCTGACTTTTGATACATGAAAATTAAAAAGAGTAGAAAGTAACAAGATAGATCTGATTGGTCATGTTTCATGATTATTACACGGAGAGAATTTTCTAATAAAAATTATGACGAAATTCGCAGTAAAAATTACCGTGAATGACTATAAAGCTGGGACACTCTAACTTTCCGGCAGATTTTATTGATATTAACGATAAATTTTACCGTACTGAAGGGTAAAATTTACCTGCCGCAGAGTAAAAGTTCCCTGTACAAATCTTAGAGAAAGCCAATATTTGTGGTAAAATTTGTACGAAATATTTTTTAAAAATCTGGATTTTCTTCCAATTGTTGTAGCAGTATCATTAATACTTAAATAAGTAGTACATTATACACATTTATATTTAAGTTAACCTAAAATGTGTACACGCTCAGTTGTTTCCTTTATCAGCTGTCTTCTTTTTCTCAAATCAGGCAAATTTTACCATTCAGTGCGGTCAAATTTATAGTCTGTACAATAAAATTTGTAGTCAATGAGGTAAAGTTTTTAGTAAAATATCAGTAAAAAGTGCCAGAAAGTAGGAATGTCCCAGCTTTATAGTTATTTACGGTAATTTTTACCCTGAATATCGTTATAATTTTTATTAGAAAATTCTCTCTGTGTACTCGTACAAATACATGTATATGTTAAAATTACCAAACAAATTTTAACAAACCAAAAACATACCATTGTAAATTTATGTACATACAGTTTCACTATATATATACGACTATATTTATCAATAAGCTATGAAAATATACAAATTATATATTTATCTTAGTAATCAATACGCCTGGTATACAAGAAAATGTTAATATACGGTGAGTATTAGTTTCAACATTTGATTCTTATTTTAAGCACTTCACGTCAATCAGAATATAATAACAGGTCATAACTCTCAAACCAAATACAATTCCACAAGCTTCTTCAAACGTGGCGCGATTACAGTTTGCTCCTCGGTGGGCGTCAAAACAACAAATTACAAGTACCAGCAAAGCTAAAAAAATGTCATTGAATCGCGCAATAAAAACATAGACTCTGCTGCGTCGGCTCGAGTGTAAATTAAATACTTTATACCACTGAGTGGATACATTTCGACAATAAAGTACAGCGCGCCTGTTATATAGAAAGCTTTACGAGCCATGACAAGCATTTTTCTTAACACCTGTCATCTCGCGCGGCAGAAAGTCGTATAACAGTTACACGTGTCCGCTCTTTGAAAATAAAAAACAAGGAGAGGAGAGACGAAAGGAGAAACAATATTGCGCGCAACGAAAGTACCGCCGCGCGCACATCAAACTTTTTGCGCAACCATCGCTCAGTTGAATTTTTATGTCGTCGAGAAAAAAAAGGGAGAGAGGAGAAAAGAAAACATCGCGCTAAACGCTTGGGCCTCGCCCACGTCCGATTAATTACAAGAATGAAAAAATTGACATTGATATACTCATCATGATTACAAATACACAGTATACATTGTGTAACAACCTATAACAAACAACATGTTGTTATTACTGATGGAGTTGGAAACGTGAAAATGCGTAATAATAATGTTATCATTTATTTATTGCAATTATTATAATTAAATAAATAAAGACTTTATGCATCGCTACGAGTCATCATTCTTCATTACCCCAACGTTTCGGATGTGTACAATACATCCCTTCTAAAGGACTAAAACAAAGAATTACAAGAATTGTAGAATTAAAATTTGCAGAAAATATTCTAACTGTATCCGTTGATTTTAAAATATTTTGAAAATCTTCTAATACACACTAATGACAAAACTCACCAAATATTATAATTATTCCATTTGTATTGATTTCGAAACTCATAATTTTTTTCTTAGTTTTCTGAAGCTGTATTTGATACGACACTCATGATATAAGTCAGGTTGAAAGAAAAATCCTTAATTTGACGTTGAAGTATCCCAAACCAAAAAATAGCTCACTGTATTTTGTAACGACTTTCGATGTCCTTTGATTAATCTATAGAATATGAGATCGAAATTTAAATTTAGTTATGCTGAGCGTGCCGTGGAAAGAAGGAACCTGTCAATTTTACTTAGTAATTCCTTTCCTTTCTTTTTTATTTCAATTTTATTGCAATATTATTCTAAGTACGAAACTGCAAATCTTATAATCAACGGTATTATCTGAAAATGAAATAATTTAAATTAGCTACCAAATTATTTAATAAGAAATTATGACCGTTATCCAAGATATTTTTATCATCAATTTGATCCTTCTATCTTGATTTTTCTCAATCCTCATTAGCCAAATAACTTATTTTACAATCCATTTTTAACAATACTAATAATTCGTTAATTCACTAACAATCTGTATCGCTTACACAACGTCAATACCTTTTATTAATTACCTCCACTCCAATTTCCCTTCTTCCATCCTTCTCCACTCCCACCTCTCCCACCATCCCGAAATCATTTATTCCCCATCCTACACACAAAACATCCTCTTACAACCGCGATAACCCCTCCAACAATTACAAAATTCTTATACAGCCTCCCTCGGACTCAGCGAGCCAATTGTCCTCCTCCCTCTATATACCTTATCAACGCCGCGCATCGCGCAAACCGGCCCCTGCGCAACAAAACAGTGGGAACGCGCGCGCGCACGCGTGCGCAATTTCATCGGAATGCACGTATACATGCGCGCGCGCACACACACACACATACGCGTGTATACACGAGCGCGCGTGGGCCTCTTTAAAAAGGCCGGAGAACCGCGCGAGTCCCAAAGCCGACGACGAACGGGGAATATATAAGGCGCAAGGATAATGACCGGATAGCGGCGACGATCGGCCCGCGAGATGCGACTTTATATATGCTAATTCCTCCTCCTTCTCTCTCTCTTTCGCAATTCTTTCTTCTTTCTTCTTTTACACTGGTTGTGTGTATACGTGTGTGTATGTATCATAATGCAGGTATATAGGCGCATTGTGTCCACGTGTATATATATGAGCTGCGCTAATGCGCTGGCCGGTAATTATCTTAATGCGCGCGTGCGCGCTATACGAACTTTTCAAGAAAGGGCGACGGAATTGAAAAGTTAATTGAAAAGGCTAGATACGAGAGCTGCGCGAGGGCCGTCATTACCGAGGGATGTGTATAATTACGATGCTTGCGAGTTGAGAGTATATATATAAATATATATATGGCGGTGGCGCAGGGGGGAAGAGATGCATCGCGAACTCTTCGATCGACAGATATTGTTTGTTCGTTTATTGGCGCGAGTGCGTGCACGCGGATATTTGCAGCGTTTTTATGTGATCGTTTTGCTGATGATGATGATGCGCGGGTATGAGGGGCGGCGAGGCGATTTTTATTTGCGCTCGCTTGACGCGCGGCTTGTGCGCGGCTTTCAATTGCCGTTTCATTCGATTAGTTAATTGCGCGTGTATTGATAGATCGGTTATTTTTTTACCGAATGGGGAGTAACGCGAAATGTACAGTTTATTGACTGTTATGGGAGTAATGGGATAAATGTTGGAGTTGTACATAGAGATTGTGTACATATATATAAAATAATTTACTGCGATTCTACTAACGTTAAATAAATATATTTCTATATGTTGATTGTATAATTTTTCGTGAAATAAAATATTGATTAAACGTACCGAGTATTATTAATTGTTGTTTTGATTTGTAGTAAATAATCGAATAGCGTTTGTAAGCAACATTATACCTATGTATATACATAGCAATTACGAATCAGTATTGTTTTAACATTTGTAGTGTGAATAGATCACGAGGCTATGATTTGATTTCCTTGCATGTAAGATATAATAAAGTTCTTCTAAACGTGAAAATATAAGTGTTAAACTATTTTATACTTTTTTCTGTCGTAACATTCTGCTTGTAATGGAAGTAATTAAAAAGTAAGGAGGATTAATAAAGCACCTATAAAATTGATATTCGGTATAAAACGAGAAATACAGAAAAGTAAGTTTTCTTAATATTTACTATTGAATGTCTAATAAAATCTTGATTTTTTTCAATTAAATTATCGAATTTAACCCGTTTTCTCTAAGTTTCCCTTTACTTCCTCGGATTAAGTTTTATTTCTTAATATTCGTATTTTGTGAAACTTTAAATAATAGAGTTAGTTTTGTAATTTTGCCTGCGTTTGCTTACTGACTACGCATTCGTGAGCACCCTCTTTTTATACATTGCTATGAAAAATGACTTTTCCGAATTGGGAAAAAGATTGGTTTCTAAAGTCAGATTTGACAATTTTTTTTTTATCAAAACTAAAACAGTTTTAAAAATCTGACTACAAAATGGCAAATAGCAAATGTTTCACCTTCAAAAATCATATTTTCAACCAACAATTTGTTCAATTCCGCACTTCTCATTCTAGTCGAGAAAACCTCAACATCCATCATAATACGATTTGCTCAAACGTAACGAGTTAACAAAAAAATAATTAACGGGTGATCTTCGCGGTGTCACTACTCAACGCGCCTAATGACCCCCAACTCCTAACCTCAAGAAGGCGACCTACCCATCTATATATCCTCAAAGAACCTGTAACAAAAAAATTGGGGTTGCGAGGGTATATATATATAGGAGAGAGCGTCTCCGCTCCCGACATTAGCGCAGGAGCGCGAGAGAAACGCAATTACGCCGGGCTCACCCTCGCAGATTTATGCGAAACGATAACCGGCGCTACGGAGCGAACCGACGCCGGGAAGATGTATATTTTTAGTGCGTTCGAGACTCGAGAGGGAGATGGAGATGCGGAAAAAAACGGGGGGAGAACGGGAAGTGAATCTCGATGCCAAAAAGGAAGGCTCTCGGCAGATCCTCGTATTTATTAAGTACGTGATCGTACAAATTCTATTTATTAAGGTGGCTGTGATCCACCAGTTTTGCTTCATTGTTGCGATTAATCTTGTTTGTAGTTGATGCTTATCGTAATTTATAGGAAATTATTACTATTCTGGTAATGAACGATCGTTAGATTATTCATGTAAAGATAATACAGTTTTTCGTCAACTGCAAATTATGTGCAATAATAATTAACATCATATCTTTTTTATGTTACAGGTGAGTTAATACTCCTGTACACATTCTTAAGACTTAATAATTGTATAATTACTAGTACGTAATTATTGGTAAGTAGACGACATCAACTAATTTCTTAAAAAATCTCGCCACAGGCACAATCTTTTATCAGACATTTATGTTTTTAAAAATAGTTCTTAAAAAGGTTTTCAAACTTGAGATATTAATTTTCGGATAACTTATTATTGTTTTAAATTAAACAGATATTTTGTAATGAACAACAATTAACGATATCGAGTTATAAATAAAAATGTATTTAGAAACTCAGAGTTCTACTTGATTACTGAATTCCTTATGATTTAATTTAAGTTTTTAACTAGATTTACTAGAACATGATGTTACAATACTTCATACAGAAGTTTGAGAACAAAATAACCATAACATCACCTTCGGGCAAAATCTTTTTCGAAAAGCTCCCCGACGTAACGCGAGTTTTATAGAGACAGCAGGTAGGAGGTATACACGAAACTGGCGTTATAAAAAAGTACTCCGAAATCGATCAGGAAGTTCGAGAGCCACGGCGGCGACACAATGTAAAACACGTGTAAATTGAAACGCGCGTATACGCGTGCAGTGTGTCGCCCGACTCTGGAAACTCGAGCCACTACGACTTCGTACACACCTAACTTCACGCGTGCGTATGTATACACTTTGTACACATATAAATTTTACACTCCAGTGCAAGTTTGCGCACTAACACTGGCACACGTGGATAATGGTGTTATACGTAAAGTATTTTGGTAAATACATAATTTTACTCGATATACATACACACACACACACACACACTCATGCACACACACACACACATACACACACACATTGACACAACCCAACACACCCATATACACACACATACATGCATATATATACATATATATATATATATATTTACTTTTGATCTTACAAATATCACACACTACTTGGATACATACGCAGGTACACAAATACAAATAAACATAAATATATACCAGAAACAAACTTACACGTGTAACCATATATGTATCCCTCGAATTCACATAAGGCACGTACATCCAAATATACGCAAACACGCATACTTTCGCGGGTACGCGAGCACAAGCATATACCGCAGTGACACACACCGCATGCCCGCACGCCCCCATCTACACACATACATATGCAGATAGGAAGTCCCGATATATGGACTGGCGGAAGTTTTTGCGTTAATGCAAAATCGATTTCGACAGATGGTTTGCGCCGCGGCGCCTCCTACCGTTATATACGGCGGCGGCTCTGCAAAATTCACCGGACGGACGAACGCGCGCCGGCGCTCGACAATGCAAAGTTACACTCGCACACGGACGCGCACACACGCACGCGTGCACGTACAGATACGCGCCGGTCGTGTAAATATGTGCGACGCCCTGAGCACACCCTCGCGCGTGACGGAGTATAGAGTCGCTGCGGGGAATTGCCGCATGCCGAAAAGAGACGAGGGGGGGTTGGGGGTGGATTGAAACGAAATGAAAAAACCGCTCCTTCCGGCTTTATTTTGTCTGGCTGACCCTGTGTGTGAAGAGTGCGTGGATGCGTAGAGAAAGAGAGAGAGGGAGATGTGTGTTACATGGCGTTGAGGGATTGCGATTGGGAGTGTTATTGGTTTAAAGGGTATATAGTCACTTTAGTTTAAAGGAAAATTACTTTTGTAACGAGATATCGCTTCATATTGCGCGAAGGAAGGAATGGATGGAAAATAAGAAGGAAAGTTGAATGATCAGTTGTTATTAATAGATTTTGATGGTTTTTGATCAAAGAAATTGTAACATATTATACTATAATAACAATCGTATAAATACCTATGAATATTTAACGTAACTTCTTTTAATTATGTTCTGCAGCTACAATAGGGAAGAGATAATATATAATCTTTTTTTAATTTAACTTAAGGTAAATTTATACGCAAAAGGGAAAGGAAAGAAAGTTTTCTTTTCACCATACCCTGGCCGAAAGTACCACATTTCCTCCCGGCTCCGAAACTGAAATGTGTCATTTTCGGCCCGGGATGGTGAAAAATAGTATACGCACCACGGGAGGAAAAATGGCTACCCTATAGCACGTGTTTACCACTCTCGCCTTCGGCTCGGGTGGCAATTTACACGTGCTATGGACTAGCCAATACTTTTCCTCCCTAGATACGTAATATACTATTTAAGTAAATATTTTATAAATAGTAATTTTATTAAAACGCATGACCATGCAAAAAAGGTATATATAGGAAGTAAAACAAATGTTAATAAAGAGCTTACCTCGTAAGTATATATAAGTATTAAATAAAAAAAATTAATAAATAAATTTAAAATTAAACACCTGTACAATCACAAGACTAAAGTACAATATGGACAATGCAACAATGTAATTTAACCTGATAAAAAAGGGTTTACAATAAAAACGTACAATCCACTGAAAAGAATGTTACAAAGTTCTTTCTGTATCTGGTGATGTTAAGCACTAACACTCATTGTTTTATATGAATAATTGTCAATAAATTGAACTTTTAATTCTGGTCCAACATGATATTACAAATATGTGTTAGCCTACAATTAACATTATATAGGAATGGTTGGGTTATAGCAGGTCACTAGAATGCAACAATCCATAGAAATTATAAAAAGCATAGTTTTAAATAAACTAAAATGGTAATTAGTTTACTATCCAATTAAAGAACGTAAACCTATATTTATGTAAATATTTCATGTTTCATCCCAATGTAGGGTGTCCTTATACAATTACTTCAAGTATCACAATTTCAAAAGTATTGGGGTATAACGAACTACCCTATTTGGTCATAATGTATAGTAGTATAATGTTTTTTATGCTTATTCAACCTTAATATTATATCTAAGGTACTTTAAAACAACTGATAATCAAAAAGAACATTAATTCGCTGTGCATACAATTTTTTTGTCATATTCACTGCCCTAAGAACTCTTTCTGCCGTCAACATTTTTCTACTTCAAGAAGCATTATCCTTACAGAGAACATTAACTCATACTCTACCATCACAAGTAGGTTGCCACGCGGAACAAAATATTTTATCTCTATGGGAATCATGGCTAGTGGCTTTTTATACCACAGTTTCCCCTGTAATCCAATATTATAATATTGAAAATCGGCGCAAGTAATTAACTTTATATTTATTAATTTTGAAAACAAAGTATTCTAGTAATAATAATATAAAGCAGTTTTAGATTGACTATTAAAGTGATTTAAACGGAACCAAATATACCTAAATTAAGGGACAAACTTTAAGCTGCTATGTAATCGTTTTCTAAATGATATTTATTGTCCCAAATCTAATTTCTAGATAGATGAGACTATTTCACTATTTATCTATAATTACATTACTTTTTATAAAAAAAATATTAACAGAACAAGACACCTAATCTATCTGTGATAGAGTTGCGACACCGACAAGTTATATGCATAGTTTTTCATATTTTACTATACGAGTAATAATACACGTACTTATAAACACTCTCACAAGATAGTGGGCAGTTCAAATATTATTTAAAAATTATTCAGGACATTATATTTACCCCAAAAAATCTGATATACCCAGTTTTTATATAATACTAACCAATAATCCTTAAATATTCAAAGCCACTTTAAACATTCGATCTGTTGCTACAACCTTTTTACCCAAACCGATCGACGAACTAATAACATTAAAGAAATAGAGCAGGGCCCTCTCTCCGGTCCAGGAGTAAATACAGTAGCCCTCGGGCAGGGAGGATCCAGCGCGGGCGGGAGGGTGCGAATTGAATGAAATGAAAAACCGTTCCTTCCGGCTCTACTCTATCTCTCTGACCCTGGCTTTGGCTCTCCCGTACACACAGTACGTGCCGCCGCGAGGGACTTCCACTTCCACATATACCTACACCCTGTTAGGCTTCGGCTAGACCTACGCTTTAACGGAGTCTCCATTTAACTTTGAAAGTGCAATAAAACTAATACAAGCACAATTAGATAAATTTGGAAAAGTCCAGTGAATGGAGAATAATTTTCTGCATTTTTACGTACTGCACGATATTTATTTCCATAAATAGGATCGACGTTATTCAATGTTTAAAGTTAAATAGAGACTCCGTTAAAGCGTAGGTCTAGCCGAGGCATTATACTGCGACCGGTCACCCCCCACGTATACAAAAGTGTTTTTCCCTCTCTCTTTTCGCCCAGCGCGTGCCTCGAGGGGGGTGCGCAGCTTTTGTTTTTGTTTGCCGAGGCGCCACCGCGCAGGACGACGATCTCCTCCTCGGGAATATTTTCGTACAAGCGCCGGGCAGAGGCGTGGGCCTGGAAAAATATTTTCGCGCGACGGACCGAGGCCATATTATGCTCTCATCTGCGTAAGTCGCGGCGCTTTTTTTTGCGTTGTCGCTTTGATCGGAGGTTGGGAGTCAGCGAGACGTGTCAGTGCGTTGGGATAGTCAGATTGGGAATGTTGGATTGTGGGTACGGAATTATTATTGGGTGGTCGTGTTTGGGTAGGAGGATGAGTGTGTTTTTTCGTGCGAGGTTGGACAAATGTTTTTGTCGAACGAGGGCGTGAGAATGCTTTGAGGATGTTGTAGCGAGGTGATAAGACTAATATGCGAATGTATTGTTTTATCAGAGGATTTTTTCCCTTAGAGAAAGAATTTATCATTCTTTTTAGCGAGAAATATTATTTACTTGATTTAAAAATGTATTAAAAACTTGTTAAAGGAGTTTTCTATATACAAATGCATGTAACTTTGCGCCTTCTTCATGTTTTGTATCCCTTTATAATATAAAATATTTAAAATTTCAACTAAGCAAATTCGCAAATATGCGTTGATATTAAAATTATGTGCTGGACAAACTTTAGACTATTATTCTACACTTAAGTAGTGTACCTACAAGGATTCATTTTCATAAATTGTTTCTTCTACTTTATTTATTCATTTTTCTATAAAAAAATAAATTCTTAATTATGAAGTTCAAAGTGACTTTTGATAAATTAATGCAATTACAAGCGATATGGAATGATCATCATAAATCGAAAAGTATAGAAAATTATACACCTAAAGTTCTGTCATTTAACAAACAATTATTGTTATATTTTAGAAAAGAGCTAGTAAATCATGAATCTGAAATGTTTAATGCATGATTATGAACAGTTTCTACGCTTTGAACGTACTTAAATTTCAAAAGAATATTTATGTGACTGCAATATTTAATATACACATCAATCAAAACAATTAAACAAAAATATCTTCATAACCTTTAAAATGACTCGAATCATAGAACTAACAGAGGGCATTCATTTAATATATGAACGAGTATTAAGTTTTCGCGAAAGTAAGCTTGTGAAATCTTAACAGGATCTTTTTTTATTAATAAAAATATCTCTACAAAACCTAAGCTAATACTGAACATGTTCTCCCTACCGAGAAAATCGCCTTGAAATATGTGGGCTGATTTATGAAAATTGGTGTCTTTCACATGTAGAATAAAAAAACGTTTTGGTAATCCAAATCCTAAACGACGTAAACACAAGAGTTCAGTTTTTATCCGCGCAAGGACTTTGTAAGGACCTTTTTTGTGTATACACTATAATCTCTGTAATAATAGAATGCTATAAAGATACGCTTTACCAAATACAAAAAGGAAAAAAAAAAACAAAAAAGCAGTCCCCCGCGTTTCAACCCTTCTTTCTCTCTCTCCACAAAACCTCCTAATTTCCGTCCTCACATTTTCCGTAAACAACCAAACCACCCGTAAAAAAGAAAACCGCTACTCCTCCACACCCCCGAGACAAAAAGTATCACCAAGTACTACAACAACAACACTCCCAAAAAAAAAGAAACAAGCAAGAACGTCCGAGAAAATCGCCTTCGAACACGTGTGTAGCTCCGAAAAAAAAAAATACTGCGGCTGTATAGGTACGTATAGTAGCGCCCCGCTGAGCGCGCCAGGGCCATCGAGTGGGATATTTGGTGGTCGCCGCGCTGCTGTGACCGGATTTATGGCGCGACGCTCTTTCTCTCTTCCTTTTTTTTTGCCTCCTTCCTCTCTCTCTCTCTTTATTTATTTTCGCTTCTCTCTCTCTCTCTCTTTCTCTCTGATGCATACCTATAGCCATCGCAGTGCAGTGTAGACGTGTCCCAGGGGTCGAGTAGCGGCGTCGACGAGCCTGCGGCCCAATGTGTCCGGTAGCCAGTATACCAGCCCCGGAGACGTCAACCGCGCGCGCGTGCATCCCGAGGAGAGGGAATTGCCGCTGCCGGTTGGGGTTTAATGAGGCTCGAGGCTGGCAGAGATGGACTTTGCGGTTGGATTTGTTTTTTCTTTGAGAGGGGGTGGAGTGTTTTGGAGAGAGAGAGAGAGGGGCGCGGCTTTTCCTCTCGGGGAATTTTCGACGGGACGATCGTTGATTTTTATTATGATGGTGGATGGTGGGAGGCGTACGGGGAGCGAGCGAGGAGGGATTTGCTGGGGAAAAAAAGGATTTTATAACGAGATTAATATTTATTGGTTGGCGCGAGGGCTGGAGGTGTGTTTGGGGTTGGGGGTAAACGGGGGCTTGATGCGGTCGATTGACGCTTGTAAATGGATTGCGGAGAGAGTTTTTTTATTACGTTTCAGGCGAAAGGTGTATCTGTTTATATGGAGAGAAGATTGTAGCTATGAGAGCTGGAAGATTGTTTATTATGATTTGCTATATTATAGCAAATCTTAATAAACAGTCAGGTATAACCTGATTTCCAGCTGCAACTGCTGCAACAACTCGTGCAACTGTCACATCTATAATTGGAGCATTATGAAAAATAACAGAATAATTGATTTTTTTATTGATCTTATTTAGATCGTGCAATTAATTAATATATGTTTATTATTTTAAGTATTAATTACAGTGATGTAATAATTAAATACTCCTTTATTTTTAACTCATTTGCTGCTTTGATTGATGATACAAATGAAAGGATAATAATTTTTGGCTTATGAATTCATAACATGCCGGTTTGAATTTCAGAAGCTATATTCATATTTATCCGGGCTTACCTGTTGTAAAGCTAATGAAAAAGCCCTATTCGTTTGCCAATTCGTCCATGAGTTGGCCACCTGCTGCCATTGACCGTGCCCTAGTAAAACCGTGACTCGGCAACATAGAAAATTTACTGGGGTCAGGTATACAGGTTTGGAAGTTTCACGCAGAATTGCCCACAGTGCGTATTGACATAAGTATTGTAAAATTAATTTTATTGAAGTTATTGTAGGTATCTTATTCGTGAAATGCATTATATACGTTTACAATATTGACGTAAATATAAGATTAAATTAATATTATTTTACTTCACACCCCACAGTGTTATAATGTCCAAATTTTCATAAACTAAAAAAAGCATTTGTATCCGATTCATGAAATTCGTATGCCAAGATTAAACATGTCAATATCTTTCATGTTTACGTCATGCGACTATTGCTTTTCTGCAAACTACGTATAACAACTGCGAAATGATATATAAAAAGTGATCTCTGTCTCTGTCCCTAGTACACCCGATAATTTCATAACAACCCTGCAGCTACAAATAGGCGTACACAAACGTACACGCCAGAACGTTCCACGTCAGATTTACAAGCGAAAACCCGCACTCGTGTATATCTATTAAAAACTCCATTTTTCTCCCATTTCTTTCAAATCTGCTGCACGCAGGCAAATCTGACACAGGATATGAATCCCACCGCTTTCTCTTTCTCTCTTTCTCTCTCTCTCTCTCTCTCTCTCTCTCTCCTGCAAATGAGTTCACCAGAAATAGACGTAACACTCGTAAACGGCTGTGTGCACGCAGAGTGAATGAACCCAGACCCAGTGAGACACAGAGAGAGAAAGAGAGAGAGAGAGAGAGAGAAAGTGCGACAGTATAATGCAAAACTCGATAGACAAGAGAAAGGAATATAAAGAGAACGGAGGCAAAGGCACACCGCAGAGAATTTCTATCCATGCCATGCCATAGAAAATGAGAAGATCGGTCCAGTCTGGTCGAGTGCTATGCACGCAGGCAAGGGACGAGCAGAGCATACCTCGGACACACCGCACATGGCTAGAGAGAGAGAGAGAGAGAGGGGGAGAGAGAGAGAGAGGTTTGTGCGGGTGGCACAGGGCATTTCTCATCGTAATGTGATGTATGGGGCGTTTTTAACCCCCCCGGGGTAATGGCGAACGCCTGCCTGTCCGCCTGCCGCGCTGCTACGGCACCACCAACATCACACGCGGGATGACCCGAGTTCCGAGAGAGAGAGAGAGAGTGAGAAAGAGCGTAGATATAAGGCTGTATTACGAACGCGTGTATCGCCAATCCTCTCTCTCTCTCTCTCTCTCTCTCTCTCTCTCTCTCTCTCTCTCTCTCTCTCTCTCTCTCTCTGCGGTCTTATCGTTTGGTTCTTTTTAGAGAGAGAGAGAGAGAGAGAGAGAGAGAGAGAGAGAGAGAGAGAGAGAGAGAGAGAGAGAAAGAGAGAGATAGGATGCGCGAGTGGCTTTAAATACGTACGTGCCAATTGCACGTCAGTTGGATTTATAGTGGACTGGCGTGATATATTCGAGCTGTGGGTTATTTCTGGATTGCTGCGTGCATATGTATATGGGTATTCGAAGTGATTTTTGAACGATGTTTGATTTGCGTTTTGGGGATTTTTTTCGCATCCAGGAAGTGATGTAGTAGTAGACCATGTAATTGACATTTTGATCTTCGTATTCTGAGTTGGAGTGCTGCTGACGAGAAATCGTTTTATTTCGAGTTGTTGAAAAATGTTGATATATTATTGGTTTAGGATGACAAGCCGATTATCTACGAAAACTGTCATTGAAAGTTGTTTCTACTACTTTTATTATCATTGTGTATACCTATAATTATTTATGCGAATATTTGGAAAAGTATACTCTTATCCGAATATGTAACTTATACATGAATTCTAAGTAGGTTCCGAGAAGGCAAGTAATTACTTTTAAAAGTTTTGCTTATTTATGTACATTAATACGTAATATTTATGAAATTGCCTATCGTTTACATGGATATGAATAGTATGATAATCAATCTGTTACACAATCCAATGTTTAACTTTGCCATAATATGTGTCAAATTGATTTATTGCTTTCAACAAAATGAAATATTGCATCGTTCCGCATTGTTATATATCTGACACATGTATTCAGACATAGGGCAAACACTGTATTTCTACAAATATTTTTAGACAATGATTATTTTTATATTATCTCTTTCATCAGAATATCAAAACTGATCAATTAGCTCTAACGAGTACGTTAAATTTACTTATAGAAAAGTAAACATTAATTGACGTCAAGTAATTCACGTAGAAAACGATTTTGGAATCTAATTAAAACATTTTTAATTTAATCAGCTGAATATATGCTCTTATTTAAACATACATTTATATGCAAATATTAGTTATTCAGCTAACTTTTTCTATGCATAGTATGATAACAATTTCGTAAAGAAATATTTAAATAATAATGCATTTGGTAGCACATTCCATCTAACGTATTATATTAACTTTGATGTTAATAAAGTCGCATTTGATTAAAAATCCTCTGAATTCAGTTGCTATTTAATGGCGACCGGTCATTATGTAGGTAAACAAGAAGCAGTAATTTCAATGCAATCCATACTGTATGGAACTATGTAAAATTAAATCAAGCATCATCAAAAACTGGTTTAATAAAATAAAGCTTTAATTAAATTTTATTTTTTTAGAAAAAAACAAATTTGTAGTACGGAATGCCACTCCTTTTTCACGTATATTCAAAATGTTATTTACATTTTCGATAACAATTCTTCAACAAAACCGTTACAACTGCGAAACAATTTACAAATTCACTCGTGCAAAAATCACTATCCGACACGAGCTCTCGATCACCAAACAAACTACAAACAATTTCCAATATGGAAACCCATCCACTTCAAATAAAAACAAAAAAATCCTCAAACGCTCACCCCCATTTTGCTCCCACCGCGACGCCTTATCTCTCCCCGCAAAGTTTCTTATCAGCCAGCCGTAGCAGCGTATAATCGGCGCGCTTACGTCAGCAGAGACAATCGCGCCCAATTTCGAGCGAAAGCAATTCCGCGTATATACGCTCGTCGCTCAAAACACTAATATGCGCGCATCACGCCCGCACTCCGCTTCGCCTCCGCGCGAATAGATAAAGAGAAGCGCAAGACGCGCGCGCGTGCGAAAAGTAATTAAAGAGCCCCTCAGCGTCAAAATAAAGGCACGGAGCAAGAGCCCTATTTATTATACCCGGGGAATAAGCGCACGCGCGCGGGAAAAAAAGGACGCCGCGCATCGCGCGAAAAAATTAAATAATTTACGCCGCGCGTTCGTGCACGCGCGTGTATATGTACCGATCGCTCGGTGTTGCTTTTTTTTTCTCTTGCGCACGCTTTCGCCGATAAACATTTGTCTTCGGCGCGATTTCGCATTATACAGTCGCGCCATTATTGCGAGGGGCTCATTTTCTTACGTGCGCTCGCGCGCGCGAGATTATTATTAGGAGACTGAGCTTCGGTGCCTGTGTGTATATGTGTGTGTGTGTATTATAAGGGGGTATATACTACATATAGAATATATGGGTGGATGTGTATGTATGGTATTGTGGAGAATCGCAGCGGCGTTAATTACGATCGAGTTTCGCGTATGTATATACGGCGCGTGCGTGCTCGGCACGACGACTTTGATTGAGTTTGAGAACTCATTAGATTTGCATAATCACGCGCTAAATAACACCCTGTGCGCATTAAATTATTATGCATTCTCTCTTCATTTGGGTGTGTGAAAGTGACCGCTCGGCGTGATTTCTTACTTTCGCGGGTATGTTATAAAAGCGAAGATACATAGCGCGAGGTAATTTTTGTGAAATGCCGTTGGGTTCTTTATTTTGTTCATTTTTTGTTTCGAGCAAGTAATTTCTTTTGAATTACGCATTGATTTATGCGCATAATGCTTATTTGTATTTTAAGATTGCTTCAGTCGTGCTTATTTTACAC